>CM031237.1:558207653-558807653 GCA_018340775.1 Taxus wallichiana var. yunnanensis
TTTATTGCTAGAAATATGAAGGATGATTCTCCTATTTTGGCAAGAAGATTTGTACACAAAATTTTTAGATTACATGGAGTACCTGAGTTAATCATTTCAGATAGAGATCCTAGAATGACATCAAGATTTTGGCAAACACTTAATGTAGCTCTAGGAACTAAGCTAAATTTCAGTTCTGTGTATCATCCGGAAATAGATGGGTAGACTGAAAGAGTAAATCAAGTTTTAGAAGATATGTTATGAATGTATTGCATGGATCAACAGTATAAGTGGGAAGAGTATCTTCCATTAGTTGAATTCACATACAATAATACATATCATGCTTCTCTTAAGATGGAACCTTTCGAGGCATTATACGGAAGAAAATGCAGAACCCCTGTTAGTTGGGATAGCATAGAAGATAGAGAGGTAATTGGACCTGAAATTCTTACTGAAATGGAACAACAAGTTAAATTGATTCATGAATGCTTGAAAGAAGCAGCAAGATAGGAAAAAGAGTTACGCTGACTTGAAGAGGGTTGATAAGAAATTTGAACTTGGTGAGAAAGTCTTTCTTGAGTTAAACCGAAAAAGAGTTCTATAACTTTTGGCAAGGTTGCCAAGTTATCACCTCGTTATGTGGGACCTTTTGAGATAGTTGAAGTAATCAACCCTGTAGCTTATCGTTTAGCATTACCTCCTTCTTTGTCATGAATGCATGATGTTTTCCATATTTCTTTGCTTAAGAAATACGTTTCAGATTTATCACATGTGTTAAATTGGAATTCCTTGTAGGTCAGGACCCAGGAATAATCATGGTTAAACCCATATGAGTGCTTGAAACTCACCAGTTGCATTTGAGAAATCAAGAAATAAGTCAATGTAAGGTCCAGTGGGACTAGTTTAACGAAGAGAGTGCAACTTGGGAAAATCTAGAGGATATGAAAACTACTTTTCCATATCTATTTGAATAGAATTGATTCTGTTGATTGATAAAAAATTATGATTTTATCTTTATATGACAATAAGTATGCCAGTTTTGGGTAGATATTTATTTGATTTGAATAAACAACTATTTAATGTTGATTTCTGGAACTATAAGGTTTTGATATATTTGACTTAGGATAAGAGAAGTGAATGAATTGATTGTCCTTGGTGTAAATTTTTAAAAGAGGTAATCATCGGGATGATGATTCTTTTAGGAGGGAAGCATGTAACACCCTTGACAGTTGTTATTTTCCTCCTTTGCATTTCAAGTGTTGACATGTGATTTTCCTTATAAAGATATGTTCTTTTGATTGTTGGAGATCATGCTTGATATGGATAAATCATTTATGTTCTTAAGATCCTTTGACTGAATTGGAATGGCTTCCTTGAATCCATTTTTCACTTCTTTTAGATGAATTGCAATCTGGTTTAAGAGTTGTAAACTTATCTATTAATCTGACTCATCCTTGGATCAATTTCAGTGATCCAAGGAATGTTTTAAATCTACTCTGTTGAATGAATGGTAAATTGACATTCCATGAATTAAGAGACATATTGAATGAACTTTGTTGTTACAAGTTCTTTGATTTTTGTGTGAACGTATTTCCATTCAGTTGTATGTTGTGCTTGGGTCCTTGGAGATCGATCATGGCAGGACATTGTTGATGAACATGAAAATACAAGCCTATTCATGGCATAGGAAGGATTTGGGATCCTAAAAAGGACTATCCTATGGAATCCTAAGCTAGGTAAGAATATTTTCTACCTAATCTATGTCACTTAATAGAATTCTTATTCTAACCTAAAGCTTCCTATTCTACTTTGTTGGTTGATTGGCATCCTAACCTAAGCTCTGTGTTAAAGGATATGGAAAGGTTACTAGGCTATTAAAATTAACCTAGAACCTAATACTATAAGGTTTTATGATGATCTAACCTAATGCCTAAAACTATTATGTTGTGAATTAATCTAACCTATGTGGAAACTACCTAAGGCTATGTGTTAAGACCTATGGTGGAAATTTGTTGTTAGGGTTATATCCTAAGGTATATATTATAAACTACCTAAGGTCTAACCTAAGCAATTTGATCTATCCTAAACTAATGGGTATGAAAGGGAATTAGGTGGTCGCATGCATTAAGGGGCGATCGTTCTATAGAATTTATGTTATTGATAAGGTTTTGAATGCATAGGGTACTGCCAGTTTTGGTAGGGGCTAGTTGACTTGGTGGAGGCTTATGTGGAAGTGTCACTAAAATGGAATTTCATGTTAATTTTGATTTGGAATTCACCAGACTTGGAAGGTAGTGGCAAGGAAGGATAGGTGGGAAAATTGAATTAATGAAACTTATTGTTTTCAGTTTTTGTGCACAAACCATCTTGGAAGGCAAAGCAAGTGGGTTTGTCTGGGGTTGTTTCACTTTGCATGTTTCATGATTTTTTTCTCTGCATGCTCTCTAGTTTTTTGAACTAGAAAATTGAACTACACTTAATGCATATTTTTGAAGTCTTAGACCTATTTTAAGTTCGTGGGATGTATAAGAGGCATTTGGAAAAAGAATATGGTTGTTTGATCTTTTGTGGAGAAGAGGAGAAGTTGTGAGCTCGGCTAGAGGTCTCCTTTGATTTGGTAGAAGCACTATCAGACATGATAGGCTCTAATCTTTAAGATCTCTTACTTTCTTATAAATGTTTCATTAAAACAAGTCTTCTCTTTTGAGATTCTTGGCTTGTATGTTTTATCTAGTTACTTCCTTACTGGGTTTTATAATCTCTGTTATCTTGGATATGAATCCATGGAAAAAATAATGTTGGTTTGGAAAATTTCTTTGTGTTAGTTTAATAATGAAACATGTATGCGAAGCTTGTTTTAGTAGCTCTATTTTCCAATTCTAAAAGTTGTATTCGAGGTTTTTGTGTTGGAACTGACCTTCATTGCAATATGTGGATTCTGAACTATATGGGAACCTTGAGTTCCATTTTATCTTATATCTAGGATTCGTGTTTTGATATGAACTTGTGCTAGATTTTCTTGTTGTTCTGAACTAGTGTTTGGAATCCTGGGTAGCTCTGGACTGTTGTTCAAAGTTCGTATATGGCTTTGTACTTGTATTTTATTACTTGTGTAGCTCTAAACTGTTATTGGAAGTTTGTATTTTATACTTCCCTCGTATTTTGTTACTTGTATAGTTCTGAACTCTTGTTTGAAGCTCATGTTTTGTCTTGAGCTGATATTAGGGCTTCTTGTTTAAAATATAAACTAGAATGGTAACTTCATGTTGCCTTGAACCTGTGATTAGAGACTTGTGTAGCTCTAAAGTATCATTGGAAGTTTGTATTTTAAATTCCCTCATATTTAAATACTTGTGTAGTTGAGAAATTTTGTTGAGACTTTGTATTTGACTCTATTCTAGTTTTTTGAGTTAGGTTTTAGTTGTATTAAAAGTTTAAAAACTTATAACTCTTTTGTTTGAACTATTGCTCAAAGAAAATTGGGAGAATAGTTGGTGAGTTGTTGGGTAAACTCTTTGAGATCTTAAGCTGAAAATGTCTTTGTTGATGAATGGATTTGGTAATTCTTTTCGAGAACTATTTCATCTTTTTAGAGATGGCAATGGCATTTTTGTCGAAAGTGTATTCTTTTCCCCTCTATTTTGTAGAAACCCGTGTCTTTATATCTTTTAAATAAGCTCTGGGGTTTTGAAAAGAAGAGTTATTTACTTTAGTTCTCTAAATTGTTATGATGGGATTACTTTGTCTCTATTCGATTGTTTTTGTATTATAGTACTTATTGAATCAAGAACTAATTACTCTTTTGTAATGCAATATTGAAACGACAATGGGATTTCAGTCTTTGAGTTCGTTGATACTTCTAAACATGTTTAACTTACTGATCGGTTTGTTTTTCTATCTCTTGTTGGATATAGTAAATAAACCATGTGTCTTCGTAAAAGAAAGGAATGTGATTCCTTTAGAAAAAATGTTTTTTTAGGACTGTTATGTGTATTTCATTATGAGAGTAGAATTGAAACTCGTGTTTATTGAAGGTAAAGAATTGTAGTGAAAATGGTAGTTTGCTTTCTTCTTACTTGTGAGTCAATTTTGATCTCTTCGGGAACTAGCTTATGAATTTATATGTTTGAATTAAAAGAGGAAATTCATTTGTTAGTATAATAAAATGAATTATTGATTGGATCATTTTCTAATTAAGATCCCTTTCTTTCTATTGTTGGGATAAGTTCATTGGTTGAACTTTTCTATTTTGATTCTCTTATGAAATGGAGATTTATTGATGAGTTATTTGGTCTTCTTTGTTCAAATCATTTGTAGAAATGATGTAGGAAGAGATTAGATGATTTGGTTTTGTTGAACAAAAATATAATCTTGTTTAGTAGACTATTTGTTTGACAAGGCTTTGCTTTGTTTTGTTTGAGATGAGTATGTTTTGTCTCTTGCACTCTATATTTTTATGGATCCTCCTTGGAAGGACTCGAGTAGAGATTAACTCCTGTATGAGTCTACTTTGATTTGTGGACATTGGTTTCAGATCTTTAAATGTTGACTTCTAACATGTGGAAGTAGATTTAGACTTGCAGGTAGACTGTTTGATTCTCTATTCCTTCTTGGATTTAAATGAGATTCTGTTATGATGAATATATTAAATATTGAATTTTAAGGTAGTTGTCATTTAAATGAAACTATTAATTCATGTTATGAATCTTTTTATATTTTTCGGATGCCTTATGTTTAGGAATAGTTTGTAATGGTTATTCTTTTTATTTTTCTTATGAGTTAGATGAAACATCCTAATGATAACCATGCTTTAAACCCTTATTTTGGTTAAATCAAAGATAAATGTTGTATTCTATTATGATAGAATTGGGAACAATGAGATTATATGATATGTTGGTTGCTTAAGGATAATTGATAGGATAAATTATACTTAAATTTTGTAAGGAAGATATAGTGGATTTTATTCTGTTCTTCTCTTGGAAGTGAATTCAATTTGTTAAATGTACTTCTTTTCCATTTGCTATCAAACATATATTGATATTTATAATGTAATAATTGTCTCATTAAAGCAGAGTTGTTTTAATGGAATAATTATTGGAATGCACTTCATTTTTAGGATTAGTGCTTATCATAATCGATTCATTGAATCGAACCGTGCTAGCAATTTTTGCAGATGGAATTCATAAGTGATAAAAGAAGGCAAAACTTATATGATGCATTGGTTGATTTAAGTCGATTCTTGTGAAGAACTTTGATTCGTTCTTGAGATTGTATTGAAAAAGGAAAAGTAGTATTATTTTATAATGAAGATGGTTGTTTTGTAGTATACCTAAATGCATAATTATTGTAAATGTATAAGTTATAAAGATAAATTGAAAGTTGAGAGTTTACCTGTATTGGTTGTGTAAATCATTTTGTAATTGTATAGAAGGGATGGATTCTATATTGTTGATATTCTTCATATTATTTATATGATAATTGGTTATCTTTTAATAAGCTACCGATCTATTTATGTTATCTTTTAATAATTCCCTTGTTTCTAAAGTCTTAAATTGGGAATGTTACAGAGAGCGTTGGCTTGTAATAAAATATGACCAAGTGATTCTTGGTGTACATAGCCTAAATTGGGTGAACTATGTTAAATATTGTCTCTTTATATTGTGTTATTTTATTCTACACTTTTTATTTAAGATACGTAATATTTTACGCATATTAGTTTCTCTTGTTGCGATCTCGTGAGGGATTATTCCACTTTTTTTCCCTTATTTCCTAATATTTTCTAATGTGAGAAAAATTGGATAACATTTTGTATTGCCTACTAAGCATGATTCCAGTAGCCTTAAGTCATCCATTGGGTAGGGATTCAATGTTGGAATCTTGAAAGTGACTTGATCTTGTGTGATATATCTTTGGAGTCTTCCTAGTATAGGAAATCTTGGACCACCTTGGAATGCTAATCATGAAGTATCTTTGCATTTGATGAATAGTTGGAATTTATGGCATCTTTGTGGAATTTTGATGAAGCATATGTTGAATTAATGATATCATGAAACTCTTATTGAAACTTGAACCTTCCTTATTATGAATTCTTCCCATTCCAACTTCGACACATCGTGCAGAGAGACAACAGAAAATAACACACAATGAAATTGAAAACCATAAATTCCCCAATTGAAACTTTTGGGGTGTGTAATGCACTTATTACATTGAAAGCAAACCTATTCCTAATCTACACTAATCAGAAGCACAAGTTAAATAAATAAACCCTACAACTGGTTGTGTAAAATAGATCCCCTTCCTCACAATGTGTATCCATGTAAATGATTTGATAATAGACATGGCTATGACTGAAATTGAAAAACTAAAACAATCCAAATTCTCCACTTGGTTCAATAAGACATTAACCGGAAAAAGGAATTATCCCTCTTTTAGTTTCTCTACATTTTTCCTGTAGAGGCATTGTAACTTATCCTTGGAATTATGAAACTCATCCTCACATTTTGAAATGAATGTGACTTGTTCTAGCTTAAGTGAAGTTAAATGCCTTATAGGACATGTGCTAACCAACTAAATATTCTTGTTACTCGAGCTTCAAATTTAATAATGAAGTCCTATAGACATTGCTAGTTAAATGGTGTTGAACTGATGTCCTCTTTGTACCCTTTTCCTTCTTTGACAACAATAAATTCTTCCACAACATGCATCCCCTTTGGATTTTTTTGTAGTTTCCAATACTAAATCACTACAAATGTTTAAAATGTGTTTCTCATGTAATAATTCCTCCTTCTTCATCATTGTTCCATCAACTAAGTTAGATTCTTTAATTAAGAGTAACTAACTTTTGATGATGTCATCTCCACACAATATTTTTGAATCGAATATATTTCTCGAGTGCTCCTTTTCCTTTTTGTTTAATGAGCCATATGGAAGATTAAATTCCTCCACATCTAAAAAATAGCTTGCTTCTTCATTCTCTGTGTGGCAAGGTTTCAACTTCCTTTACCATGGTGATCTCCAGATTGGGATTTTGTTCACCCTGATTGTCCTCATTCTCAAACATGAAATTAGAAAGATCAAATCCATCTAAGAAATCATATTTTTGCAAAGATGAAGAGGAAAAACTATTTTAAACATTTGAACTTGCATAGGAGACTGTGAACCTGCATGGTATTTGTTCACAACCTGAAGCTCTTCATGACTAGCTATAGTATGTGGTAATGACTTTGGAGGAATAATGCAACATTCCAAAAAAATTGCAAGCTCTTGACATGCATGACAGTTGGGATCACTGCACTCATTATAATTACCTTGTACACTTGAGAGTATTCCTTCTTCAACTTGCACATGCTTTTCCCATGAAATATTTGGGTCTAACTCTTACTCCTCTTCAACTACTTTTTCCACTTTTGGTGATTCAAAATCCTCTAAGGATATGGAACTAATATCGATACCATATTTTGAACAAGTAGACTTTTGGTCTTTTTCCTTCATCTCTGGATTTGTTTCTAGTACAAAACTAGTTTGTTTTGCTTATTGTTGAGGCTCAACTTAGCAAGAAAGTTTGGTTAGAATTGGATTTTTCTTGATGTTCATTTTTTCAGCCCACTCCTTCAATTTGTTAGAAATATCTTCCTTAATAGTATCCTCAATCATATACTACTCCATTTTCTCATTTCTTGATGATGCTCCTCCTAAAATTGATTTGGGACTACAAGAGGAGGGGCGGTGGGATTCAACAAATTAACTCACTATTTGAGGAAATGTAAGAGATTCAACTTCTTATCTTGATGGCCTTTGTAGAAATGAAGGAACTTTAGAAGAACGAGGCATGTGATATTCATGATGGAATGGAGGAATAGAATTTGAAGTAGTGAATTCCACCACAGGGGTAAGATCTGGAAGGTTAGGATTATGAGGCTCAAGTTAAAAATGCATGGATGGAAACATGGGAAGAGGGTTTATAGATGGTAATGCAGGGACCTCCCATTGACAGGATTGACTAACATTATATTCGTGAGCACCCCTCTTCTTGATCCATTCTCCAACTTGATTCATTGTCTTGATTATCAACTGAATCTTTTGTTGAGGATTAATCTCACATCATACGGGGTCATTCCATGGGTATGGAATGTTGAAGTAAAGATGGGATGCCTTTTTCATTTCATTGATCCCTTTTTCACCATGTTATACTACAACTCTTGAACCTTCTTCGAAAGTTCTCTTCTTCGAGATGTATAATATATTCCATAATCTACATGTCATTGTTCAAGTAGCCCCTAGTTTTTTGGGTAAACAAAATGATTTGCATCTTGCTCATGTGGACATGCATGTTCAAAATGATATTCATCATGTAAATGGTCTAGAGGTTGATTACAATAGCTTGAAGATAGAAAGAACCACCACTGCTAGAAGTGGGAATCCCACTATGGAAATTAATCCATGATTGCACTACTTCATGAATGAGAAAAATGGAAAGATGTCAAAGAAAAATAGATGGAAATGGGTAAAATTAAAAGTGTGCAACACAGAGAATGGGTTACTTTGACCAATGGAGTCACCTATTGTGCTTGGGTATACCTCTTAAGGTTGAAAATTCACTAAGAACACAACAACTTAATTAAATGAAGTGAACACAATACACACATTTTTGAAATATATGACTCTTCTCCCACCCGATATGCCAAAAAAATTATCGCCAAATCACTACACGCTACGAATGGTCGAATGTGAACAAGACATTCGGTGTGATTGAGACACATGGGATTACCTCTCAAATTTTGGTACTTGGGCTCGAGATGAACCTTCATAGAATGTCAGCTTCCTCTTCCTAAACTAAGTTTTTACTACTCTTAGTGCAATAAAATCATTATCTAGACCTATGTTAACATTTTTATGGGTTTTAGGGAAAGAGATTTGCAGAAAATAAAATTATACTAGGGATGGTGATGCACCAAATAAAAGGGTTTTGTCGATTCGGGAAGGGTTAATTTGAAGAGGGTGTGTGCACCACAAGTCAACTTCATCTACTACAACTTAGAGAGGGTAAGAAAGACAACAAACTAGGAAGCACATGTTCCCTTTATTAAACTCAATTAGAAAAACAAGTTATCAGTCTTCCAATGAAGAAAGAAGAACTTGAGAATGGTGAAAAGTAGCAAAACTCAATTGCATGCAATGCTCCACCACTTGATAAGCTCAGAGCTCCAAGAACCTACAATAGAAAATTGTACTTACACAATATACTTGCAAGCATGGGAAAGGCACAAAGAAGTAGAGAAGGATGAAAGGACCAGGATTAGTCACAAAACACACACTTTTATTACTTCAATAACATGCAAAATGCATCATACATTTAGAAGAGGTAGTAGTTTCCATTATAACCTTGGAAAGGAGGCTTGAAAGTTCCCTCAACATACAAGGACAACTTTCATAAGAGAGAGGATTCTTGAAGACTTTACACTTGTCTTAGATATCTTACTTGTCTAACCCATTAGAATCAATTTCCAACTTACATTTATAGAAGAATATGTGAGAGAGGAGAGAAGAAGTCATAAATTTCCTTCCCAAATTAAAGGTACATGATTTATTTATTACAGTTGGTTGAACCACTTTAGAAGCTTCCATCATGTGCCATTAATACCCAATTGACCTAGTCTTCTCAATTAATTAAAAGAATATTTAAATAAAATATTTTTATAATAATAGTAATTTAATATAAATATTTAAAGTGGGACCCCTTGGAATTGGTTTTCACTAAAGGGGTTCATGAGAACCGGTCAAAAAGGCCAACTAAGATGTTGGCTTGCAAGCCAATTCACCAAGTTGGGTTCAAGCTCCTCCATGCCACACCAACCGAGCTACTTTGCATTGCCAAATCCAAACCAACGAGCCCAAATGACACTTACCTTAGTAAAATATTCACCTCGCTTGAGTTCAAAACCAATGATCGATGAACACAACAAGGTGTCTTGGCATGAGTTACCACGAGCCACCCCGTTCTCCTCATTATATCGGTGGCTCAATAATCTATTGTGTATGATGAAATTAATAAATCCAACTTTACACATGAGCTTGAGACGATATCTTCATAGCTTTACCAACTCAAGCCAACTTGGTTACTCACAATATGCTCTATCACTAATCTTAAAATGGTCGGGCCATCTTCCCACGAGCTGAACCTCCATCCCTTTTAGGCGAGCTTAGACATTGATTCCTTTGTTTTTCATGAATCGATACTCTATCCAAGCTAGTGTCTTCTCCTTTCAACATGAATACTCTAACTAATCTATATATCATGCATGTTCATTATTATTTGAGTCACTTGTGTATTTACATGGATCCATGTGCTCATCGAGTGAAAAATGTGAACTATGGCCAACTCGGCCTACCCACCTAATTTTGATGTATTGTTTATGCCTAGTTTTTCATCCTCTTTATGTTGATTCAATCCAATGACTATACAACGAGCTCCTACCACCGAGTATATTTGAATCTCCGTAAATAATTCTAAGTTGATCTTCCATTTGATGCATTCCAAACAAAAAATTAATGCATTGAGCCAACACTATCATTTTATTCTTTATTGCGAGCTCTTTGTTTTATCGTATGAATAAATTGGTTCATCGAGCTCACTCGTAGAGATCATTACTCTTAAAGATCTATTGGTCAAGTGAGTTGTCTTTGACTCAAAACATTCGAGTCATCTCTCAAGAATCATGTCGACTAAGCTCCATTAGTATCCATGCATCGAACCACCTCCAAGTTCCTTTAGATCTCGTACAACTCCATATCAGTCTTAACTTAGTTTTTGAGTCAATGTCTTTATGCTTCATACAAGTCATGTTATATATTACTTTAATCATGCCAACTCTAAGATATTTGTTGTAGGATTACCCTGGCTTGAAAATCCTAATCATCACATCACCCTTGCGATCTCAACATAGATCGTGTTCCAACAACTCTGAGTGACATGGCCATCCGAATTGATCTTTTTGCACCTTTGTGTTATTCTAGCCAACTCGTGACTCACCATTATAAGCCCAAAATAATTTGACCACCAAGCTCTGCTAGCTCATACCTATGAACTCACCACTAAGCAACCCTAACATGGTGTTGCACCTCTAAACTAATCATCCTCATGCATGAAGCCATCTTCATGACCGCACCATTTGAAAGACTCGCTTGATGTCACAATTGGGAGTATGAGCTCATCCTTTATGAAACCCAAACCACCACTTCTGAGTGACGATTTGAGCTCATAATTTAGCACTTGCTGACTACCTAACCAAATTTCTTATAGAGATACTCCATAAATCATGTCCAATTCAAACTCAAACCCTGCATAGGTAGGTTGTCAACACTATTTTCACTAATCACTTGATCTTGGCCTCGCCGAGTTACACCAGCTTTTCTTGATATTGAGCTCGATGACTCCCTGCTCATTGATTTGGAGGAATACTCAAACACATAAACTGAAACCATCTCTCCTAGAGAATCACTGTACCATTCTCAAATTTCCATTGAACTTGATGACCATTCACTTCGATGATTCCTTGAACTTATAGCCATGAAGATCACATTTTATATTTTAGGTCGAGTTCGACCATATCCTATTTTCCCAAGCCATCTTATCATGTTTTCAACATGTCTCTATGACTTGTTATGCCACACGTGATCTAATTCAAAATATTAGAAAACTTAGAAACCATTTCCTTTGGGTTTACCGTGATTAATATCTTAATCGAACTTGATCCGAGCTATAAGCTCATCTCTACCGGCTTGATCTCCTCGTGAACTCAAGTGTTTCAACACTGAACTATTTACTTTACCCCAAGTGACCTGCTTTCGTCTTCCCTGAGTGACTTGTTGAGCTGATAAAAATAAATCTATCATTCACATGGTGAGATAAATGAGCTAATCCATTCACTTGTGCTAACTCAACATTGTATCCCCACGACCACCAATTCTAAAACTTATTCCTTCTCTCATGGGTTCATGATCCCTGAAACTTATTTATATTCTATGCTACCTCTAACCACTAGCTCGCCACCAAGGTTTTTGATGACCTTCCACATATCTTGGCGAATGGCTCGCCATCATGACCACAACCATCCAGTGCTCTAACTCCCTTTGTGACTCGCACAATGACTCGAACCACTCCTTGTTGTGCAGAATTCTCATGATGGATTACCATTGTATTCTCCCCACTTGGTGAATTATCCATGAATCTCCACCTAGTGGAACCCTTATGATGATTTTCCAAATGAAAAATCTCCCCTATGGAATTTCTGGCTCGAAATGCCATCTTGTTATCTCCACTTGGCAATGTTCTCCTAAATTTCCATGTTGAAGACCTGGAGTATGGGTTTTTGTACCATTTTTCCAACTTGACCGAGCCATGGACCGACAATTTTCTAAAGCCTACTTTCCACAATGCAATGGTTTGGAGCTCGATCAAAACTTTTCCCACTTCCCTAGATGCGGAACTCTCAACTTGGCTCACCATCACCGAACCTCCAAACTTGGCTTTGTCTTGGAAATTTCTGCAAGGATATCTCAACATCGAGCCAAGTCTTTATTCTTTCACAACTGAGTGACTTGAGCTTGGCTCGTCCGATCGAGCTAGTTGACATTGGTGTTTCCTAAACATTTGTGAGACTAGAATTAAGCCTTTGAACCAGGTTTAATCGACATGATCCACTTTGAACTCCTTGATGCATCTTCCATATTTTTTGTTTCATGAGTTGAGTTGAGCTCCAATGATAAATGACCAAGTTCTCAACCAAGATAACATCGAGTTATTACTAAGTTGAGCTCAATTAGACCCTGTTCAATGTTAGGTGAGCTCACCTATGCAATTTATTAATTATTTTAATCATGTTATCTCTGTGATGACTGAACATGAGTCCCTGGGACAAATGTCAAAATTTTGATCATAACGAGGACCTCGTTGTCTAATTTTGTCATGTGTGCAAAATTTTATAAGAGGTTGTTTAGGAATTATTCCTTTCTTTCTTTCATTATTATTATTTCTTTATTTCTTTAATTTATTTTTGGTAAAGGGAAGGCTCCATTCGGGTTTTCACTTTGTCCTCATCAACTCTGCCAAATTTCTTGTTTTTAGAGAAGATGAATTTTCTTATTTTATTCTATTTTTCATTTTTAAGTTGATCTTTTTGTTTTTATTACGTGGTATGATATTTCTTCAACCATGCTTCATTTACATGACCTCATATTTCTTTTTTTGTAATATTTGGAGTTTTATTAATTTAGATGGTAAAATCTTTATGATTATATATAGACCTAACCATCTATTTTTCAATTTTTTCTGCCTCTTTCATTTACTATCATACAATAACATTTTGTCTCCTACATCAAATTCATTTTTTCTTAAAATTCCTATCATGCCAAGATTTTTTTGCATTTTTTTTGGGTTTAGTTATACATGGCAAGGAAGCAGTTTTTGTTTGACTTCTTCAATTCAATGAGTATTTAATGCATTGATGGTTCTTCATTCATTATAAAGGCTACAAATACTCGAGGCTTGGGAGGATAAAATCCATCAAGAACGCAAATTATAATCCATACACTAACTATAATGGAGAGTACTATTTTAACCTCTTATATGTTGTGTTGTATGCCCATAACATTGTGGGTATTTTCAAACCTAATTCCAACATTTTTAGGGAGCATATATTTTTAGGACATTTTCTAGGATTTTTAAAATTCCTCCATTGTGTCATTTTCCTACAAGTGATAGGGATTAATTTTTTTATGATTTATCATGGAATGGTCCAGTAGTTATTTGATTGTTTCATTCACATAGTTTTTTTCCTTTCTCATTTGTGATGGTTATTAGACACCCAAATCTTGTTATTATATTTTTTATATAAATTTGGATATAAATATTTTCAATATAGTCCTTTGTTACAATTTATTTGGCACATCTCATCAAATATTCAGTTCCAATGATAATAAATATTTCTTGAAAGTGTCTTACCATGGGTTTAATTGGCCCAATAAAATCTATTTCCCATTTTTTAAATGGGGCCAATGTAAGAATAGGTCTCAATGGAATTTCATCCTTTACATTTTATTTTCCCACCCAATAAATAATATAAAAATATCTTGCATGTTTTTGTACATTGAAAAATAATTTTGGCCGCCACATTCTTTCCATCATTACTTTCATTATCGTTACCTCTACCATTATATCTACCTTCTATTACCTTACGAGCTTCACTTAAAATATTCTTCCTCTCGTGCTCTGGGATTACCTACCTTAGTATGTCATCTTGTCCTTTATTGTAAATGGGAATACCCATGTTAATATATTGCACTTTTGGTGTTTTTTTATTCCACGAGGAACTATCTTGTTGTGATTAATTCGGCTATGTATTCTAGTTATTTAGGGACCACTTCAATTGTGAATAAATGTGCCCTCAAAAATTCATCATCAATAGGTCCTACATCTTCTCTGTTTCAATGCATGATAAATAGTCGGTCCATTTTTCAACTTCCCTGGATTGAAATAGATATTTAATTCAAACTCCATGAATAACATTATCCACATACATACTTTGCCTTATAACATTGGTCTATTAATTAAATACTTCATATGTTCATGATCTCTGTAAAATAAAAGTGTTGTAGCCAATAGATCATGTTTAAATTTTTTCAGTGCATACACCATGGCTAAGGATTATCTTTATATTGTAGAATGTTTTTTCTCTTATTTGGCTAGTCTGTGATTTTTAAAGAAAATGGAATGATCCATCTTTTCTCATTGTTGTGTGAAGATTGCACCTATTGATATTCCTAAAGCATATACATGAACATGGAAAGAAAATTTCCAATCTGGGAATATGAGGATAGAGGCATGTAAAACCTTATCTTTTAGTGTCTCAAATACATTCTATCTATCCACTATTATGTCCATTCTATTTTTTACTTTGATTTCTTCTTGAGGATTTTTCAATGATGAAATTATGGTTTAATAGTTCCTTATTAATTTCTTATGGTAACCTATATATCCCATGATCATTTGCATGCTCTTTTGGTGGTGGTAGTGTTACAATTTTGGATTTCTTCAATGGGTCTATAAGTAATCCTTCCTTGCAAATTATATGACCCAATAATGTTCCAAAAGGTGTAAGGAAGATGCATTTCTTTAGGTTTAATGATATTTTTAATACACGACATATTTGGAACATTAATTTATCACCGAATATGATTTTTAAGGAATCCATACACCGTCTAACCATCAAGGTATACTTCTAGGAAATCATGGATAAATTATTTAAATGCATTGATCATTATTTTGTTGAATACCACAAGTGCATTCTTAAGACCAAAAGGCATAATTTTGTACATGAAGGATGCACATTTGGTGGAAAAAAATGTTTTGGGTTGATCCTCAAAGTGCTATCCTAACTTTATTATGCCTCAAGAATTCATCAATAAATGATTAAACTTCACTTCCTTCTACATTCTTTAAAACTTCTTCTGAAAAAGGGGTAGGGAATGGGTCATATGCACATTCCTTATTCGGTTCTCTGTAGTCTACACAAATCCTTATTTTTCCCATTTTATTATTTTATACCACCATTGGACTGATCCATTCTACATCCTCAACTAGTTTGATTATTCATGCATTTAACATCTTGTCAATTTTTTATTTGACCTTCACCTTTAGATTGGGGTTTAGTTTGTATGGCCTTTTCTTTAGTGATTTTACTCATTATTTTATTTAAATTTTCATTGTGCCTTCTTATTCCTTAATTATTATTTGAAATATTTAGGAAATATGTCTTGATATTATCTTAATAGTTCAAAAAAATTCTACTTCCTCCTCTTCCCAATAATCTCATATTTTTACAAAATTTTCTTGTCCTTCTACTCCAATGTTTTCTTCTCTTATTTTTAGTGGTTTATAAAATTATTGTTCATCCTTTGTTTTGGTTTCTACCACTACGTATTCTCCTTATGTGGTATTTTATTTCAAATTTTTTTTTTTTCTTCTTTATCTTGTTTTTCTATAGTAAAATAGAAATTCATATCTCTTTTTTTTTTTTTGTAATTTGTTTCTACCTTCCTTTGCTAGGTTATCCCTTTTAGCTTAAGTAGTAACTTATTTCACCAGTAAGAACAAATAATTTCTAGTCTTCTTAAGTGCTTACAAATTTTGTAAATTTACATCCCAAAAGTTGAAGGTGTGAGAAAATATATATCCAACTGATTCCATTTCCTTGTATGTATTCTTGTTTCTTGATGGATGTAACATGATCTAGGTAAGCACCCCCAATGTCTAGAAGAATAATTTTATCCACACTATTGAGGATGTTTCTCTACATATTTTTTAGTGTCTTAAGCATGCCTTGAGATGTTACTGGGGTATCCTTCACTGTATATTCAATAATATACATGTGGTACCCTTCACTTTCCAAATATATTATTTTGAGATAGTGTTATCATTGATTTATAATGTGCTATACTAGGTTTATGGATTTCCCTCCAGTGATCATCATTGATTACCAAGGTGTCATCTAGTGTTTCCATCTAAGTTTCTTTATTTGGGAATACTTTCACCATTTGTTCTAGATAACTCTTCAATTCTCCAATTCTATAAAATTATGGTAGGGTGTGATAAGAAGATCTATGTATTAGTATATAGAATCACTTAACCATTTTTTTGTCTCTTCTTATCTATTACAATGTTATTTGTGTAGAGTTGCTTCTTCTACAGAGTAATATCCTAATTCTTATTTAAATTATTCTTAGTAAGCTAATATATTTTTTATTCCTCATCCGTGGATTTGTATTGATTATATTCTAGGGTTATTGTGTTAATTTCTAGTTTCCTTTCATATAGTAATATTATTAATCTTGTTTTGAGTAGTCCATGTACCCAAGTTTCTACTACGTGATTCAAAATTTCATTCGGGGGTTTACTATGTACTAAGATTTCTCCTTCCAAGTTGGGTTCGAATTCATTATCAAAATTTAATAGTATATTAAGGGTGTATATCCCTTGAATTTCATCAAAATATTCATCTTATGTGTCATGACAAACTTATTCTAACCACGACATACTCATGCATTTTTGTAGTGGTAGATGCACTTGAATACAATATAACTCCACCGTTACTTCTTATTATTTAGAGTTCAATGTTTCATTGCAATATAAAAACCATTCAAGTGATAATATGGAATTATATGTGTATTTCTTGGCCACATTTTCTATGAATTAAAAATCTATAGTTGTCTTTCTCCCCAAATAATTGAATTCTACATTCTGTAGTACTCCAACAGTGGGATTTATTTCATACATCCGAAAGGCCAATGTTATATATTATGGAATCCAAGTGGGGTCTTCAAAATTTCTCCCATATATATTTTGATATTATATTTACCTCCGCTCCAAGATTAAGTAGTATTTTTGTTATTATTGTATCACGAGATATCAATATTTAGGTATATTGCTTATTTCTACCATGTTATTTTAGTATAGAAGACATTTCTCCTTTTCTTTTTATGTGTAGCCTCAATCCACTAAACATTAAAAAATTCTCTTCTTTGTTCCAATATTTAAAAATTGTTTTATTTTTTATACCAATCTACTTCTCATGGTTAATATTACTATTTCCTTAAGAGCATTCTCCTCTTCTTCTCGAACAATGTTCTATTGCTTTACTTTTTTATTTTTTTCTCTCACCTCTTTTCTTTTTGTCATTTCTTCATCATGCATTTCCAGTTTGAACCATTTTTCATTCCACTCTTCTTCACTATATGAGTTTTCTTCGTATGTAGTTTAATTATTTTTCTTTTTCTTTTCCTTACTCCTTCTTTTGGTCACTTCCAGTAGTTACCACAACTCTCTTGAGTGTTTCCTTTTTCACTTTCTACCTTCTTGTTATTTTTCCTTTTAAATTAATTTTCTTTAGTATCTTCTTTTTCTTTACTTTTTTATACTTTTACTTTTCTATAACTAGATTTTATTCCTTTACTCTTCTTCTCATCATCTAAGGATTCCACTTCATCTCTAGTTAGATGTTGTAATCTTTTTTTCCTCTATTGTGGTAGAAATGAGTTTTTGTAGGAAATATGAATGATTCACATGTTATACATTCATGATATAATCCACAGTGTTCTATTTCGGTGTAATTTCTTGCTAGATGCACATAATTTCCACATTTATAACAGTTTATTGATCTTCTTTCCTATGGTCCATTTCCGGATTATTTTGGTTTTCTCCACCTTGGTAACCCTAATATCCCCTACCTCCTTGATAGTCAAGGTAACCTCTTCCTTCCAAGAAAATACAAAAACCATCTTGTGTGCAAAATGGAAACAATTCATGAAAGTCATGAATCACCTAATTTTCTACCCAAATCATATTTATGTGGGCTGAAGTAATCATTCTCCTCGGCTGAAACCATTTACCACTATTTTCTAATGACCTTAAAATGATAAATATTACGTCTTTCCAAATATGGAAACAACAACTTATAATCGATTTTCTCAAAATCAACAACTTAAAAACGAAACAACTACCAAAATGAAACCTCCTTGAAAAAATAGGAAATGTGAGAATTTCACATGATTCTTCAAGTGTACCCATGAGGAAATATTATCATTCATGCCTATAACTAACCAAAAAAACATTTATCATGAATTAGCTTACCTAAGAGTAGACCCTTTTTATTGTTTTGAAGATATGCCTCTTACTTCTTCATAATAGTCATCCTTGGCACTTAACCTATCCTATATTAAAGCATTTATTTCTTCCCTCTATCGTGGAATTTCAACATAAGATGTAAATAATGCATACCCATACTTATTCTCTCCTCTTTTAGATGGTTGTTACCTTGCTGATTTGGATTTCCAATTGTTTTCTTACATTTACCCCATGAATTTTCTTCACAATTGGGTTTGGACCATACCTAGGAGTGTAGATGAGTGGATGTAGTATCTATGTACAGCTCTAAATTTATTCCTAAGTAATGCTAAATATTTAGGATGTTGGCTTTGCTCAATCTGAATGTGGGAACCCTCTTACCCGTAATATGAAGTGGAAAGAGAATTTTCAAACCTACATTTCTCTTGTTATCCATGGAAGATATACACATCCTTATACATAGATTTGGAAAGGATAACCTATCATGGATGTAGTATATCATTTATAACTCATAAATCTTGGATGTTAGGAACATAGGAAGATTACAACAGCTGAAATACTTAATATACCTTCCACGCATCATATTAAACCCAAACAAATTCATCATTAATGTCAACCTACATCTGTCTAAGGAGATTACTATCCATCCAAAATGTGAATTTAGGAAGAGCAACTTACCATGGTTATAGCATTGTATTGTCTCATGTGAAATTGGAATGATGGTGGTTGGAGAAAATTTTGCATCGATGTAAACACTATGTCCTTCACCATGAATGAGAAGTGTATTTTCCTTTTGGTTACCCATGATTTTATGGCTACCTTAAGGACATGGATAAAAATAATCTTCAATTTTTATAAACACACTTCAAAATAACTCCTAGATCGAAAATTTCTTTATATATAAAATCTAGAATTCCCAAGGAAGAATATATGTGTACTTTTTCCCTCAATATGTTCTTCCTCTTACTAATTTTACCATGTTTCCCTCCCGATACAAATATGGTAGTGACACAGAGGAACCAATAAATATGAAATATTTCTTTTATGCCTAGGATTATAAAAAAAATCACTTTTGATGGCTGAAGTGGAATCCTCCTCCCATTTAGTACCCTTCATCTTCATAAATTTGTTAGAATATTTCTTAGGATGACCAAAATATTACAAAGACATAGCATGAAGGTGATGTAACAATTCATTGCTAAGAAGATGATGAAACTTATCACCATTGTTTGTTTCAATAAAGTTTCAGTGAGTGAAGGTTAACATGAGCATTAAAAAGGGCCCTTCTTTCATGGGTGTTCCTCCCAATAAGGTGACCAAGAATTCTAGCCCCATTAAATCCTTGCACCTATAATTTTTCTCCATTCTTAGCACCATGACGATGACCATTTTGTCATGATTTACTATGGAGCATCAAATTTTCCCCATGGTCATCCATTTCAACCATTTTCCCATGACTAAAAATTTTAGATGGCATGGTGGAAAGAAACAAATTTGAATTATCTTCATACCTTTGGTTATCTTCATAGTTGTCTTCACTTTGTGATAATTTTTTAGGCCTTCTCATTTTGTTGTTGTATGCGAGGAACAACATCACGAATCTTGTTGGAATGATGAACATCACTAAAAATAATCATTACTTGTTTTCTAGAAATTCCTAGTGAGCTAGTCATCCTCATTTTCCTTTGGAAATTGAGCTTCAATCTTCAACTTCTCTTCACTATCTTGTAAACATGAGTTTTTATCTTTCTTGGCCTCATGCTCCATGTTTTCAACAAATCCTTATGTATTCATGGTGTTGCTCATAAAATCAATCAATAGATCTACTTTTTCAAGGGTGATGAGAGATTCTTGGGCTCCCATAGGTTTCTCTTTTTCCATGATCAATAGGTAAGGTATTTTTATCTTTTATATGGATGGACATTTACATCATTTCATAAAAAACTTAGCAGTGTGGATCCTTCTTTATCAAGCTTCGTATCCTCTTTTTTTTTTGCAACATGAAGGGGATCTTATCCTCTAAGGTTAGGATATCCTTCCTATGACCCTTATGAATGGATCATGTCTTGGAATAATTTCCAATGCCCACTCTATCTTTTCTCCATCCTAAAAACTTGGAAAATGATAAGGCATCATGAATAACTTCCGGAAGAGCCTTATACTCCTCATACCATGTAGCAATGTTGTCTACTTTGGATGGCTGATTTTATAACTTCCTTTGAAGAGATACACCATTTGGATCCTGAATGGTATGGATCATCTCAGCCATTTTATTGGCCAATATTTCTTTCCATATAGAAATCCTTTCAAATCTAGCATAATAAGAAGTTATATATACCATTTTATCTTCTTGCATGAAAACCCTCAAGCTTGGAAGACAAAATCTTTGATGCCATTATATGTCCTTTTCTAGGAATGATACAAAAATGAGGGTTTTCCACAAACCCAAAGGAAAGAATTAATATTTTTGTAATAGCAATTTTCAAAATTCTAACAACCAATTGAAATTAAAAACTTATGGCATCAATTATAACTTATAAAATTAATAAATTTTCCCATTAGGTAAATAGCTATACCAAGTACTTAGGAACAATCATCCACATGTAAAATCTAGTTAAAATGATATAGAATGGTCCTAGCTAATTTAATAAACCATGTAAAATTAATTCTAGCGAATATACTTCAAAAATTATGGAGAAATAAGTGTCAACGCACAATTGTAATTATTAAAATTATCGAAAAATTACAATTATTAAAATTAGCTGAAAATGAGGTCTCTAAAACCCAATAAATTCCAATGAAGTGATAGATCTACCTTATAAATTTAGAGAAATATTAATATCAACTTTAAATATCAAAATTTTCCCTAGAAATCACTTAAAACTCTTCTATCCAGGTCACCACCCTAGGAGAGGGTACCAAAATCATGAAGAAATATTAATATCTCTTCTTCTTTAATGCCCTAAATTCCCAACCAACATGATAGTCTGCTTGAAAGCCTTAGAACCACCAATTTGGAAAAAAAATTATCCTACCTTCAATAAGGAAGGGTTTTATTTTCCTTGCTTGCCACACCAAAGGATTTTCACGCCTTCATGGATTAGAATAGAGAAACCAACTCTAGAACCAAATAGATAAAATAATAAAAGCCAAAAAAATTCCAAAAATGATCCTTTAGGACCTCTTATATAGCCTTATGGTGGCACCAAAATTCATAAGGGAATAATGAAAAAAAAATCCTATCCACATTGAAAGTAGTATGATTGGACATATGACCAAATGTTTAGAACCCATATTCAATATAAATTATGAACAAATTGAACCCGGATCCATGTGGCCCAATTGTACATAGTGATTTATTATAATTTATCCCAACAAAAACTATGGCAAAAAGTGGCACTACTCCATCATATTTATGGCAAAAATCGAGGCCATAACCATACTTATAATTTTAGATATCTAGATTAACTAAGTTGTACACTATCATCATTGTATCTATAAGGGATTGTGGAGTATTTTAATTTTCCCTTATTTCCTACTAGGCTATATTTATACACTCTATTTATGTCTTTGACATATCACAAACCACACATGCCTTGAAAATTTTTAGAGAAATTATAGCGTTCACATCCTCGATGGTGAACATCATCTCGATGATGCTCCCTCCAAACACTCTATTTAAAGCTATCTAACCTAATCTCCCAAGAACCTATATAATTTTTAATTTAGTATACAACTAAAGGAATGTGACACACCTACATAGTACTCCCAAAATTCGATGTTAAAATAATCAATGATTATTTTTTCCTTCAAGTCAACATATCACTATTATCCAAGACCATATGGCTCTTGGGAACATAGATTTAGTACTATGAAATTGTTTCTTGGTGGTTCAGATGAGGAACTAGATGATATAAACAAGGAGATTTTGTCTCTAGATCAACAACACTTGGTGATGAGACGAGCTCACAAACCGGTGGAAAAATAATTAGATGTTTCTTTGTGTGCCTTTTGCTAACGTGTGCTATTTTTTTGGATTTTGGGCCTTTTTTGGTTTGGCCATGTTTCATGGTTTGGGTGTTACTTTCTCTCCCCTTGTATTTTTAGCGATTACAGTGGTATAGTTTTTAGGTTAAAAAATAAATAAATAGAATATCATTATAGTATATTTTTGTATTATGTGGATGAGATTGGTGGTTTAGAATTTGTAATATTGTTATAGTCTTATGTATTTTTATTTATGTGTAATTTCTTTATATGGAACTTTCTTGTTGGTCCTTCGGGTTTAATCATGTTTAACATTTGGGTCCTTCTTGGTTATACGATATAGTAGTACCTTTATTTTTTATCTTTTAGTTGTACTACCCTTAGAGCCTTTCCATATTTATTAATAAAAAATACCCCCAAAATGTAGGGAAACTAGTTATTCTCTTTCTTGATCTAATAAATATCTCCTTAAGTTTGGAATTCATAAGGCGTATATTATATGCCACCTTCATAATCATATCTATACCTACAAAGAAGATAAACTGGTCACCCATCAATCTCATTTAGATAAAAATATGATAAATAATCAAAAGCATTAAAAATAACTAACATCTAGTCTTATGTCATCATTTGTGGAGCATAACTACATCATCCATTTAACTAAATGTCTCTCTTTTCCTATTACATTGACCACTTGACCAAAATGGCATTACTCATATATGTAATATCCTACCTAACCTATTACACCAGTCATGATAAGACAAAAGGATCAAATAATGACCTTCAAATATTAAATTCTCCTAAACCCACATAGAGTTTGTCAACACCTATGTTTTGCGAGATAATGTTTCTACCTACATTTTCCCCTGGGACCTAATTCTATATTTTTACCCTATATATCCATTCCTAATTTAAACATAAAAAAAAAAATAGTGTATTTTCCTCAGCATTCCCTCCTAAGATTCTACCTTGCTCCTAGACCACCTCCTTATCATTGGCTCTAACTTATTTAATATAGGTTGACCTAAAGCTCCAAAATCTTAAAATATATTTTTCACAAAATGATAAATGAGAGGTTTTACCTCGTATTTATATGTTTCAAATCGAATTATAAAATTTGAATTATTTACACCCATATTTAGTAAAATGGTAATATTTAGATACCTTATATTTAAATGGATTCTAGAAAAATTTCACGATGTTTTGTCATAAAAAATTCAATTATATAACACATTTTCTACACATTTGCAAAAATCGCCTATTTTTTAACTTGGGAAATTAACTTCCATGGATGATGTTGACGCTTTCTATCATCAATTTTCCTTAATTTTCTTATATGAGAGAATACTATATCATTTTTATTCCCATCAATGCAGCTTATATCTCCTTTACATATATTGTCCCTAGTTACGACCAATTTTATTATATCCCTTAGGCTATCATAACCCATCCTAGCTTTCTCATTTGGCCCGCCTTATCAAAGCATTATATGAGTTACCCTTACCATTGATGTAGGAGAATCATATTTAAACCTTCTCATTGATAAATATTTTCGTAGATCATGATAAGAGAGGTTGAATAGTTTTTGGAGGTGCTTTGTGGTCTTAAGTACCTTCAAATTTAAATTTTGACATAAATGTATGTGCCCACCTAAAACCGCATTTGAATTTTCTAGTGTGGGAAGCGGGAATTTTGAGTAATGATGGCTAGTAACCTTAGTATCAGATGTTGGTATTGGTTTATTTGTCATAGTTTAGAGTCTTGAGTTATTCCTCGAGAGGTATATTTGAGTGGAAATATGAAAAACATAAAGAAAATTCATATTATTCTCCTTTTGTATATGTGAACGTTCTTGAAGCCAAGGAGATATCCATGTATAAAAACATAAAATATAATGTAAAGATTCAAGGAAATTTAGTTAGGGTATGATTTTCATGATTTTAGACCTGAAAATGAAGAACATGTGGGAGAGAAGAAAAGAAGAAAGTGAAGAACTCCATTGGGGAAGGATTATGTGAAAAGGAAGTCAAGAAGACATTGTAAATAATATAAACTCATTTTTGAATATGCATTGATTGAATAAATTTTTATTTGTTTATTTTGTACTTATTGAGGATAATGTGACTGGTTTACAAGTTTCAATGAAAGGAAATATTATAAAATGGTCTCTGATTCGTATATAGGCTTGTTTTGAATGGAACTCTATTTTGAAAGGTGAAGATTTATTATTTCATGATTCTTCTAACTTATTTCTTAGGGAAAATTACTCAGTAAGGAAAAAAATGAATACAAAATTAGAGGGAGAGGTATAAATTTTGTATAAGAATAATAAGTTATGATTAGTAAGGTCTAAGAGCATCCATAGACAAGAAGGGAAGCTAAAACCCTATCCTTGGAAGGTAACAATCAACTATTTATTTATAAATACATATAATTCCTCAAGAAAAGTTACCTAGGACTAAGGTATAGGTCTATAAATACAAATATCCAAGTTTAGAGGATTTGAAATTGCAAGGTTTTGTTCTTATGAAGTTTTTACTCTTCCAGTATTGTGTAAAACCCTAACTAGGGTTTAAGGGAAACTCTTGGTTAAAGGGATTAAACTATGAATCTTGATCTAAAAGTTTAAAGAAACAATATTAACCTTCCATTATTATGTATTTTATATGTGTTAGGATATATCAAGCCTCCACATGTATAAAAACCTAAACAGTTTGGATGAAGAAACAATAGTCCTAATGGAGGTCTAATTGGAAAGATACATTTAACGATATCATAGGTTTAAAATAAGATTAGGTTCTGAAAATTTATATGGAACACAAGTTTCAAAAATGGATTTTTTTTTTTTTTTTTAATTTATCTAGCTATCATTGTATTTTTTTTTAGGCTATAGGATTTGCGTGTGACAAGGTCTAGAAGAAGGACATGGTTGGTTAGGTAGGAGACAATAGAAAATTTAATTTTCTTGATCGATCATCCCATTAAAAGGACTTAGTGCATGTAGGAGACATGGAAAACAAGAAAAAATGATGGTTTAATCATCTCAAAGGCTTGAGAAGTAAACTTTATCCAGGAAGCCATTCATGGTTCAAGAATACTATTAAGATAAGTATATAAAGTATAGTCAAGTAAGTTGGCGTTCTCTATTAAACTTGAGTTTGAAGTTTGATTATTCATTGTTTGGAAGGAAATTATTTTTGCATCACTATTTGAAGAGTAGTTAAGAATAAAACATCTTTTTGAAGGAATTTATCAATTTTTGATATACCACCGTTCATCAATATGGAGGGATTAATCAAGTATTGTTCTAACTAGAATGGTAGAGTTTTTGTTAGAGATCCGCCTTTGTATCAACCATAGGGTTTACTTTCTTATATTTTTAATTTATATTTGAGTGTTTCTTTTCAATTTTTTATTATTTGGGTTCACTCAAAAACTTTATGTATATTTTCACAACTCACTATGTGACAAAACTCGCGGGAAGGTAAGCATGTAGAATCCGAGTTCATATTTTCTCACTTATGTTACTACTTAATTTCAGTAATTTTTATTTTGGTATTACATTTTTTCCCAAAAATTATATCATGTTGCATTATTGTAACATATGATGATCTTAGATTGGGGCATATGTTTACACCTTATTTTTAACTCTTACTCACTTTTCTCTTCGCATGAACCATTGGCACATTAACCCCACTCTCCCCCTCCCAAAGTGATGTCTTACAAGGCATTACCATGAAAGGATGATTGGAAAAATATTTCCATTAATGGTTACCTATGAAATGGATTTGATTCACAATCTATGATACCTTAAATACCATATCCTTCACATTTCTTAGTCATTCCTCCATGACATAACCATATTATCCTCTTACCAACACATTGATATCTACATGCATCACCTTCATCCCTCTGTTAGATAATTTTTTTATCATATCATGAGTACTTATTCCATGAATTAATCCTACTCCTACAATCCTATGATTTATCATTACCTACAATCGATATCATCAACCATGGTCAATTTTTTCGGGTATATTTTCTCAATAACAACTACATTTATCATGGACTATAATGAATAATCATGTTTCATATTTATAGGTGTTGTTTAAGAGCATTAAAATGAATAATCATCATCTATTATTCTTCATGCACTTTCCAAGTTATGCTTTATGTCTTAAATGTTTAGGAGTTAGTTTTTTTATATTTAGAGGTCTAACTTTAGAGAATTAGTTTTAGGAAACTCAAGAATAGGATTTGTAAACAAAATTTTACCAAGTATTTGAGTCCCTAGCTATGATATACTTAGGTATTCTCTTTATTTATCTTGTGGTCCCACACATCATCTCTCACAAGGTTTTACTAACCCTAGGGGTGAAAGGGGAGGGAACATTAATGCAAAAAATGGTGTTTTCATTAAAGTATCTCTAACCTCATTTTCCTATATTTTATTTCTAATCTAATTTAATAGATTGATTTATATGTCATGTACAAAGATTAGAATAAAGTAACATATTTTTATATGTTAAATTATGTTGTATTATTCGTTTCCTTACATCAAAAAATTGGGATTATAACATGTTGATCTCTATAATCCATGTTTACAACCCTATTTTAGATATCTATTTACACTTTTTAATTTATTTTATCGGCATATAATCAAGATACTAGTAAGGATCCATCCCATATCCTTGACCTTGTCTTGTAAACCCTACACCTTTGGTAGATAATGAATTATCATATTATATATCTATGGATCTTTCACCACTTTGTAAAAATTTATTATGTGTGTGTTGGATCCCAATCTAACACCCCAAACAAGGATTCAATGCAATTAGCATGAAAATAAGGGGAATGTGGGAAGGAAAGACATGTTGATTTTTCGTTTGTAGCCAAGGATGGATTTATCTTCCTCACATGATTTGGGCATTTGATAATGATAGGGAGGCACTTAGCTGATGGTGTGGTTGTTATCATGCCACTTTATGGATATTCCTTAATGAAGGTGAGAGGACCTATGGGGTAGCTTTAAAGAGAAAGGGAGATGTCATGTTTCAAGCCCTCAAAATTTTAGGAATGTTAAACTGGGATCAAATGGAACCACCAAATGCATTTCTCATTTAAAATAATGGTTATATAAACACTACAAACACTTGGAAAAATAATACACAAGATACTAAAGATGAATTAGATTTGATTATGAACATCATTTGAAGGATCTTGTTAAAAATTTGGTACAAATTACATTGAGAATGATTACATTTGAGATCAAAGGAAATATCACTTGAAATACGTAAATGTAATGTGGTTTACATGGGTAAAACATGGTGGTATAGTTGAAATTAGATAAAAGAAAGGGTTATGGGGATCTAATGGGGAGAAAAAATAGTGTTCACCATTTCAACCTAGTATCCCTATAATGCATTAGAACTAAAAATCAAAATAATATGAACTTTTAGGGTTTATTTGCATTCATGGATACCCAATTTGTGTAAACACTACCATGTAATATATGAAACCTTAACACAAAAATTATGATTAAAATTTCATGTATATATTATGTCAAATACATAAAACTTGGGATACCCTTGAAGGAAACAAATATTCACTCCCATATTGTCATTATAGAAAAGAATTTTATAACTAAAACAAATATTTCTAAGTAACACTACAAAACAACATTCATTCATTAACCAATCTAAAACAATGCTTTGAAATGTGATTCTTTGTATTTCATTGATCTAATAGATACTAAATGATAACAAAAGAGTGTATTTCTTGATTTTATATATGTTTACATTTGGAAACACCATACTTTGTACATGGAAAATTGGTCGTGCATATTGATTAATAAGGAAAACATGTAAAATGATCTCAATTCCTAATATAGACTTTGCAAGATGCAATCGATCCCTAACTAGAACCAAAAAAATTGTAACCCTCAAAGTGAAGATAGGCCTTCACTTTTATATAAAATTTCCCAAAAGTAATATACCTAGATACCTCATAGAATACTGAAAAAATAATCACTTTGAGATATCCTCCTTGATATGCAATCTAGATGTGGGGCCCTCAAACTAAAAAAATGACATTTTGATTTACTTTGATGGAACGGTTTTGTGTCATGATGAAACTTGTAGATGACTAGATAATATTGTTTTTTTATGTCAACAAACACATGTTTCTTCTTCTACAATTGTCATCATTCCTATGTGTTCTTAAGAAAGAGTTGGTTACATATTACAATCAAATAATTTTGATTATAATTTGAAAATATACGGCAATTTGAATAATAATAAAGAATAAGGAAGATGAAAAAGAATAAGTAATGCTAGGTGGATGGGTCGAGGTCTATTTATTTTTGCTTTGCTTCTTTGTGTGGTTTATTTCGTAAACATCAAACATTCCTAAACCGAGGTCTTCATATGGATTTACATGGTAGAGGAAGATTATTTATTACTTGGAAAGAATATTGTTGAACTCATTAGAAATAGAATTTTTCTTTTTAATCCTCTTGGCAAATTTATTGATGTATCCTTCTAGATTAATGAATATATGTATAGAAGAATAGTCAAAATCATTAGGATGGTCTAACTCCCATATAATGTGTTCTTTGAAGAATCTTGACAATACTATCTACATCTGTTGATCTTAGGGTATATATTTCTTTTAGGGGGAGAATCCTTTCAAGATTTGAGTCTATGTCATCCACATACTCCATTTCCTTCTCTTTTATATCTTAGATCTTTCCTATGCATCCCTCCTGTTGTCTCCCGAAAACCACTTTTGTTTTCCAAGTTAATTCAAAATTTTAATCTCTTGCCCTCTAAAGTATTTAAGCCAATTGAAAGTTCTAAGAGATAGAGAAATCCATGCCCTAGAGTTTTTAAAATCCCTAGTCTGCTTGTTTTGATAAATTTTATGTTTCTTGTCTAGACGCGTGAAAATTTTATTTTTGTCCTCATTTGAATAAAATTGTCAATATTTATATGCCCCTAGATTGTCAAACCTTGCATTGTTTTCAATTCCTTCACTCATGAAATAAATTTGAAAATCATGCACGAAATGGTGGAGTTTTCTTCTTCTCTGCATTTTTTCCATAGTCGTGAATGATGGGCATTTTCTTCCCTGTCAAATTTTTGCCCCATCATCCATGGGTACATGGACATACCAAATTGGAAGTAGGTCAGTTGGAGAATTTTTTGTTTTTGAGCCTCTTTGTAAAAAGGTGAAAAGTTTAAAAGTGACCTACAGCCCCAATCAGGCTTAAAGAAAAAAATCAAATTTTGAGCCCATCGTTTGAAAGTCAAAGCAAGGAGGTGAACCGTTGGGGATATTTAAGATTTTAAGCCTCTTTGTAAAAAGGTGAAAAGTTTAAAAGTGACCCACAGCCCTGATCATGCTCTAAGGGATAAAGTCAAATATTAATCCCACATAGAAGGTCAAAGCAAGGAGGCGGGCGGTGGAGCAATTTGTGTTTTTAAGCCCACATTAAAAAAAAGGTAAATTTAAAGACCCGCGACTCCTTCGCTAATCAAGTGAAGCCATGTGTCATGACCATATCAAATGCGGTGAGCGGGCAAAAATGTTCCAAAATGTCATTTCTCTAAAAGGCACAAAATGTAAAAGGCATTCTCTGTGCTCGTTCCACTAAATTTCTCCCATGTGCACAACTCTTATATAAAATTTCAAAGGAAATATGAGCAGTTTAAATTCAAATTTACAAAATAAGTGTAATGGCTACATTATGAAAAGTTTGGTTTTTCCACCATTGATGTTTCTTCGTGAATCAAGAATCTGAATGGACACAAATGATTGAAAATAAATTGTAAACTGTTTCTTGCTAACAAAGAAGAAGTTGTAACCATTTCTTAGAGGATATTTAATGGATTCTCCACACCATTTTAGAGTGTTGGAAATTGATCTTGGAAACTCAAGAGTATATTGTACTTTGAGAGAACAAAGGAGAGCCATTTTTCTTCTACTTTCCCCCATTCTCAAATTTCTTCCACTCCCACATTATGTACAAATTCTGTTTAAGAATCAATACAAGAAGAAGGGTTTTGTAGCCTCTTTTATGAGGAGATTTTAGAAACTTTGAGTTCATAATCTTATCTTGTCTTGTTGCCATTTGTAGGGTTATTTCTTCTCATGAATGCATGGGTTGAAGTTTCTAACTAGTTTGTGCGGGAATCTAATTTTATACTGTGACATTATTTCTTCTACCTATTTTCTCAATCCCTTTCCCACCTTGATAGAAAATTCCCCCTTTCAAATAACTACAAGCATTTTCCACGGGTTCGGTGGAGTGCCCTGTTAGATCCCACGATTGAAAGGCTGCCAAATAAATCCACGCTTTTTCATGCATGCATACATAAAGCAATCTGCACTTGATTAAGTAGAGGACTTAGATTCCCGAGCATTGGAAAGGAATTCAAAAAAAAATTCACAAGACAAATTCCTCGCCAAAATTTATTGTCACCCACCGTGGGGTAGATTTAGCGATATCACACTGAATGTGACCACAAGGTTGAAAAATTCAAAATTCAAAAAAGAGAAAATTTCTAGAATTTGAATGGCTATATGAGCCACATGGATTCAAATCATGGCTATTTTGGGAAATCCTCCTATTTAAAGAACCGAATTTCTCTTCCACATCCAAGAAGACGTTGCTTCATATTTGAGGAAGCTATCGGCATAATAGACAAAGTGCCAATCACTTGCCATGAGAATTTTGGACCTTGAAGAAGAACGCTTTGTTTAATTGGAGAGGCAAAGAAAAATCCTAGTACCGCAAAAAAGAGCATATATTTTCAAGATGGTGGATAGAAGATTCACCCAGAACAAGAGACAAGGGGGACAAACTGATCCCATTTTTAGGAACTTTAAAGGAGACAAGAGCTACTCGGAATCCAAAGGATTCCTTTTCAAGCAACCGGTCACATTGGGAACCTGAGTGTTGCCAATCCTTTGGATGGTGAATTTTCATACATAAACAACAACCTTGTAGACTTCACTAATGTGAAGACTAAAGAAGAAGCTAGAGAAAGAGAGGTGAGAGTTGATGAAGAAATAATATCTCAACTCAAAGAAATCGAGAGACTTCAAGCCGAGGCGGATGAAGCAGAAGCTTGTAGAAGTCATCCTTAGCAAGGTTGGAAGATAGAAATAGGTACGAGAATGAGGGATTAGGATTGTGAGGATGAATGAGATCATGAAGTCCATAGGCCTAATGTACCATGGGGAGGAAACACTAGTCCATCGATTCTTTCTCAACCACTCCTTGAAATACTAGAGAGGATCGAGAAAAAACTTTCCAAAATTCGGAGGATGGTTCTTAACTCCTGAAGAGCATGTAGCAGCATTTATCACTACTTGTAGTGTGTTGGGTGTTTAGGATGAAGATGTTTCAGTCCAACTCTTTATGGAGTCACTTCGATAAAAGGCTACCGAATGGTTCTACATGCTACCCCCGAGGTTTGTCACCTGTTGGGAGGATATAAGAAGTGCATTCAAACACAGGTTCAAGAGCACAAAATATTTTCAAGATATTTTGGTCCAATTGGTACAAATGAAGAAAGAAACCTCTAATTTAATGAGGGACTTCATATCAAGATATAATAGAGTGATAATAATAATCCCTGAAGATGTGGTGCCTCCTGAAAATAATTTGAAGAGATTCTTCATCAATTCCTTGCCATCAGAAGTAGGTTTCTTCCTTAGAAGAACCCAACCAAGAACATTAAGGGAATCTCAAGACCATGCAATAGAAACCGATGATGATCTAATCTTGTTTGGTAAAGTGAAAGGCCTAAATGGGAAAAAAAAGGTTCAAAACTCAAACTCAGTCACCACAGATCCAATGTTCCAAAAAATGGCAAATGACTTGGTTGCCTTGAAGAAACAACTATCCCAAATCACAATGTGGAACGCTCCAAGGAAACAAAACTCCCTAAATAGGCCAAGGATTACTCCACCTCCTCATCGGCTTGCTCTTGAAGCACCACCATTTAATGTCATATGAGACACCAAATGGCTAGAGGAGGAAGCAGAAATTGATGAAACTGAAGAAGAAAATATGGAAGACTATAAAAACTATCTTGAGGTCGAGGAAGTGCATATGTACAATGGCCTAATTGAGTATGTTGATGATGAATAAGCTCTAAGTTTCTCATGTTCTTTTTCACTCATGCACAATTTAAAAAGGTGTTTCATGCTCAATGGCTATGGTAAAGGATAAAAAGAATAAATTAGATTCTCCCCCAGAGGTCACACAAAATAAAATCATCGTTGAGAGGATCACCATTACAACCTTCTATGGACTCAACCAAAGAAAAACCAAACTCATTGGTTTTCAGGGATCATGCTACTATTCCAAGTAAGTCATTTGATTCTTCTTCTAGATAAAAAGTTGATAAGAATAATTCTCTTCTAAATGTTGGTCCTGTAAAAACATCTAAAGTTCAATCAAAGGCTACACCCTCACCCCCTTCCAAGCCAATTGTTACATCTGAAAAAGAGAACCCAACACCAAAAGTAGAAAAGTCTCTACCATGTATATCTTCCTCCATTTTAGGAGCCTCTTCCTCATCCACCATTTCCCCATTTGAATTTTTAGAACATGCCATCAAAACCAAAGTCCAGCTCTCGAAATAGAATACCTACAAACACATCCTGCCCAATTTGACAGATTCATCAATGTAGTTTGTGGTGGTAACCCTATCTCTTCAAGTCCAAATTATAAAGGCTTACTCCCCACACCATCCACACCACCTTCCCAAAACATGCTAGCCCTCAGTGCCTCCAACATCAACAGAGTTGAACCTTTCTACCTATCACTCCTCATCAAAGGCTTCCAGCTAAATAATTACATCATAGATTCTGGAGCCTCAGACAATGTGATTCCAGCCAAAGTTACAAATTCTCTAGGCCTCACTTTGACCTAGGTAAATGGCACATTCTACTCAATGGAATCCAAACAAGTTCCATTGGTAGGAAGAATCAAGGATGCACATGTGGCACTAGCTGATTTTCAGACAAGAAGGTGCTCTTGACCATATTGGTAGCAGACATCCTAGCATCCTTTGGTATGATTTTGAGTAGAAGTTTTTGTAGAGACCTAGGTGGAGAAATAAAAATAGATTGGTCATCTGTAATTATCCCAGTAAAATGAGAGATGAAGAATTTTCTACAAGTAAGAAAGATTAAGTTCACAGTACGAAAGTCTGATGATCCGAAAGCAAACATTCTCTTTCAAGATTGTGGGATAGGAAACTACTTCCTCACATCATAAAAAGAGGAGAACTTGTTTCTTCTCATGGAGGAAGATGAATATCAAATTTGGACAATGGAATTTGATGGTAGTCATTCCAAATCAGGTTTAGGAGCTGGTGTAGTATTGTACTCTCCTTCTAAGGAGGTGTCCCCTTTGCCTACAAGCTGCAATTTGATAATACAAACAACACTGCAGAGTATGAAGCATTTTTTAGGCATGAATGTAGTAGAGGACATGGGAATCAAGAAGCTGATATGCAAATGTGATACACAAATTGTGGTAAAGTAGGTCGCCAACAATATCGGTGAAAAATCCTAGGCTCAGGAATTACAGAAACAAAGTGTGGGATTGCATTGAATCTTTTGATGCATTTTCCATTGAAGCTATTCCAAGGGAACATAATGAAAATTTTGATTCTCTTGCAGTATCAGCTTCCCTAGTGACACCTCATTCTTCTTTTAGTAAAGACAAAGTGACCATTGAAATGGTATTTTGGCCTAGTGTACAGACAATGCAAATCATTAGCAAGTCTTCAATAATGATAACAAAATTCTATCCTTTTTGAGAAAAGGGATGATTTCAATAATCTCTTCTTTGAAGGAGGTGAAAATCCACACCAGAAGCAATCCCGACGAAGAATAGAAAGAAGGAATTGAAGGGGTTGATGATGAGGAGTAATCAAATTGAAAGGGAACAAAATTTGTAAGGCCTAATCTCTTTAGAAGACCTTTTTGACAAACATGAAAAATTCATTCAAGAGAAATAAAAGCAATCTTCTCGGTGCCTAGCTAATTTTGATAAAGAAAACATTTGTACCTTGGAGGAGCCAAGGATGGTACTTATTAGAAAACATTACTCACTGAAGAAAAAGAAGGTTTTTGCATTACTTAAGAAATACTCAGATGTCTTGGCCTACTCTTATGATGAACTCAAATCCTTCCAGCCAAAAGAAATGCATCACTCAATTCCTTTGAAGAAGGGTGTTAATCCCTTTAGGTAGAAACAAAGGTTGTACAACCCAAAGATTGTTGATACCATCAAGGAGGAGGTAATGAAGATGCTTAAGGTAAGGATCATCTTTCCCATCCATCATTCAATGTGGGTGGCTAACATTATGCCAGTGTGGAAGAAGAATGGTGAAATAAGGATATGCGTAGATTTTTGCAACCTAAACCAGGCATCACTTAAGGACAATTATCCTCTTCCTATCATGGACCATATCCTACAAGCAGTCACCAGATCTGAAATGCTTTCATTACTTGATGGATTCTTAGGATACAATCAAATCAAAGTGGTAGAGGAAGACCACACCAAGATAGCCTTTACAACACCTTGGGGCACTTTTTCCTATAGCAGAATGCCTTTTGGCCTAATCAATGTAGGAGCTACATTCCAAAGGGAAATGGATTTGGCCTTTAAAGATATGAAGCATTACATTTTCATATATCTTGATGATCTCATAGTATTTTCAAAGAAGAGGGGAGATCATATCTATCACTTGGAACATGTACTTGCAAGGTGTAGGAAACATGGCATATCACTAAATCCAAAAAAGTGCATTTTTGGAGTCACTAGAAGGTAATTTATTGGGGCACATTGTGAACAAACATGGAGCACACATTGATCTTGAGAGGATTAGAGCCATTCAATAATTATCCCTACCCACAAGAAAGAAGGGAGTTCATTCATTATTTGGAAAGGTAAACTTTCTTTGTCGTTTTGTGCCTAAGTTTGCTAAATTGACAAAGCACATCACTTCCATGATGAAACCTCAAGCAAGTTTCAAATGGAAAAATGAAGGGAAGGAAGCATTTGAAGAGATCAAGAAATCCATTTCCAAGGCTCCAATCCTTATGTATCTATATTTTAACAAAGAGTTCATCATGTATTGTTATGCATCAGAGCATACACTCTCTATTGTTCTTGTTAAGAAAAATGATGAAGATGTTGAAGCACCTATTGCTTTCATGAGTTTTCCTTTAAATAAGAATGAGGTAAAGTATAGCCAATTGGAAAAACATCCCTATTTAGTGGTCAAGGCTGTAAAAACTTCAAGTTTTACATCCTTAATTCTCATATAGTGGTGATGGTCCTTGGCAGTGCAATCAAGTCCATTTTGACTCAGCAAGACCCTGGAACTAAGAGGGGAAATTGGATTGCAAAGACTCAAGAGTATGACTTGGAGATTCAACCTTCTAATTTGGTAAGGGGAAATGGCTTGTGTAAGTTGATTGCTAAAGATGAAACTCTCAAAGTTCAACATGGTGAAGAAACATGTACTTTCTCAACTTGTTCAGAAGACAACCCATTGGTTCTCTTTGTCACCACTACTGATGAGTGGTATGCTGATATTGCCTATTACTTGACTTATGGAGAATTCCCTCCCCACCTTGATTACAAGAAAAGGAGAACACTCAAGCTGAAGGAAGCTAAATTTGTGATCTAGAATCATGCAGTTTACAAAAGAGGCTTCGATGGTTGTTTCCTCAAGTGCATAAATAAAGAGCAACAAGAAAAGTTGCTTAAAGCATACCATGACCAAGCATGTGGTAAGCACTTTTCAGCAATGGTAACTACACACAAGATCCTCTAAGGAAGGTATTATTGGACCACCATATTTATAGACACTAGAGATTGGGTTTCTAAATGTGGAGCATGCTAATAGTTTGTTGGAATACCATGACTCGCTGCATTACCACTCATGTATGTGGTTATTGAAGAACCATTTTAACAATGGGGGATGGAATTCATTGGTGTTCGAACCCTCACTCAAGTGTGAGGCACACATTTGTACTCATAAGTAACAGACTACTTCACCAAATAGTTGGAAGCCATTCGGCTAAACAAGTGAGCACCGAAACAATATGCAAATTCATCGAGGAGAATATCATAGTCTATTTGAGTGCCACTGAGAAGATTGTAGAAGATAATGCTACCTGTTTTTCTATAAGAGAGAAGATCGATTTTTCTATAGCTACGGAATCTCCCTAGCTCATTCTTCTGACTACTATCCATAAGGAAACAAATAGGCGAATCAATCAACAAGAGCATTGTGACCATTGTCCGCAAGCTTGTAGATGAGAATCAAAGGAATTGGCACAAAAGGTTGTATGATGCATTATGGGAAGATAGGATCACTCCCAAGAAGGTGATAGGTATGTATCCATTCCAACTGTTGTATGGAGTTGAAGTAGAGATTCCCCTCACAATTGAGATGTCATCTCTCAAGTTTCTACATGAAATAGAAGATGGTCAATACAAAGATTCCATAGACAAAAGGATCCTATTTCTAGAGAAGATGGAAGAAAATAGATTCCAGGTGGTGGATCGAATCAAATAAAATCAATTGAAAGTGAATAATATCTTTGACAAGAGGGATAAGGTAAGAGAATTCAAGGTTGGAGACTTTTTCCTACTATGGGACAAGAGAAGAGAACCAAAGGGCAGCCATGGAAAGTTTGATTCATTATGGCTCGGCCCATTCCAAATTCATGAAGCTTGTGGTGAGAATGTTTTTCTCCTTTCATACTTGGATGGAATTCCACTAAGGAATTTCCTCGAAGCATGTAATACTTGAAACTATATCATCTGTGAAAGTTTGTTGTCCCCCATCTTATACCATAGGTGATTTCTTGGTGTGTTTCCCTTTTCGTTGTGTGGTTTTGTTTCCCCCTTCTATTGCATGTCATGTGTTTCCTTCTTCTAATTTTTATTTCTTAGAATTTTACATGACTCTCGCAAAACCCAATGGATAAGGCACTAGTCAACATTATATGATTTTAAAATTAATATTTTGGATCCTCATACCACGTCTTCCCCATGCTTAGTCCATGCCATGTCCCCAAGCTAGAGCCAACTATTGTCTCTGAAAACCGTTGTTCATTTTCCAAGTTAAGTTCGAAATTTCAAGCTCTCGCCCTCCTAAAGTATTTAATCCAAGTTGAAATTTCAAAGAGATAGATAAATCCATGCCCTAGAGATAGATAAAGGGATTGGAGACCAACCACATTGGAATTCTAGATGAATTTAACAAGGTCACCATGGCAGCTAGTATTTGTTGTGTTTGTTTGTATTTTTGTTATGTTGGGATTCCCATGGTTATATGGGGAATCACCCTTAAATTTGACCAAGGGATTTTATGTTGTTCTTTTAATTGGTCCCTTTTGTTTAATTTTTGCATGTGTTGTGACCAAGGGATTTTATGTTTTTCTTTTAATTCGTCCCTTTTGTTTAATTTTTGCATGTGTTTTAATGTGGTGTTAATATTGTGAGTAATCATATTGTTTAGTTAATTAATTAAAAGATGTCATAAGAATGTAATTAATAGAGTTGTTGGCCATGTTTTAAAGTGTTGTAAGAATGTGTAAGTAATGTGTAAATTACCTTGTAAGTGATGTGTTAGTTAAATTTTGAGTGTGAAAAACTCCACCACCTTGGAAATTCGAATTTTTCCTTGGAGGCTGATTTTGGACGCTTGTGGGACAAGTTAAACTTGTCCCGTGTCTCTTAAATTTACATACCAACCTTTCCTATGGTTAGAGGGTTAGATTTAGACCTATTTTATGCATTTTTTTCAATTCAAGTTGAATGTTGTAATTACAATTTTCTTACTTAATTTAATTTCAGTCCTTATGGGGTATGGGCTTTTTTGAGTGTGTAAGTTAAGCTGTTGCATTATTCACCCACTTATTTATTATGAATTGGAGAATTAAGTTGACTTTTGGGGGTTGGGGTTGAGGATGTGTGATGTGGCATCCTACATGGATCCACCTCATCCTCTTCTCTTCCCTCTTCTATAAAATTCAAATTGCTTGCCTTGTTTTAGGTTGCTTCACTTTTGGAGACTTCATTTTGGGTGAATTTTTCTTATTGTTTTGGGAGCTCTTACTTGGAGAAGTTTTTGGAAGATTGTTGCATGCTTGTGCTTGGCTGTTTTAGATTGCTTGCATTGGGATAAATCTTGTTGTTTTGGAACTTGGAACAACTCCATCATGGAGAGGTAGGAGCTTAGCTCTTGAAATGCTCTTCTTGTATATATGTAAATGTTCTTGTGTGAATGTTTTGGTATATTTGTGGGTTGTTGGGTAGATGGCGTAGGAATGGTTTAGGAGAAGACTATGGGGTTATTTTGTGGGAGGCACAAGTGTGTTTTAGGGAGGTATAAGGGTGGAGGGAGTTAGGATTTGGGTTCCACCTTGCAATAAATAGATTGCATTTCTTTACGATTATGGGGAGCCATAAGAGGTTGGGGAGACATAAGAAAATGTGAGGAATAAGGGGTACTTGGGGGAGGCATAAGGGCATGACAGGGTTTGAAATGATATATATATATATATATATATATATTTGGTGGGTTGTACTCATGTGGTGATACCCATTTTCCCCCTTGGGAGGCATAAGCAACATCACGCATCGCTTCTTGCTCCTTTGGCTTGATTGATGAAGCCTTTGTATTTTTTTCATGTTTTAATGTAGTTGTAAACTACATTACTGTTTGGGACTGTGTTTCTTTATGAAAATGTTACTTGTATGTTTGTGGAAGCCTGTTGTTTCCAGAGTTGGATCATGTATTTTATTGCATTGTGGTTGGGGCTTGGCGGCCAATGAAGAAGGATGGATTCTCCTCTTTATTGGATGTCTTGGTTGGAGTGGAGAGCATTACCTTTCCCATACTCTTATTGTGATCAAATTGGAAGAATGAGGAGTATGCATGTTGTTGTTCTAGAGCTGATAAAGACAGTTTGATAGTACCTTGTGAAATGAAATCTCATTGTAACCTTTCCCAATTAAAGTGGATGAACTTTTAAATGCTTGTAATGGAAAGATGTTGTATTGATTGCAAGTGGAAATTTGAAATGTAAAAGAGTTAAACTTTGTATTATGTTTTGGAAAGAATGTGAAAGAATGATACATGTTTTTGTATGTTGCATTTTGAAACCAAATGGAAAGTAAGTTGTAAGAGTTCATTTAAATTAATGGAAGTGGTTTTTCCTAGTCCATATGTTGTTATTCCATTAGAAATCTATGTTTAGCATTCACTATGAAATCCCTGTTTCAAAAGTGGTAAAGTGAAACACATGAGAAGAAAATGTATTATTCTATTCTATATATAATATATGTTTTGGAAGGAATAAAAGAAGAAAGGTTGTAATGTTGTATTTTGGAATCAATAAAGGATTGCATTACCTTTTTCAATCTTTATTGTTGTATTGAAATTGATCATCCATTGTGTTTTGAAATCTCTGTTGAAAAGAAGAATTGTGTGTGAGGAAAAATATAATGCTCTGTTCTAAAAAAATGTTAAGATTAGAAATCAGAATTTGCATTTTAGCCCGTAGATGGTTTGATTGAATCAACTAAATGTATTAGGCTAGGATTAGAATGAATTTCCACACTTGGGAGATGGAAAGTAATTAAATAGATCCTTTAAAAAATTCCCTCTGTTTTGTTCTTTCAAGCGGCAATTATCTAAACAAAAAAATACACATGATTGAGCTTGCATGATAATAAAATAACAAATTAAATGATTAAATTGAAGTAGTAGGCCCTAAAAAAACTCAATTAGACAAAAACACTTAATGGAAATACTTCAAAACCTGGCAAAACCAAGTTTTAAGTTTCCACAGTCATTTTTCTGTCAAATTTGTAAATTTCAAATTGGAATTCAATCAAATAGATCTACCTCAAAAACTTATCCTAATTCCTCCTAAGAACAAATCTCCATGTCTATTTGACATGTTGAGAGAGGAAGAAGATAAAATTGAATAAATCTCACAAGTTAAAATTTACCACTTACTTTGTAAACTTTGTAGGCCATTTTCTTAAAATTGACCCCTTAAACATTATCAAAATAAAAAATTAATGATCTCTGTGTAAAGAGGATGTCAAGATATTTTCAGAAAGTCCTCATTTTCCCAAAACTAAGCTCTCTATCAAAAGTTATGGCTTTTAAAGTTTTTCTTCCTTGACGTCAAAAATTGGGAAAATTTTCCTTGGTGGACCCTGAGACCTAAATTTTCCCTTAGAGTTTAGGAAAAATTTTGGAATTTTTTTCCAAAATTTCCCTACCACCCCACTTGAGATGAAGTCAATCAGAGGCTGCCACATGGCACCACGGGGTGTTGGCGAGGGGGTGGACCCCTTTTTAAACTTAGCGCATCCGAGAAAATTTTTGGGAAAATATTCTAAGCTTTCCCCGCCGGCCCGTGACAAATCAGGTGATGCCACGCGGCATCATGAGGCATTAGTAGAGGAGTGAGTCCCTTTTGTATTTTTATGTTTTAAAAATTTTGGGAAAATTTTCCATGTTTTCCCCACCCGCCCGGTGACCCGTAGCCAATCAGGAGCGGCCACGTGGCATGAGGAGCCGACGAAGGTGCGGGTCAATGTTACCCTCTTAGCCCTTTGGGGCGTTAAAAAAATTTCTCCCCACCACCCCACTTTCCCCACATTGGCTTAGGTGATGCCACATGTCCCTTGTAGCTTGCAAACTTGCGGGTGCAATGTTGGCTTTTCGCCTGTGCGGGAACTTTTCCCAAATGTCTCCCGCCACCCCGCTCTCCCCGCGCTAGCTTGAGAAGCACCATGTGTCCCTTGTGGACTTGTGGACCCACAGGTGCATGAGCACAAAGTTAGTTCTTTTCCCCACTCAGGAAATGTTCCAAAATTCTCCTCGTGGCCCATGACCCACCCTTTGGGAAAATTTTCACCCCTGGGCCCGCAAGCTTGCTCTTGGGGAAAATTTTCACCCCAAGGCCGACCGGACCATAACTTGAGAAATATGAGGAGTTAAGAGGACTTCTTTATATCAATGGAAATTTTAGGAAATTTCCTATCCAATAGTAATGATTTAAAAAAAAATTAATGTGTTAAGTGTGATAAAAATCAAGTTGTAACTTTAATCTGTTAGAGAGTGGGTATGGTGAAGATTTACCCTACGAACCTAATTGAACCTTCTAACTTTAAATATTGGACCTTATGACCTCTAATAATTGTTAATAAGAAAAGTATGTTCTAGTGGATTATTATTGTTCTAGTACTTGTTAGTGACATTTTTTTCCTTGTAACTTGGTTGTAGACTCTTTTAAACAAAAATAAAAATTATTCCATAATTTTCCTAACTAATCCTAGGTTGTTCTTGGGTCTCAAGTGGGTTGTTTTTAGTGGGTGTTACACTTGGTATCAGAGCAATGGTTCAAAATCTTGGGCCATTGGGCACACTAGAAAACTTGAGGCATGAAACTTAAACCTATCACACTTTTAAATCTAGAAAGTAACTTAGTTAGAAATTTACATATTTTAGTAAACATGGAAATTGAATAAAAATTAGAAAAATGAATTAACTCTCGCCTTGGTCTATGCGAGAGGCACAAGCAGGATGAGGGGTATTTTCACATAGATCTATACTTACCACAACTAGATCATACTGTAGTATCCATCCTACCTCAGATTTTGTAGACTCTTCAGGATGTTAATGCCACTCTATGTGGAGGATCAGTAGGAGGACATGTAACCAGACATGATAGAGTCCCTTCCATTGAGGATCATTTATCTCCTTGACCCAGCGAGGAGCATGGAGGAGAGAACTCCCATGAAGATTTATCCAAGGTAGAGTCACCATAAAGGGAATAGGGTGACCGAGTTTTAGGACATAGAGAGAGGTCTCAGAGCCCTAAGCTTAGGGATGAGCATGCAGAGAGACCTAGAGGCCGTCAGACCATAGCTGTAGATCACATCAGGGATATCCTAAAGATTCAACCATCACATTATTCTAGTGACATAGGTGGATTTCAGGTAGAGGCCTAGTTGGTGAGCTTGAGCGGATGCTTCAAGATCTTTCCTTATTCTAGAAACATGAAAGCTCGTGTTGCGATCCATCTACTGAGGGATGGAGCTAGTGTCTGGTGGAGGACAGAGGAGTAGAAGCTCCATGTTGATTTTGAGATAGTTAGTTACCTAGGAAGTCTTTGAGGAGAATTTCTAGAATAGATATTTGTCAGAGAGGTTCATACAGTAGCAGATAGATGAGTTCCATGACCTCCACAGGCATCTCTTACAACGGTTGAGTATGAGAGTAGATTTCTTGGATCTACTCCAATAAGTTGGTCACATATAGGATGAGTATTTATGGATCCACAAGTTCATCGGGGCCCGAACCTAGACATTGGAGGTGCAATGTGGATCCATTGTCCACTGAGATATTAGTTGAGGCCATCGAGAAGGCCTATATATCATAGCAGAGACTCGGGGAAAGACCTAGCGAGGCTAGAGACCGAGTGCGGAGCTGCATCACGAGTAGATGTAGGACAACAAATCAAGGGGATTAGTACCTCTTCCTCTTGGTGGATAGGGTTTAGCACAGTCATCCTTTAGACCATAGCATCAAGCAACAACAACGATCCTGCTCACCTTATAGACCTCCATAGAGATTTGATGCATAGAGAGGTCAGAGTATGGGGCCTCCTCTTAAGGGTCCCATCAAAACACATGATGCCCAGAGAGCTCACTCAGCAGGAGCTTTCTAGCAGAGACCTCAGTAGACCACGGCCGGATCATCAAGATCCACACCACATACCTCAAGAGTACCAACTGGACCTGTTACATAGGGGAGAGAATCAGGTGGTTTTTTTGGTTGTGGTGTTATTGGAAATTTTGGAGAGACTTCCCATAGAACCCTAATAACAAGGGTAAGACACAGATCTCAAAGCCTACTGTTGGTGATATGAGGTGTAGTCATAGGATGTATGCAACGGTTGAGAACCACCAGGAAGAGCATTAGAGTATAGTTATTGAGATTGCAAGTAGCATTGGTAGTATTCTTACCTCCATCTTGTTTGATTATGGTTCTTCTGATTCTTTCATTACACCATCTTGAGTAGAGTGATTTAGGGTGGTGGTAGTTAGGTAGGGTCATAGTTGGGATGTTGAGATGGCTTCTGGAGCCAAGATCTCGGTAGACTCCTTAGTTAAGGAGTGTGTGGTGGATTTGGGACCTTTCACCACTACCTTGGATCTCTGTATCCTTCCTTTGGGCTCATATGGAGTCATCTTGGGTATGGATTGGTTGTTAGCACACAAGGCCGAGTGGATTGTTACCACAAGATTATATCTTGTGCATATGATTTGGGAGTTGAGTCGGTGATTTCAGGGGTCAGGAGACCCGTTTCTATTTGTACCATCTCTGCTATGCAACTTAAGCGGTGTGTGTGATGGGCTTGCTAGATGTATGTTGTTACAATCAGTGACAGATTAGAGGATGGATCTAGTGGACCATTGCTAGATGATCACCCCTTTTGAGAGAGTTTGCAGATGTCTTTTCGGGGGAGTTATCGAGGTTACCACCCCCATGTGAGATTGATTTTCATATATAGACTGGTTCGAGAGAGCAGAGCCTATCTCATGAGCACCTTATCGAATGACCACACTGAGCTCTATGACCTCAAGTTGCAGCTTGAGGGACTTTTGGAGAAATGCATTATCCATCCTAGTGTATTTCCTTGGGGTGTACCAATGATTTCGTGTGAAGAAAAATGATGGATCCTTGCGGTTTTGTATTGATTACCACCGGTGAATAAGGTAACGATTAAGAATCATTATCCCCTTCCATGCATTGATGATTTGTTTGATCAGATGAAGGGAGCCACAGTTTTCTCTAATATTGATCTTAAGTCAGGCTACCATCAACTTAGGGTTTTGGAGGTGGACATTCATAAGACTACCTTTCATATGATATATGGCCACTATGAGTTCACAGTGGTGCCTTTTGGTTGACTACTAATGCCCCGTAGTTTTATGAGTTTGATAAATGGGGAATTTAGTACCTTCTTAGATCACTTCATGCTCATCTTCCTTGATGACATTCTTATTTACACACGTATGCATGAGGTGCATGAGGGCATCTTCACGAGGTTCTTCAGTGTCTTTGGGAGCAGCAGCTTTTCTAGAACTTGGAGAAGTGTTCATTCTTTCAAACGGAGGTGCAATATTTGGGCCATATCATTTCTGGGGAAGGTATCACCATCGATCCTTCCAAGATTAGAGCTATTATGGATTAGCCAACACCCACTACTGTGATTGAGGTTCACAGGTTCATGGGATTAGCGGAGTTACTACTAGAGATTTTTTGAGGATTCTCTCGGATTGCACACCCCATCACTTCCCTACAGAGGAAAGGGAAGAAGTTTTTTTTTTCAGACAGGTGCGAGCAATCCTTTAGTACACTAATGGAATGCCTCACTATAACACCTATTCATTCGGTCCGGATCCACAGGGTGAGTTTTTCATTTTCACATATGCTTCTTTAGCAGAGCTTGGAGGTGTGTTGATACGGGAGGGAAGAGTAGTGGCTTTTGAGTCTCACAAACTCAAAGATTATGAGCTTAATTACCCAACTCATTATCTTGAGCTTGTGGCATTTTTGCATGCTTTGGTTTGATAGAGACATTTTTGCTTTCTCGAGATATTTACACTCGAACAGATCACCCGAGTCTTTGTCACCTCTTCATGCAGCCCAATCTCAATGCTCATCAACGACATTGGATGGAGTTTCTTTGTGAGTATGATATGGAGATAGAGCATGTGAAAGGGAAGGAGAATGTGGTGGTAGATGCTCTCAGCAAATGGAGACATGTGACTATGTCGACCTCGGTGAGCACAAATTTGTGGAGTAGGATCCTTGATAACTTCCTCTTGATAGCTTCTACATTACAGTTCAACAAGAGATTGAGTCTCAGAGACCTCTTGAGGGGAATTTTGATGGTTTTTCTTTAGAGGTAGATGGTCTTCTCAAGCATAAAATCTAGATTTATGTTCCTCAGAGATGGAGGCTTGAGGAAGGAAATTTTGGCAGAGGCACATCATGCACCCTATTTAGCCCATCCTGGGGTAAAGAATATGCACGCCACCTTGAGATAGTTATATCATTGGAGACGACTTCAGAGATACATGACCTAGTTCATGTCATGATGTTTAGAGTGCCGAGAAAGTGAAGGATGAGCATCGGCATCTAGTTGGCCTTCTCTATCCTCATGCTTTATACTAGAGTGGAAATGGGACACCATCTCCATGGACTTCATTGTTGGGCTGCGATGTCGAGATATCACCATGACACCATCATGGTCATGGTTTATAAATTGAAAAAAGTGTCTATCTTTTCTCTGGTGAAGATAACTTATATAGCTAGAGTAGTGGCATGGGTATATTTGGATGAGATCATCAAGTTGCACAAGATTCTATAAAAGATCATTAGTGAGCATGATCCTTTCTACACTTTACATTTTTGGACTACCATGCAACATGCCCTTGGGATGAAGATTAATTTCATCATAACATATCACCTCGAGACAGATGGATAGTCGAGCGGGTGAATCATATTTTAGAGGACATGCTCAGGATGTATGTGATTGATTAGTAGTTTAGATGGGAGGAGTACTGTATTTAGTGGAGTTTTCCTACAATAATAGTTTTCAAAGTTCTATAGGCATGGCTCCTTTTCATGATTTGTATGATAGGGAGTGCAGGACACCTCTTAGTAGGGATAGGCTAGAGGATAGGGTTTCTCTTGGACCATCTTTGTTGCAGGACATGGAGCAGTAGGTGATTTTGATCAGACAGAGACTATAGGAGGCACATAATAGGTAGAAGAAGTGCGCGAGATCAGCATAGGACCGACCATATTTTGATGTGGGAATGAAGGTGTTCCTTTGTGTCAGGCCACATAAGATCCCTATCCATTATGGAAAAGGCTCTAAGTTAGCTCCTAGATTCGTGGGTCCTTTTGAGATCTTGGAGCATTTTCCCTTTGGCCTACCATCTAACATTGCCACCTAGCTTGTCTCGCATACATGATGTGTTTCATGTTTCATTTCTCAAGAGATATGTTATAGATCCTTCTCAAATGTTAGATTGGACAGCATTACAGTGTAGGATCGGGAGCGGTTGATGGTGGAGCCCATTTTCATCCTAGATCGTAGGACCCTGGGCCTTCGAGGTAGAGAGGTTGATCAGGTTCGGGTGAAGTGGGATATATATGATGAGACTGCGGCTACATGGGAGGATGTTACTTTACTACGAGTTCATTTTCTACATTTCTTCCGAGTGACTTCCAAGAGGAAATCGATTCTAAGGGGAGGGGGATGTAGTGCCCACTTCCCTTTGACACCTTTTTGATACTAATCATGATACTGTTGATTATATTATGGACATGATTATGGACTTTATTATAGTATGATGTTAAATGTTAGATCATGGATTATTGTTGACTTGATTCAGTTATGATGCATGATGATTATTAGAGACATTTTATATGTTGATGATGATATATTGTTGGACATGGTTATATGATGGATGTTGTTTGGAATTTTAATAATTGGATATTTTTATTAGACCTAGAAAATGAAAATTGGATTAAAATTGATGATGATATAGTTGTTAATGAAATTGTGAGTGATATTGTTGATTGTCATGATAATTGTTGTGATTCACATATATATTGATGATCTTGAACTTATATTTATATTCATTTGGATTTTCTGATATGGCCACAAGGCCAAAGGAGGTATTTGTGTTTTACAGGTTAAAATATCACAACAAACATCAAGGGATTGGAGACCAACCACATTGGAATTCTAGATGAATTCAACAAGGTCACCATGGCAACTAGTATTTGTTGTGTGTGTTTGTATTTTTGTTAGGGATTCCCATGGGGGAATCACCTTTAAATGTGACCAAGGGATTTTATGTTGTTCTTTTAATTGGTCCCCTTTTGTTTAATTTTTGCATGTGTTTTAATGTGGTGTTAATATTGTGAGTAATCATATTGTTTAGTTAATTAATTAAAAGATGTCATAAGAATGTAATTAATAGAGTTGTTGGCCATGTTTTAAAGTGTTGTAAGAATGTGTAAGTGACCTTGTAAGCGATGTGTAAGTTCACTTTTAAGTTTGAAACACTCCACCTTCTTAGAAATTGAATTTTTCCTTGGAGGTTGATTTTGGAGGCTTGTGGGACAAGTTAAACTTGTCCCATGGCTCTTAAATTTACTGACCAACCTTTTCTATGGTTGGAGAGTTAGATTTAGACCTTTTTATGCATTTTTTTCAAGTCAAGTTGAATGTTATAATTGCACTTTTCTTACTTAATTTAATTTCAGTCCTTATGGGGTATGGGCTTGTTTGAGTGTGTAAGTGAACTGTCACATTATTCACCCACTTATTTATTATGAATTGGAGAATTAAGTTGACTTTTGGGGTTGGGGTTGAGGATGTGTGTGATGTGGCACCCTATATGGATCCTCCTCATCCTCTTCTCTTCCCTCTTCTATAAATTCAAATTTCTTGCCTTGTTTTAGGTTGCTTCACTTTTGGAGACTTCAGTTTGGGTGAATTTTTCATGTTGTTTTGGGATCTCTTGCTTGGAGAAAATTTTGGAAGATTGTTGCATGCTTGTGATTGGCTATTTTGGATTGCTTGCATTGGGATAAAGCTTTTTTTTTGTAACTTGTAACAACTCCATCTTGGAGAGGTAGGAGCTTGGCTCTTGAAATTATCTTCTTGTATATAGGTAAATGTTCTTGTGTGAATGTTTTGGTATATTTACGGGTTGTTGGGTAGATGACCTAGGAATGGTGTAGGAGAAGACTATGGGGTTATTTTGTATGAGGCACAAGTGTGTTTTAGGGAGGTATAAGGGTGGATGGAGTTTGGATTTGGGTTCCACCTTACAAGAAATAGCTTGCATTTCTTTACTCGTTATGGGGTGCCATAAGAGGTTGGGGAGACATAAGAAAATGTGAGGAATAAGGGTACTTGGGGGAGGCATAAGGGCATGATAGGGTTTGAAATGATATTCATATATATATATATATATTTGGTGGGTTGTACTCAAGTTGTGATACCCATTTTACCTCTTTGGAGGCATAAGTAGCATCCCCATAGCTTCTTGCTCCTTTGGCTTGTTTGATGAAGCCTTTGTATTGTTTGTCATGTTTTAATGTAGTTGTAAACTACATTCTGTTTGGGACTGTGTTTCTTTATGAAAATGCTACTTATATGTTTGTGGAATCCCCTGTTGTTGCCATGAGTTGGATCACATATTTTATTGCATTGTGGTTGGGGATTGGGGATAATGAAGAAGGATGGATTCTGCTCTTCATTGGATGTCTTTGTTGGGTGGAGAGCGGTGTCTTTTCCCTACTCCTATTGTGATCAAATTGGAAGAATGAGGAGTATGCGTGTTTTGTTTTGGAGCTAGAAAAGACACGGTTTGATAGTCCCTTGTGAAATGAAATCTCATTGTAACCTTTCCCACTTGAAGTGGATGAACTTGTGAATGTTTGTAATGGAAAGATGTTGTATGCGATTGCAAGTGGAAATTTGAAATGTAAAAGAGTTATATCATGTATTATGTTTTGGAAAGAATGATACGTGTTTTTGTATGTTGCATTTGAAACCAAATGGAAAGTAAGTTGTAAGAGTTAATTTAAAATAATGGAAGTAGTTTTCCTAGTACATATGTTGTTATTCCATTAGAAATATGTGTTTAGCATTCACTATGAAATCCCTATTTGAAAAGTGGTAAAGTGAAACACATGAGAAGAAAATGTATTATTCTGTTTTGTATATGATATATGTTTTGGAAGGAATAAAAGAATAAAGGTTGTAATGTTGTATTTTGGAATCAATAAAGGATTGCATTACCATTTTCAATCTGTATTGTTGTATTGAATTTGATCATCCATTGTGTTTTGAAATCTCTGTTGAAAAGAAGAATTGCGTGTGAGGAAAAATATAATGCTCTGTTCTAAAAAAATGTTAAGATTGGAAATCAGAATTTGCATTTTAGCCCATAGATGGTTTGATTTAATCAAATAAATGTATTAGGCTAGGATTAGAATGAATTTCCACACATGGGATGTGTAAAGTAATTAAATAGATCCTTTAAAAATATTCCCTCTATTTTGTTCTTTCAAATTGGTAATTATCTAAACAAAAAATGCACAGATTGAACCTGTAACAATAAAATAACAAATTAAATTATTAAATTGAAGTGGTAGGCCCTAAACGAATTCAATTAGACAAAAACACTTAATGGAAATACTTCAAAACATATCAAAATCCAATTCTAAGTTTCCACTTGTCATCGTTTTCTTTGTCAAATTTGTAAATTTCAAATTAGAATTCAATCAAATAGATCTACCTCACAAACTTATCCTAATTCCTCCTAAGAACAACTCTCCATGTCTATTTGACATGTTGAGAGAGGAAGAAGATCAAATTGAATAAACCTCACAAGTTAAAATTTACCAGTTCACACTATAAAAGCTTGTAGATCATTTTCTTAAAATTACCCCTTAAACTTTATTAAAATCAAATATTAGTGATCTCTGTGTAAATAGGACGTCAAGAGATTTCCAGAAAGTCCTCATTTTCCCAAAAACAAGCTCTCTATCAAAATTTATGGCCTTCTGAAATTTTTCTTCCTTGGCGTTAAAAATTAGGAAAATTTTCCTTGGTAGGCCCGCGGGCCCAAATTTTCCCTTAGAGCTTAGGAAAAATTTTGGGAAAATTTTCCAAAGTTTCCCCACCGCACCACTGGCCACAGTCAATCAAAGGCTACCACATGGCACCACGGGGTGTTGGCGGAGGGACAGACCTCTTTTTAAACTTAGTGCATTCGGAAATTTTTTGGGAAAACATTCCAAGTTTTCCCCACCATCGTGCTGGCCCATAACCAATCAGGTGATGCCACGTGGCATAATGAGGCATCAGTAGAGGAGTGAGTCCCTTTTTTATTTTTTTGTTTCAGAAATTTTTTGGAAAATTCTCCATTTTTTTCCCGTCGTCTCACTAACCTACAGCCAATTAGGAGCAGCCACGTGGCATGAGGAGCCGATGGAGGCACGGGTCAATGTTACCACATTACCTTAGGTGATTCCACATGTCCCTTGCATCTTGCAAACTTGCAGGTGCAATGTTGGCTTTTTTCCCCACGTGGGAATTTTTCCCAAACATCTCCCACCACCTCGCTCTCCCTGCGTTGGCTTGAGAAGCGCCACGTCTCCCTTGTGGACTTGCTGACCCACGGGTGCATAGGCACAAAGTTAGTTTATTTCCCCATGTGGTAAATGTTCTAAAAGTCTCCCCGTGGCCTGCCAACCCACCCTTTGGGAAACTTTTTTCACCCCTAGGCCCACAAGCCCACTCTTAAGGAAAATTTTTACTCCAAGGCCCCCGGCCCATAACTTGAGAAATATGAGGAGTTATGAGGACTTATTTATATCAATGGAAAGGTGAGGAAATTTCCTATATAATGGGAATGATTTAGGAATTTTTGAATTCATTAAGTGTGAGAAAAATCAAGTTTAAACTTTAATCCTGTTAGAGACGGGGTATGTGAAGATTTACCCTCCGAACCTAATTTAACCTTCTAACCCTAAATCTTGGACCTTATGACCTCTAATAATTGTTAATAGAATAAAATTATGTTCTAGTGGATTAGAATTGTTCTCAAAAATTTTAGTGACATTTTTACCTTATAACTTGGTTGTAGACTCTTTTAAACAAAAAAAAATTATTCCATAATTTTCCTAACTAATCCTAGGTTGTTCTTGGGTCTCAAGTGGGTTGTTTTTAGTGGGTGTTACACATTGGCAATTGATCTTGGAAACTCAATATTATATTGTAATTTGAGAGAACAAAGGAGATAGCTTGATTTTCTTCTACTTTCCTTTGTTCTCAAATTTCTTCCACTCCCACATTATGTACAACTTTTGTTTAAGCATCAATCTGATAGGAAGGATTTTGTAGCCTCTTTGATGAGAAGATTTTAGAAACTTTTAGTTCGTAGTCTTATATCATATTATTGCCATTTGTAGGGTTTTTTCTTCTCATGAATGCATGTTTTGAAGTTTCTAACTAGTGTGTGCGGGAATCTGATTTTCTACCTACGACATTAGTTCTTCTACCTCTTTTCTCACTCCCTTTCCCACCTTCATAGAAAATTCCCCCCTTACAGATAATTGCAAGCATTTTCCACAGGGTCAATGGATTTCCCCTATTGGATCCCTGGCCAAAAGGCCACCATAGAAATCCATGATTTTTCACACATGCATACGACAACTACACCGGTTAAGTAGAGGGACTTAGATTCCTAGAGCGTTGGCAAGGAATTCATAAATTTGTCCACCAGAAAAATTCCCTCATCAACACCTCCAAAGTTTCAATCCTTAATTTTATATCTCCTCTCTACTCATACTATATTTATCTACAATTTGAGGAGACTATTCCTTATTTATATACCACTTCATCACACAATTTTGTTATAGCTTCATGCTTGGGAAGCAATCCATTATAATAGTCAATTTTGTGTTATATTTATCAATCAAGGGTTTTCTTGATTCAATATGTAGACACTTGATTGTAATATCTAATGATGTAATTGATGACCTTGTTTCCCCCTATTAGAAATTATTCCTCCCACTTTTTGGTTTCCTCTCCCTACATCTTAAATCCTCAAAATTCTTCATCACTTATCGGGTAAGGTATTTGGTTATTTTTTAACTAGTAAGGGGAGCCTATACCCATTTTGTACATAGATTGATATAATATCAACCTTCTCTGTCATGTTATTTTTGGTCTCTTTATCTTTGTCAATATTTTGAAAGAGACCACACACTGTCATGGTGATGTTATGCTTCAAGCCCTCAATGATCTACTTTCCCAGTGGGATTTTGGTAATTTTTAATTAGAAGGGGAAGCCTCATTCCTTAAAACATTAGTTTGGGGGGTAGCTACCTACAAAAACCTTTCTCCTTGATACCTTGCCTTTTTACTTGACAAAACTCTTATTTTTTTGGTGGCCTTGATTATTTCAAATTGATCATACTTTACATGTCATATTTCTCTACTTGTATCTTCACATTTATATTCTTTGGGAGGGCTGCTCACAACCAAACTTTATCTTGAATTTTTCCTTCCCATTGTTCTTACTCTTTGGGGAAAAATTGACACTATCATTTATTATTGGGGTATAAGGAGAGTAATATTAGAGTCCTCAATTTGTGCTTATGGACAATAAGAAGACTCAACAGAGTGTACTTGTGCTCCTTTTTATCCTAACCCTAATGATTTTACCTCTTTGTCCATCAAGTTGAAAATGGTTGAATATTTATATATGCAAGATTTATAATCTCAACCTCTTCTTCTCTGGATGGAGAAAGGTCCTTGGTTGGCTTAATTTATGGCTCCTCTTGATCATGAGCCTCTTGTTCTACAACTTCTTGATTTGAAAGATACTTTTATAATACCCTTAGAGTTGGCTACATAGACTCCATGACCTTTTTTTTCTAAGTCTTAATTACTGGAAACTCTTCGACATGTGATTGATCAAATTCTCTTGCAACAACTTTGTTTTCAAGTATATTCTATACTTTAACACTTTCAACCTTTTCTATGGTAGGTGTTTCATTTGGTGCCTAGCATCCCTCCTTTTCCTCAAATAATTTACCTTATGTGTTATCTTGGGGAGATGAGTCTCAACATCCTTATCTAGCCCATGTAATAACTAAGTGATTGTATGCTCAATTGATGGGTTTGGTACCTCATAGTTTTAATCTCATTGGGTATTTTGTACCTAAATTTAATTAGTAAGAATATTGGTAGGGGTCTCTTATTACACATAAGGTGGGGTACTATGTATTACCTCGGAACTTGAGAGGTTGCGGTAGGTATCCGAACTCCTTGATCTATCCCTAAATTTATGTTCTTATAGTTGCTTCAATTTTAGGTGTTTACACCTTTGTTCTCTTATTCCTTAAAAATATGAGGTCACAAATTCCTATTTATCTTCTTCATAGATAGTTATCAATGTTGGACTTATCCACTGGTTGTCTTGGGAAATACTTCTGTAGTGCCCCATCGAGGATACCAAAAAATGCACCAAAAAGTACTAAACAATTTGGGTAAATTCTTTTTTTAAAAGGTGAACTAAAATAATACAATTGTCTTTGCTTAACCGTCTCCCCCACATTATTTAATTATATTAATTTAATCATGCTCAAAAATCAAATGTATTATTATCCCAAAACAATATAATTACCTATTTCTATTAGAATTACTAAGGTCACCGAAATAAATACACACTTTTTTTAAATTTATTAGTTTGCCCCCCCTTTTTGTTTATTTAGCATCAAAGATACCAATAAGTTTTTTTTTTTTAAAGTTAATTTTTTCAACTAATAGAGAAAATACTAATCCTAAACATTAAATTTCATAAGAATAAGGTCAAACTTGTGTGCCTCTTTAAGCAAGTGGGGGAAAATTTAGGGTAATTCTAAGCCCTAGATCTTTGCAAAATCTACCATTGATTTTATTAAACCCTAAAGTATACCCAAAGCATTTTACTTCCTTTCTTTTACCCCTTTTTTTAATTTTGTTTGTCTCTCTGTTTGTTTTATTTTTGTATGTAGGGTCGTGATAGGTGAGAGGGGAATGGGGGTGGGGACCTGTGGCGAAATAGCGTGGAGGGGCAGCGGTCATGAGGGAAGCGGAGGACAACGGAGGGAGGGCCACGAGGGTGAAGGGTACAAGCGGTGGAGGTGCTACGATGACATCATGCGCGGTGTTGTTGAGGGTAATTTGGAGGGTGCAGTGGGCGGGACAGCGCAGTGGAGGTCGGGTTTGGGACGGGCGGCACTTGGCATAAAAGAGGCATAAGGATGGGGGTTGATGGCGGTAGGGGACAGGGAGGAAGCGCACGGGTTGCGGAGGGTTTGACCCTCCCCACACACAATTGCATTCAAACAAAAAAAAAAAGCAGAGACCCTAATTCGGGTCGACACCATGTTTTTTTCTATTTCATTTTTTTGTATTTTTATTTGTTTAAAAATTTAATACGTTTTTATTTATTCTATGTATATTTATTAATATATATATATATATATATAAATATATGTATATATAATAGTTTAATTGATATTCATTATTAATTTGCATTTCTTGTTTTATTATATATATATAGCATAATAATAAATATAATGTTTTGTTTTAAAGAAAATATTATGGTTAAAAACAAAATATACTTAGATTAACATTTTGTAGAAATATTGTATATTTTCATTTTAACTTTTAACTAATGAAATGCATTATAATGCATTCATATCATAAGCTATGAGGTTGAAAGCATACAAGTTATAAAATGATGGATTATACTTAAAATTTGCAATATACCTTTATTACAGTATCTACTCATTTAAGTGAAAAATAAGAGAGTAGTAAAAAACGTTCACAAGAGAAGAAAAAAATAAGCATAGTGTGTTTATTAAAAATTGTTAGAGAGGAAACCATTTCATGAAGAGCATTATTTCTAATGAACCTTCTTTCTTTTCCAATGTAAAACTAGTTGAATATTTCAGATTTCTCACATGGGGAATACCCAACAAGATTAACACCATTCTTATATAAATATATACTTTCTTTAAACAATCTTCCACTTCAAAATGATATTCAAATCAATGCATATTAAAGGAATATAATTATATTCTACTCAATGCATTTTAAAGAAATATAAATATTTTACAAGACTTCTTTTGCATAATTTTTAAATATATCTTATTTCAAACCATCTTTAAAATACATAAGAAAACAACTTAACAAACTCCTTCCCAAGATTGAAAGAAATTTTTCAAATACAAATGGAATACCTATCTTATAATGATTTTCAATTCATAAGATGAGAACTTATTACATGCCAAAGAATCTTCCCACATAGCCATACTCAAGAGATCAAAATGAAAGTAATGTTTCACAAGATTTGAGAGGAAAATGAAACTCCAACTATCACCAACTTCCAACTTTGAGATCCAACTTCAAATGCCTTCGAGAAATCCATATAAGGAGAAGAAGCCTATTTTACCACCCAACCATAGGCATCATTACATGCCTTCCAAAGGTTAGGATGCATGCTAGCCTCCCAAGCCCATGGGAAAGAGGACTACTATCCACAACTATGCACAAGAGTGAGGGTGAACAAACAACATTACATCCACACAAAAAAGACAAAGATTAAAACAAGACTCCAAATTTGTAAAGATGAAAAGGAGGAGAACCCAAGTTCTACCTCTAAAATGGGGAAGAGAAGAAAGTTCTCCAAAAGTTGTAACCATCATTAGTTGCACAAAAACAAGATCTCCATACCCTCCTTATTTCTCCAAATTCATTCAAGCCCTCCTTATTTCTCCACCCTTTCACCAAATCCTTCTTGGAAGGATTTTCAAACCCCAAAGGGGTTTCCTCACCAAGAATGGGGAAGGAGATTCAAGCTAAATGACCCATCATCCCCACCTCAAACCATTTGAGGGGAGTAAATAAATCCTACTGAGGCTTGCCCATCAAGCCTATGAGGATTGAGAGGGAAAAACCCTCTCTCTTCTCCCAAAAACTCCAAAACTCCATCATGCCATATGATGGAGGGAGAAAAAAACAAGTAAATAATAAATAAAATCCACATGTAACAACAACATTTCCAAGTAAACAAAACTAACATCTAGTATGACAAAAAACCACAAATAAGCTCAAGAAGCCTACCTCAAAGAAAAGCTCTCAAAATTCAATCTTTTGCCACTCCTTGACCCAAGCAAACTCTAGCTCCAAATCCACAAGCCTCCAAGCAAAATCTCAAAAAAAAAAGTTCTCTTCTTTTCCCATGAGGGAGAATTTGAAGAGGAGTAAGCCAAAAATCCTCACAAATGAGGGGGTGACATGTGTCACCCCTCTCTTCCCTCAAGGTATAAGATGTAAAAGATAAAAGAGAGAAAGGATAAAATGACCTTTAACCCTCTTCTCCCAAATTACTCAAAAAATTATAACAAAACAATCTTGTGCAACTTTTAATAAATCACACTTATTCATACCCCTTACATGGATGTGACCAAAGGGGAAAAAAGGGAGGGAAACTCCCTCTATTCCTTGGAATTAAGCCCCCCTACCTATTAGGTAGGGTCCAAGGGACCATTTTCATGTTAAGGGAACTCCCAAACTAAAAAGGGGTCCCTAAAAATGCCTAAAATAACCCAATTTCGGGTTTTGCATATTTGGCACAAGGGTAGAGGGTGTGGGGCCCACCCAAGGGTTCACATGTGAGCCTAAACCCTTTTGATTAAGTACATCATTAAATAAATTCAAAAATTAATGTAAATGGGGCCATTAATTCCCTTAAACAAGTTTGACACAAAGTAAACACCTAAGCAAGATTAATAATACAAGAAATATTATATTACAAGTGAGGGTCACCCATGGTGCCAAAAACAATAATTCTAATGCTAAGGTCTCATGCAATAAACATGGCTAGGACTTAGCCCTATGGGCTACTTGTGCAAAGTTACGTAGCTAGCTTGAATCCCATGTTCTCCTATGACCTGTCACCTACACACTCATTGCACACATTAAATGCACATATCTGATAAAATATGAATCAACTACTCAGTAAGATATCAATGAATTCTAAACTAGCATATCATATTTCTGGAATCGAAAATGCAACAACATGCACAATTATACACCATTCACAATAAGTTAGATATAATGATAAAGTGACATATATCCTTAGAATCCCAACATGCAACTAAGCGAGTGTCCATCGATATAATTATGATCCAAAACAACATCATATCATTTAGTATCCATGACATCATAAAATAATGTGACAACATAGAAATTAAGCTAAATTGGCGCTATAAGCCTAAATCTCCATACATGTCTAATAAGATCAAATCTCCTAATGTATTTTCCAAAATATATCAACCCATTTTAAAACACCAGAACAAGGGAAATTTTTTTTTTTTTTTTTATATATAACGTTCTCTGTTATGAATTATAAAATTCAAACACACGTTCAAGATTTAATAATTGTTCTCTGCCCAAACCACACAGTTTGGATCATACAATTTCTTTTTAAAACGAATGTTCCCTGTTCACATATTTACAATATGGAACACACATTCAATGCCATTCAATCTCATAACAGATTCTATATGCTGCTGTAAATGACTCGATGAACTGCCGATCTTCCATTTTCATGGCTCGGAGTTTCAACGATCCTTCATTTCATGACTCGGCAACAACCGATCCTTCATGTACATGACTCGGCAACAACCGATCCTTCATGTTTGTTTATGCATAGTATATTTTATATACTTGTTCTCATAACCTTCCCCGGTTATCGAAGTGATCCATTTAAGAAGCCTATCTGAATATCTGTTACTGATATTCATCTGACATCCTGCATCTTAAATTAAGTGATAAGGACAACGCAACCAGCAATTGCGATACTTTGGCCAAAGATTTTCACATGCTTTGCATGATCATATTCCTGAATGTGATACACATCTACGGAATACGTCCTTCACTTCACTTCACCTGTTATCTAGAATGGTCTTTCCTGGTTCCTACCAGTCCTCATCGTTTAAGTTCCGTTTTAAACTTTCGATTCCAGCCAGTAATATGAGCGGGTATAGGAAGGCACTCCAGGTAACTAAAGATACGCAGACATACGGTGTCGTTACCCCACGACTCCGTGTGTCTGATTATCTTTAGTATTCCGGAGTCACTCCGTATACCAAATCATACCCTATCTCCACCCCAGCTAAGATCTACACATTCAGCCTATGTATTCTAAATGTTTTAATTCGGGAGGGCATTGCTATATGTCAGCTGCAACAATGTGTCGTCATGAAGACCCCGTCTTCATGAAGACACCTTGCTGTAGCTGGCGTATACCAATGTCCTGCAGAATTCTCCCAACGAGAATACACATCCTGCCCAAGTGACTTAGCCACGAGTTAATAGTTTAAGCAATTTTCAGCGTCCACGCTGATCCCTTGATCCTCGTTTCCGTTGCAGTTGTATATAACTAAGAGGGACTAAACTGTCCATTAGTTCGTTATGTATCGTCTCCTTCGTATCGAAGAGCTACATTTCCTTACTTGGTTTATTTCTTAATCATTAGATTAAGCAGTCCGTACCGACGGACATAATAAGTTTAACCTATTAAACTTAACCAAGATGTTTCCAACTGCAACTTATTTCAGAATATTAACTTATTAGACGTCATTCAAACGAGGTCTAAACTTCAAGAAATGAACTCATTTGTTCCCCTTAACATTATATAGTTAAGGATCATTAGTTATGGATATATGTGTCCTATATCCTTTAATCTGAATTTTTATCAAACGGGATCAATGATGGAGTTCGAAAACGAAGTTCGAATACTCCAAATTTAAATTGATATTCCTTAGCTCCTAAGCTAATCCTGAATACCCTCTGATTATAAAATCATATTCTTCTTAATCCTTTTTAATGTCAATTCAAAATTCATCTTTACCCAAGTATGAATTAATTGCATTGTTCAACTTAAAGGTTGTATTTAAGTAAGAATAGATATCAGTTTCAATTCAGCATCCATCCAAGGATTACGAAACAATTCCAAATCGAGAAGTAACATTTTATTCCCAATTTATATAACAATATCAAACTGATATAATTATTGAAAATATCACACTTGTAACTGTATTCAATATTTCAAGTCATAATTTGTACATTTGCCAATCCAACTGATTGGGTATAGTTTTTACAAAGCATCTATACAACTCATGGACAGAAGAATATATTTTCTTCTTTCACAATTCCTCAAAGAGGAATAAAAGCAACAGTTACAATTTAATTTATATTTTATCAAGAGGCATCAGAAGACAGCCAAGTCTTCATTCTAATCAAATTCCATCTGCAAAATGAATTGCACGGGTCAGTTCAATGAACTGAGCACATTAAGCACTTATCCTTAAAATAAGATGCTTCAACTAACTGTTTCAATAAAAGAACCCTGCTTTTATGAAACGACAGCAAAACATCAATCTCGAAAGCACAAAAGAGAAATCAGCATAACCACTGAACTATCAAAAACATCATCGCCACCAGCCAAGGGACTGCTGTCCCGTTTTCACATAATCATTGCAAGTATCAATTTACAAAATTTGTAAAGTTAGGAATTCAAGTAGCTTGCTGCCTATACAGCATACAGTTATCTTTTCCACGCCTTTCATTAATAACAAATGCAAAGGATGAAACTAACTGAATATAAATCCATTACTTTCCTTTCCGTTCATGAAGCATGTTAAATTTAAAGCATTCAAGTACAAACAAGAAAGCGAACAGCAATGCATATAGTAGCTCCCATCTAAGCACTATAAAATTCATCATTCACGAATTCCAGAATTCCAACTAAATGAAAGAGAAAGATCATTTTTCTAAAACATTCGTTCATATCTCTATTTCCTTCCACATGACTGTCCTAACAGTGGAATCCAAACGAAATTCAATTTAAGATAACAGTTCAGAGTGAAACTTACAAAATCCACTCGTAATTCACTTTCTGGCAGCAAGAATGATTTCATTTAATTCCAGTTCATATGAATGCCAAACAGGTTAGTAAGACATTATATTTATCGTTGAGCAAACCATATCAGTATGTATACTAGGTATTTACTATACTAGAAGGTTCCATACTTCTTTCACTGTATAGTTAACCAAACAACCAGTTATACATCCTGCAGTCAATAAACCACATAAATTCATAATCCTATGAACTTATCCCGTTCAAATAATATATTATTCATTGCTATTACCAACAGCAATTCCAAGATTAAGACACAATCACCAAAACAATTCGATCTTAAAGGACCGATCAGCATTAATAAACACAACCAATCATCATACTTTCCTAGCAAGAAACATTATATTTCTCTATGAGTTCAGAAGGAAAAACTATTCCTTTTTCCAACTCTCACGAACATTCATATAAAATTTTAATGTCCATTCCTTTAAAATATAAGATACCATTTCTTCATAATCCGAAATAGCAAAGGGAGAGAGAAGTCTTATCCCTTTTAAGCAAGAAAAGAAATGAACAGCCAAAACATGTTGTCTTTTCTTTCCCCAAGGCCATTCGTATGCTTATAAAGAAAACAATGTTGTATTCATAATAATCAACACAGCAGAGAGAGAGAAAGAAATTATTTCCTTTTCAAAAGAAGTTTCAGTATAGAGCGACCTTAACTTCTCATACATCCTGTACCACCATATCACGAAAGACCATATGACAAGAGCATTATCATAGTGGTGAAAACAACCATACAGTCTACCAGTTCAGGATACAAAACTCTTAAACAGTGAATACCCATTCCATGAAGCTCAAAAGAAATGATATTCCTTTTAATTCCGAACAGCATATAGCAAACAAAAAGATCTCATTTCCTTCAATGAAACTTCAGTACAGAAACAACGCCAAGCCGCTCACACAGCCTTCACCATTTTATCTCAAAAGTTCATGTGACAAAAGACGATCACACAACAATAAAACAATTCACACTGCCTGTACTGTTCCTATTAACATTTTACGGAAAAGAATCCGTTTCAACTTCCATTCAACATCAACCACCAGCACGACAGGAGGGTAATTCATTGAGAATTACAAAGACAGACAACTCAATAATCAAGACAGTGTTCATACTATTTCCATTTCTATTTTTCATGCAAGGGCAGTTCCTAATACAACAAAGAAGAAACGATTACACTAAATGGAAAACCTTTACACCATAAGGAACGATTACACACCTGTTCCACTTTCAAACAACACGAACAGTGAAAGAATTATATCTATTTCAAACACCATACTGTCAACAAACCAGCACGTCGTGGAAGTGTTTCCAACCAATCAAATGCAAGGACGGATTAACCACAACAGCAAGGGGACGACTGTACCCCATTATTTCCAAAAATGACAGCAAGAAAGGAAGGAAACCCATATCGTAGCAACATAACATGACTGAAATTCCATTTTTCTCTTCACATGTAATAGCAGTTCCAAGCACAACATCAAGGAGAACGATTACATTATAAGAAAAAGTTTAAACAGCCTGTCCACTCCATACCACATGTACAGAGGAAGAAAATGTTTATTTCTTTCTACAACACTGTCAGCAACCACAACGGTAATTCCTATTCCAACCAAATTTAAGCAACAACAATTCAAGGCCGAGCAACCAGAGCCGTTTCATATCATTTTCCAAGGAAAAGAAGGCAAGAATCAACAAATCCATTTCCAAATCAACTCAAAAACAATCAAACAATCCCAACCCAAGAGCAGGGTTGTTTTAATGAAACATTTAAATCAAGCAAAGATTTTAAAGAGAAGGGCTTAACATGCCTGTAATCTCTTTTCCAGAACTCGAAGAAAGCTTCGTTTTGCCGCGTTTTTCTTCCACAACGGCAACACAATATTCCCAGCACTTTCTTCCTTCTTCTTGGCTGATCAACAGCCTCAAAACTTCCAAGAAAATGTCGAATGCAAGAGCTGGTTCGACTGAACCAGACCAAGAAACCAAATGCAGAGCAACTTTGCAAAAGCTCGAATCAACAAAAAAATGAAAATCAAAATTCCCTCATACTCTTCCCAAGGCTTAGTGGTCGCGAGGACCAAGAACCATTAATGCAATAAAGGCTCGCCCTTTTTCCTTATTTTCTACGCCACCTCCACTTGGGTTGGCAAGTCTCCAATTTTCAAATTTTTCCATGCAAATGAATTTAGCCAAGCTTCCAAATGGATACCTCTATCTCCTACCTGTCCCGCCAAAACTGGCGCCGTCCCCGAAGGGACAGTTCATAAATGCCAATGAATGCCTCCTATCCATCCTTATCCTTTTCTTCCCAAGGGTCTGCGTACCCCTTTAGCTTAGGATTAGTTTTAGGTTACATAGTTCATTCGACCTAGGTCTTAGTTAGACCTTAGGTTTTAGGATTTAGATTTATTTTTCCCCCTTTTTTTTTTTATATAATTTAAAAATCCACTAGGATAGTAGTGTAGGATGTATGTTAGGTCTTAGGGTTAGTTTAGGTTTAATTCACACTAACCACTAACACTAACAACTTCCTTCCAGCCCCTTGCTAACATCCACGTTAACGCAGAGCAGGACGTTCCGTCCTTCGATTACATGCCAAGGCCACCCGTGTCCAGGCGTTTCTCGCCCCACGAGGTCCCGAATTTGACAGTACAGGGTTCAAGAATCGAACCCCTGTCGTTGGCATTTTCGTGCTAGCTATTCACACCTGTAATCAGACGCTGCACGCTTATAATAATCCTAGTCCAGTTCAAGTGTGAATTAACATAGAAAACACAAGAGGACCTCAGCATACTTGAATCAATGGAATTGATTCAGGGTATGCTGTCAATCAGCACAAGAGCAAGCAATTATACGACAATCTGTCGTCACATCAGCAATCATACAAGTACAATATTTGTTGTCCATGCAATAAGCCACAATATGCAAGAATCCAGATTAGCAACACATTCTCTTAAGATCAAAACATATCTTAACATGTTTGCTTTCATTTCAAGAGCTATAATAAATATGTAAAACATTCACCAAGTTAGCATACAAAATCAGAGTGTTACATTCTTCCCTCCTTAAAGAATCATCGTCCCGATGATCAGATTTACAAATCAAGGAGTTCATAGGACAAAATTCAGTTATTGTCCTTTCATTCATAAGTTCATACCAAAAACAGATTCTCTCTTAAAAACAACGTTTTAAGACAACTGTACAATAGACTAATAATTGTCTAAATTTGGTAAAATTTTCAGTTCTCTGAATTTCATATTCAGTTAAACAGATGTGGAAAAGTAGATCTCATTTCTTCGAGATTCTCCCAAGTTGCACTTTCTCGCTGAACTGGTCCCACTGGACCTTACATTGGTTCACTTCGCGATTTCTCAAGTACAACTGGCGAGTTCCCAACACTCGAATGGGCTTAACCACGATTATTCCTGGGTCTTGGACCTGCAAGGAATTCCAATTTAGCACATGTGATAAATCTGTCACGTATTTCTTAAGCAAAGAAATATGAAAAACATCATGCATTTGAGACAAGGCAGGAGGTAATGCTAGACGATAAGCTACAGGGTTGATTATTTCAATAATTTCAAAAGGTCCCACGTAACGTGGTGACAACTTGGCAGCCCTGCCAAAGGTTATGGAGCTCTTTTTCGGCTTCACCCGAAGAAAGACCTTCTCTCCAAGTTTATAATGCCTGTCAACCCGCTTCAAGTCTGCATAGCTCTTCTGCCTATTGGCAGCCTCCTTTAGATGTTCCCGAATCATTTTGATTTCTTTGTTCCATTTCCATAAGGATTTGGCCCAATTACCTCTCTGTCCTCAACGCTGTCCCAGCTGACAGGGGTTCTGCATTTTCTTCCATACAATGCTTCAAAGGGCGCCATTTTTAAAGAGGCATGATAGGTGTTATTGTAAGCAAATTCTACCAGCGGAAGGTATTCCTCCCATTTATACTGCTGGTCCATGCAATACATCCTCAGCATGTCCTCTAAAACTTGATTAACTCTCTCAGTCTGTCCATCCGTTTCTGGATGATATGCAGAACTGAAGTTTAATTTAGTTCCCAAGGCTGCATTAAGCGTTTGCCAAAACCTTGATGTCATCCTCGGATCTCTGTCCGATATGATTAATTCCGGTATTCCATGCAACCTGAAGATTTCATGTACAAATCTTCTTGCTAAAACTGGTGCATCGTCCTTCAAATTACCAGCAATGAAGTGTGCCACTTTGGTCAATTTGTCGACTACAACCAGGATAATGTCATGTTTATTTCTTGACATAGGCAATCCTTGAACGAAATCCATCGTTATCACTTGCCACTTATACTGCGGAATGCTGTGGGGATACAATAATCCAGAAGGGTGCATATGTTCCGCTTTAACACGCTGACATTCCAAGCAGTGTGTTACAAACTCTACCACATCCTTTTTCATTCCCTTCCAAAAATATTGCTGCTTAAGATCAGCAAGCATTTTTGTGATGCCAGGTGTCCAGAAAAAGGTGAATTATGGAATTCAGTGAGCAATTTCCCTCTTAAGTCATTTGCCACAGGTACATATACCCTGTTTTCGAACCTCAGAACTCCTTCGTTATCAAAACGAAATCCCTTATACCTGCTGTCCTGCGGGTCTGCAGCAAGTGCTGATTTGACTTGCTGAAAATAGGGATCTGATTCTAAGGCATCTTTTACCTCATCCTTAAACTGAGTTCTTAACGTTATAAGAGCAGAGATATGCTTCCTTCGACTCAGAGCATCTGCTACTCTATTTTCCTTGCCCTTAATGTAGCTTATATCAAAATCATACTGAGACAGAAATTCTAACCATCTTCGTTGCCTTGCATTCAGATTTGGCTGAGTAAAAATATACTTCAGCCCCAGATGGTACATTTTTAATTCAAAGGGCTTGCAAGAAGGTAATGCCTCCATATTTGAAGCGCATGTACTATGGCAAATAGCTCAAGATCGTGTGGAGCATAGTTCTGTTCATGTAACTTAAGCTTTCTGCTTTCATAAGCGATAACATGGTTATTCTGTAACAAAATACCCCCAAGGCCTTCTCCTGAGGCGTCCGTTACAACCATAAAATCTCCATTTGGATCAGGTACAGTCAAAATAGGTGCTGTAGTTAACTGCTCCTTTAACTTTTTAAAGGCAGATTCACATTTGTCTGTCCAGACAAATTTCTTTTCTTTCTTCTGCAACGAAGTGATTGGGGCAGCAATTTTTGAAAAGTCCTTAACGAACTTTCTATAATATCCAGCCAAGCCCATGAAGCTCCTTACTTCGTGCACGTTCTTAGGTGCAGGCCACTCAGTTATAGCTGTGATCTTTGAAGGGTCAACAACTATCCCGTCTTTGCTTATAACGTGTCCCAAATAATGCACCTCTGCATCATAAAAGGAACATTTGGATAGTTTGCCATACAACTTCCTCTTTCTTAAGATTTCCAGCACTATCCTGAGATGTTCTTGGTGCTCTTCGACATTTTTAGAGTATATAAGAATGTCGTCTAAGAATACAAGCACAAACTTGTCTAAGTATTCTTGAAAAATGTTATTCATTAGATTCATGAAGGCGGCAGGTGCATTAGTCAGCCCAAAAGGCAACACCGTGAACTCATAGTGCCCATACCTCGTTCTAAAAGTTGTTTTATGAATATCTTCCTCTTTTATTCTTAGCTGATGGTACCACGACCGACGCAGATCTATTTTTGAATAGATCGATGCTCCTCATCATCGATCAAACAGATCATCGATTCTTGGAAGTGGGTATCGATTTTTAATGGTTGCTTTATTCAGCATTCTGTAATCAATGCACAGCCTCAAGGTGCCATCCTTTTTCTTTACGAAAATTACCGGCGCTCCCCAAGGTGAGACGCTCGGTCTGATCAGCCCCTTAGTCAGAAGTTCTTGTAACTGAGCCTTCAGTTCTACCAGCTCAATGGTAGTCATTCTATAAGGTGCCTTAGATATGGGTTCCGTTCCTGGTTTGATCTCAATAGCGAAGTCAAACTCACGTTTGGGCGGAAGACCCGGCAATTCCTCCGGAAACACATCACGGAAATCCCTCAACAATGGATATCTTTCCATGAAATCATTATCTTCCTCTTCATTTTCTGTCATTTTTACCGCATACAAAGTGCAGCCTCTGTTTTTAGCCCTCTTTAGTTGCATAGCCGTCAGTTTCCTAACTGCAACTTCCCGTTTTACACCTTGAATGATTGCTGCTTTCTGCAGGTCATCAAGGCAACTGATTTGTTTTTCATAATAGTCAACCTTTGCTTTATGTTCAGCCAACCAGTTAACTCCAATAATGATATCATATGATCCTAGAGGAGTGACATACAAGTCAACTTCGGTGGAGAAACCAGGCAGGTCAAGAATTGCCCCAAAAAGGCACATTTCAACTGTATGGATAGCATTATTCCCATAATGCACTGTCCATGTTTTATCCATTCTCGCAGCCTTTCTTTTTAATTTCATAGCAAGTTTAGTAGAAATAAAACATTCTGTAGCTCCAGTATCAAAAAGTACAACTACAGGTTTACCGAATAACTTACCCGTAACTTCTATGGGCGTCACTTGCTTTTCAGCTTGTCTGTTAGACACTGCAGCATGTATCCTATGCTGCTGTCCGCGATCATCCTTCTTCAGAGGACAGTGATTCGCATAGTGGTCTTTTCCACAGTTGAAGCATCCTCCAGCTGGCCCTTTTCTAGGTTCAAATTTATTACCAGCCTTAAAGTTATCGTTTTGGCTTCCATAGGACTTCTGTCCAATGCCACTAACTTTTGGGAAGCTGTTCCGCACGCTATTTACAGGTCTGTTCATCACAGGTTTCTTGTTGTTATCTACAACAATTTTATTTTTCACACCAAACCTTTTCCAAGGTCCCCTTTTTGGTGCAAGAGACGAAGAAGGATTGGGAATCTTCTTCCTTATCTCTTCCCTGTGAGCAGAGATTGCTCTCAATTTTTGTTCCTGTCTGATTGCCTTTTCAACAACTCCATCCATGGTGGTTGGGCCGTGGACATCCACTTCGCCACCAATGATGGGATTCAGTCCCATTATGAATTTCCGTATTCTGAACTTCTCGTCAGCTTGGTACTGCGGCACATACTTAAGGAGTTTAGTAAACCCTTCCCAGTATTCTGTCACCGACAGCCTTCCTTGCGACCAGTTCTGAAATTCAGTCATTTTCCTATCAAAATAGAGTTGAGGCAGCCATCTTTGCCTAAAATATCCCTTAAATTGATCCCAAGTTATGTCTGATTCGACAATATTCAGCTCAACCTTACGGTTGTCCCACCAGGATGATGCTTCATGAGAAAGCTGATATGCTCCCCATATCGCTTTAGTCTCTTCAGAGAAGTTTCTTATTGCAAAGTATTTCTCCATTTCACTGAGCCAGTTTTCAGCTCCATCCCCAAGAGTTGTTCCATCAAACTTTGGAGGACTTATTCTCTTTATATCATTCGTAAGTTCAGCTGCTAATCTTGCCCTTTTATTTTCAGGGGGATTAGGAGCAATTACGTTATTATCATCAACACCCGGATTCCCTCCGTTGATGTTGTCCACAGGAGGCAGCTGATCATTTATTTCAGCTTCATTCTCCTCCTCTTCATTGCCCATTGATTGTTGTTCGACGATCAAACGATCCTCGTATCAAGTAGGGCAGCAAGGATTTCATCCAGCTTTTGGGCAGATTCGTTGCTTCTCCACCCTGCAACGGGTTATTCGCAGCATTCCCTCTTGTCCTGACCATTTTCTGTTCAATAAGAAAATGTAAACTTTATTAATAACGTGGACTCATTAGGTCCAAGAGCTGCAACCTTCAGCTCTGATACCAAGATGTAACATCCCCATTTTAAAACACCAGAACAAGGGAAAAAATTTTTTTTTTTTTTATAAATAACGTTCTCTGTTATGAATTATAAAATTCAAACACACGTTCGAGATTTAGTAATTGTTCTCTGCCCAAACCACACAGTTTGGATCATACAATTTCTTTTAAAAACGAATGTTCCCTGTTCACATATTTACAATATGGAACACACATTCAATGCCATTCAATCTCATAATGATTCTATATATGCTGTGTAAATGACTCGATGAATCGCCGATCTTCCATTTTCATGGCTCGGAGTTTCAACGATCCTTCATTTCATGACTCGGCAACAACCGATCCTTCATGTACATGACTCGGCAACAACCGATCCTTCATGTTTGTTTATGCATAGTATATTTTATATACTTGTTCTCATAACCTTCCCCGGTTATCGAAGTGATCCATTTAAGAAGCCTATCTGAATATCTATTACTGATATTCATCTGACATCCTGCATCTTAAATTAAGTGATAAGGACAACGCAACCAGCAATTGCGATACTTTGGCCAAAGATTTTCACATGCTTTGCATGATCATATTCCTGAATGTGATACACATCTACGGAATACGTCCTTCACTTCACTTCACCTGTTATCTAGAATGGTCTTTCCTGGTTCCTACCAGTCCTCATCGTTTAAGTTCCGTTTTAAACTTTCGATTCCAGCTAGTAATATGAACGGGTATAGGAAGGCACTCCTGGTAACTAAAGATACGCAGACATACGGTGTCGTTACCCCACGACTCCGTGTGTCTGATTATCTTTAGTATTCCGGAGTCACTCCGTATACCAAATCATACCCTATCTCCACCCCAGCTAAGATCTACACATTCAGCCTATGTATTCTAAATGTTTTAATTCGGGAGGGCATTGCTTTATATATGTCAGCTGCAACAATGTGTCGTCATGAAGACCCCGTCTTCATGAAGACACCTTGCTGTAGCTGGCGTATACCAATGTCCTGCAGAATTCTCCCAACGAGAATACACATCCTGCCCAAGTGACTTAGCCACGAGTTAATAGTTTAAGCAATTTTCAGCGTCCACGCTGATCCCTTGATCCTCGTTTCCGTTGCAGTTGTATATAACTAAGAGGGACTAAACTGTCCATTAGTTCGTTATGTATCGTCTCCTTCGTATCGAAGAGCTACATTTCCTTACTTGGTTTATTTCTTAATCATTAGATTAAGCAGTCCGTACCGACGGACATAATAAGTTTAACCTATTAAACTTAACCAAGATGTTTCCAACTGCAACTTATTTCAGAATATTAACTTATTAGACGTCATTCAAACGAGGTCTAAACTTCAAGAAATGAACTCATTTGTTCCCCTTAACATTATATAGTTAAGGATCATTAGTTATGGATATATGTATCCTATATCCTTTAATCTGAATTTTTATCAAACGGGATCAATGATGGAGTTCGAAAACGAAGTTCGAAAACGAAGTTCGAATACTCCAAATTTAAATTGATATTCCTTAGCTCCTAAGCTAATCCTGAATACCCTCTGATTATAAAATCATATTCTTCTTAATCCTTTTTAATGTCAATTCAAAATTCATCTTTACCCAAGTATGAATTAATTGCATTGTTAACTTAAAGATTGTATTTAAGTAAGAATAGATATCAGTTTCAATTCAGCATCCATCCAAGGATTACGAAACAATTCCAAATCGAGAAGTAACATTTTATTCCCAATTTATATAACAATATCAAACTGATATAATTATTGAAAATATCACACTTGTAACTGTATTCAATATTTCAAGTCATAATTTGTACATTTGCCAATCCAACTGATTGGGTATAGTTTTTACAAAGCATCTATACAACTCATGGACAGAAGAATATATTTTCTTCTTTCACAATTCCTCAAAGAGGAATAAAAGCAACAGTTACAATTTAATTTATATTTTATCAAGAGGCATCAGAAGACAGCCAAGTCTTCATTCTAATCAAATTCCATCTGCAAAATGAATTGCACGGGTCAGTTCAATGAACTGAGCACATTAAGCACTTATCCTTAAAATAAGATGCTTCAACTAACTGTTTCAATAAAAGAACCCTGCTTTTATGAAACAACAGCAAAACATCAATCTCGAAAAGCACAAAAGAGAGATCAGCATAACCACTAAATCATCAGAATATCATCACAACCAGCCAAGGGACTGCTGTCCCGTTTTCACATAATCATTGCAAGTATCAATTTACAAAATTTGTAAAGTTAGGAATTCAAGTAGCTTGCTGCCTATACAGCATACAGTTATCTTTTCCACGCCTTTCATTAATAACAAATGCAAAGGATGAAACTAACTGAATATAAATCCATTACTTTCCTTTCCGTTCATGAAGCATATTAAATTTAAAGCATTCAAGTACAAACAAGAAAGCGAACAGCAATGCATATAGTAGCTCCCATCTAAGCACTATAAAATTCATCATTCACGAATTCCAGAATTCCAACTAAATGAAAGAGAAAGATCATTTTTCTAAAACATTCATTCATATCTCTATTTCCTTCCACATGACTGTCCTAACAGTGGAATCCAAACGAAATTCAATTCAAGATAACAGTTCAGAGTGAAACTTACAAAATCCACTCGTAATTCACTTTCTCGGCAGCAAGAATGATTTCATTTAATTCCAGTTCATATGAATGCCAAACAGGTTAGTAAGACATTATATTTATCGTTGAGCAAACCATATCAGTATGTATACTAGGTATTTACTATACTAGAAGGTTCCATACTTCTTTCTTTGTATAGTTAACCAAACAACTTGATTATACATCCTGCAGTCAATAAACCACATAAATTCATAATCCTATGAACTTATCCCGTTCAAATAACATATTATTCATTGCTATTACCTACAGCAATTCCAAGATTAAGACACAATCACCAAAACAATTCGATCTTAAAGGACCGATCAGCATTAATAAACACAGCCAATCATCATACTTTCCTAGCAAGAAACATTATATTTCTCTATGAATTCAGAAGGAAAAACTATCCCTTTTTCCAACTCTCACGAACATTCATATAAATTTTAATGTCCATTCCTTTAAAATATGAGATACCATTTCTTCATAATCCGAAATAGCAAAGGGAGAGAAAAGCCTTATCCCTTTTAAGCAAGAAAAGAAATGAACAGCCAAAACATGTTGTCTTTTCTTTCCCCAAGGCCATTCGTATGCTTATAAAGAAAACAATGTTGTATTCATAATAATCAACACAGCAGAGAGAGAGAAAGAAATTATTTCCTTTTCAAAAGAAGTTTCAGTATAGAGCGACCTTAACTTCTCATACATCCTGTACCACCATATCACGAAAGTCCATATGACAAGAGCATTATCATAGTGGTGAAAACAACCATACAGTCTACCAGTTCAGGATACAAAACTCTTAAACAGTGAATACCCCTTCCATGAGGCTCAAAAGAAATGATAATCCTTTTTAATTCCAAACAGCATATAGCAAACAAAAAGATCTCATTTCCTTCAATGAAACTTCAGTACAGAAACAACGCCAAGCCGCTCACACAGCCTTCACCATTTTATCTCAAAAGTTCATGTGACAAAAGACGATCACACAACAATAAAACAATTCACACTGCCTGTACTGTTCCTATTAACATTTTACGGAAAAGAATCCGTTTCAACTTCCATTCAACATCAACCACCAGCACGACAGGAGGGTAATTCATTGAGAATTACAAAGACAGATAACTCAATAATCAAGACAGTGTTCATACTATTTCCATTTCTATTTTTCATGCAAGGGTAGTTCCTAATACAACAAAGAAAGAAACGATTACACTAAATGGAAAACCTTTACACCATAAGGAACGATTACACACCTGTTCCACTTTCAAACAACACGAACAGTGAAAGAATTATATCTATTTCAAACACCATACTATCAACAAACCAGCACGTCGTGGAAGTGTTTCCAACCAATCAAATGCAAGGACGGATTAACCACAACAGCAAGGGGACGACTATACCCCATTATTTCCAAAAATGACAGCAAGAAAGGAAGGAAACCCATATCGTAGCAACATAACATGACTGAAATTCCATTTTTCTCTTCACATGTAATAGCAGTTCCAAGCACAACATCAAGGAGAACGATTACATTATAAGAAAAGTTTAAACAGCCTGTCCACTCCATACCACATGTACAGAGGAAGAAAATGTTTATTTCTTTCTACAACACTGTCAGCAACCACAACGGTAATTCCTATTCCAACCAAATTTAAGCAACAACAATTCAAGGCCGAGCAACCAGAGCCGTTTCATATCTTTTTCCAAGGAAAAGAAGGCAGAAATCAACAAATCCATTTCCAAATCAACTCAAAAACAATCAAACAATCCCAACCCAAGAGCAGGGTTGTTTTAATGAAACATTTAAATCAAGCAAAGATTTTAAAGAGAAGGGCTTAACATGCCTGTAATCTCTTTTCCAGAACTCGAAGAAAGCTTCGTTTTGCCGCGTTTTTCTTCCACAACGGCAACACAATATTCCCAGCACTTTCTTCCTTCTTCTTGGCTGATCAACAGCCTCAAAACTTCCAAGAAAATGTCGAATGCAAGAGCTGGTTCGACTGAACCAGACCAAGAAACCAAATGCAGAGCAACTTTGCAAAAGCTCGAATCAACAAAAAATGAAAATCAAAATTCCCTCATACTCTTCCCAAGGCGAGCTGGTCGCGAGGACCAAGAACCATTAATGCAATAAAGGCTCGCCCTTTTTCCTTATTTTCTACGCCACCTCCACTTGGGTTGGCAAGTCTCCAATTTTCAAATTTTTCCATGCAAATGAATTTAGCCAAGCTTCCAAATGGATACCTCTATCTCCTACCTGTCTCGCCTTAAATCGGCGCCGTCCCGAAGAAGGACAGGTTCATAAATGCCAATGAATGCCTCCTATCCATCCTTATCCTTTTCTTCCCAAGGGTCTGCGTACCCCTTTAGCTTAGGATTAGTTTTAGGTTACATAGTTCATTCGACCTAGGTCTTAGTTAGACCTTAGGTTTTAGGATTTAGATTTATTTTCCCCCTTTTTTTTTTATATAATTTAAAAATCCACTAGGATAGTAGTGTAGGATGTATGTTAGGTCTTAGGGTTAGTTTAGGTTTAATTCACACTAACCACTAACACTAACAACTTCCTTCCAGCCCCTTGCTAACATTCACGTTAACGCGCAGAGCAGACGCCCGTCCTTCGATTACATGCCAAGGCCACCCGTGTCCAGGCGTTTCTCGCCCCACGAGGTCCCGAATTCGACAGTACAGGGTTCAAGAATCGAACCCCTGTCGTTGGCATTTTCGTGCTAGCTATTCACACCTGTAATCAGGCGCTGCACGCTTATAATAATCCTAGTCCAGTTCAAGTGTGAATTAACATAGAAAACACAAGAGGACCTCAGCATACTTGAATCAATGGAATTGATTGGGGTATGTCATCAATCAAGACAAGAGCAAGCAAGCAATTATACGACAATGTCCGTCACATCAAGCAATCATACAAGTACAATATTTGTTGTCCATGCAATAAGCCACAAGATGCAAGAATCCAGATTAGCAACACATTCTCTTAAGATCAAAACATATCTTAACATGTTTGCTTTCATTCCAAAAGCTATAACAGTATGTAAAACATTCACCAAGTTAACATACAAATAGTTGTTGTTGTAGGAAAACTCAACTAAATGAAGGTAATCCTCCCACTTCTTACGTTGGTCCATCACATACATCCTCGACATGTCCTCTAGTACACGATTAACTCTCTTTGTCTATCCATCTGTCTCTGGATGGTATGCTAACCTAAAATTAATTTGAGTACCCAGAGCGGTCCAAAGGAAGTCTAGAAAACTTGTAGATGGTATCCTGGTCATTGCTAATGGTCTTCAGAATCCCATGCAACCTAAAAATTTCCTCCATAAATACTTTGGAAATGGCCTGTACATTATAGGTGACCTTGGTTGGTGAAAAGTGTGCAACCTTGGTCAACTTATCCATGGTGACCATAATGGTGTCATGATGATAAGAAGACATAGGGAGTCCGACTATGAAATCCATAGAGATCACATCCCATTTCCACTCGGGAATATCATGAGGATGTAAAAGTCCTGCGGGATGAGAATGCTCTTCCTTGACCCTCTGGCACTCAAGGCAATGTGCAAAAAAATCTGCTATGTCCCGTCAAAGACCTAGCCAATAATATAGCTCCCTCAGATCGGCATGCATTTTCTTCACTCCTGGATGTGCTACATATGGGGCTTGATGAGCCTCTATAAGGATGAAGCTACGTAGATCACCAGACTTAGGCACGTAGATGTGCCTATGGAACTGAAGTAAACCATTTGTCTCTAAATCAGTAACTCGAATATCTACCCTCTAACAAACCCCCCGTGACTCCAACATCTATTTAGCTCCCTCATATAACCTCGTCCTCTGGAACATGCTCAAGAATCCTACCTCGAAATATGATCTGCAGTGTCGATAAATCAAGCACATGTCATTGTCTACTAAGTACATCTCGCAAAACATTTTCCTTTCCTTTGATATATTGCACCTCCATGTCATACTCACATAATAACTCCATCCAACGCCGTTGATGAGCATTGAGGTTTGGCTGTGAGAAGATATGCTGCAAGCTATGATGATCTGTCCTCAAAATGAAAGGTCTACCCAAAAGGAAGTGTCGCAATGCACAAGTGCATGAACAACTACTACAAGCTCCAAGTCATGAGTAGGGTAATTAAGCTCATATTCCTTGAGCTTACGAGACTCAAAGGCAATAACCTGATGCTCCTGCATAAGAACTACTCCCAAACCCTCTAGCGATGCGTAGTAAAAACAACAAAATCCTTCATGTGGTGCGGAACTACTAATATGGGTGCCATGGTTAACCTTTCCTTAAGCAACTAAAAGGCCTGCTCACACTTTTCTGACCAATCAAACTTCTTCCCTTTTCTTTGAAGAGAAGTGATAGGGTGAGTAATCCTAGAAAAGTCTTGTACAAACCTACGTAATAACCTGCTAAACCCATAAAAATCCTTACCTCAGTAACTAATGCGGGTGTTGGCCAATCCATGATAGCCTGTATCTTAGAGGGATCTACTGAGACACCCTCACCTGATATGATATGAACCAAGTATTGAATCTCTATCTGAAAGAAGCTACATTTTTCCAAGTTCCCATACAACTTCTGCTCTCTCAAAACTTGAAGTACCTACCTCAAATGCTCCTCATGTTCCTCCTCGGAATGAGAATATATCAATATGTCATCAAGGAAAACTAATACAAAGTGATCCAGAAAGGTCCTGAATACTCCATTCATGAGGCTCATGAAGTTAGATGGGGCATTAGTCAAACCAAATGGAACAATTGTGAACTCCTAATGCCCATAACATGTGCGAAACGTTGTCTTATTAATGTCTACATCTGATATGTGCAATTGATGGTACCTTGATTTGAGATTGATTTTAGAGAATACTCTTACTCCCCGCATCTGATCAAGCAAGTCATCAATCCTAGGGAGTAGATAATGGTTCTTTATTATGACTTTGTTGAGCTGTCTAAACTCAACACAAAGCCTAAAAGAACCATCCTTCTTCACAAATATGACTGGCACTCCCAAGGAGATACCCTAGGAAAAATGAGACCCTTCTCTAATAACTCCTCTAAATGAATCTTGAGCTCGAATCTCTAGAGAGTCGTCATCCGATAGGGTGCCCTAGAAACTGGTGTAGATCCAAGTACTAAATCAATGGTGAAATCCACCTCTCTGCGGGGTGGTAACCCTAAGCTCACCTAGAAACACATCTACATACTCCCTCAAAATTACATGATCATCCAAGAGTGAATGCTCTAGAGTGATCTCGATCGATCACTGATGGTGATAAAAAACAACTAACATCCCTTAGGCATGCTCCGCTTGAGTTGTTTAGCCAAGATCATGTGCAGGGAGATAGGCCTCTACATCCCTGATATCACAACTACACTCCCAAGGTCATCCCGACACTCAATGGCCTTTATGTCCAGTAATCTACCTTAGCTCAATGATCCTCGATCCAATCCATACCCAACATTACTCCGATAGGATCCTAGAGGAATAACTCGAGGTCAAGTGTAGTGGAGAAGGCTCATAAATCAAGTAGGCAACTCTCCACATAAAAGTCCACGACGAGTTTGGAACCAAAGGCCAACTCAACCTGCCAACTATCTAGTTGTCTAGCCACCACTAGCCCACATTGGTCCATTATAGAAGGAGATATAACGAATCAAGCACTTGAATCAAAAAGTATTGAGATAGAAATACCCCTGATAGTACATGTCATCTTAGTGACTGTGGCTTGATGTTAGGCTTGGCGGGTTGTCAACCACCGCATAAACACGATGATCATGTCCCACGTCACCCACCATCTGCTCTGATCTAGGGGCCTCTGTGTATCCATGGTATTGGGTTTGTGTGGGCACATATGCACATAGTGATCAAAAGACCCACAAATAAAACATCCTCCTATACCCCTCTGAGATGGGGTTTGTCCTGTACTCTGGTGTACTAATCCTACTGGTCCAACCCTAGCAGACTGCTGCGTGTGAGTTGGCTATACATTCTAAGTACCTTTCCTCCTATCCCTAGATCCACCAAAGCCTCCTCTAGTGCCACCTCTTTGAAAGCTCTGAGTCTACCTAGCCTCTCGATTGGTGGCCATGATGTTGTGTCTACTTCGTTGTTTGTGCGGTGAAGCCCTCATGGCTGCCTTTGGTAGAGGCTAAAATCCTCCTCTAGGGGATGGTGATGTAACCCATGACCTCTAACTCTGAAAGGCATGTATCCTCTCTTGAAACTTGCTCTTGTTTCTATCTTGGTGCTCCTGTGCCTTGGTCCTATTCTCCTCTGTTAAGAAGGCCTTCTCAACGGCCTTCTCAAGTGTGGGAGGAGATAACATCCTGACTTCTCCTGCTATATCTACATTAAGGCCTCAAATAAACCTGTTAACCTATAATTTCTCATCTTGTAGGTAATCCACATACTGCAGAAGATCTAGGAACCTGCTCTCATACTATGCTACTATGTCAGATCCCTATCGTAAGTCGTGAAACTCATCGATCCTCTTCTACACAAAATTCTCTAACATATAGCGAGCCCTGAATCGCTCCTCAAACATCTCCCAGGTCACTATCTCTCGAGTCAGATGGAGCTTCCACTCCTCATTCCTCCACCAAACACTTGTTGCGTCTCGAAGGAGGTGTATGGAAAACCTTTCCTTGACATTTCTCTCATAGGAGTGCAAGCCAAAGCAACTATCCAAGCTAAGGATCCATGACTCAACCCCAAAGCCATCTATAGAGCCGGTGTAGGTGGGCGGTTACAAGTGAATAAGGTCTCTAATCACACTTCCTATATCTCGATCCTGACGATGTAGCCCAACAGGTGAAAGGTGTCACCTATCCCCAAATGGACCCTCGAGACTGTGTGAGTGGCTACGATGGTACAAGGCTACCCTCTCGTGATGAACGAAAGGGCTACATGACCTTTCTCACCTAGGGGTATCATGCTATGGAGGCTTTGAGTGCACATCCTCGCCTATTGGCTCCTCGACTCCTAACGTAATCTCCTCCTCTCTCGCCTCCTATGGTGGTGGAAGACACTGCTGCACAACGCCGATCAACTGTTGAAGAGCCTCTAGGATATGAGGCCCTAACTCAGGTGCTAGTGGTTTATGCATATGTGAACCATGTCCCAAACCCCTAACCGAGCGTCATCTCATGGGTGCCATCCTATACACGAGGTGAGCAAAGAGGTTATTAAATGGTTGCAAAAAATTTTAACTAATTATTTTATTTATTTATTTACTTTAATGTTATTACAAATATTGTTAACTAGTTGATTGATTACCTAGAGTGTTTGTGTGTGTGAACCTCTACTCGATGCAAATGTAGTGCCCCATTAAGGACACTGGAAAATGCACCAAAAAGTACTAAACAATTTCGTAAGAAAAAAATTTAAAAGGTGAACTAAAACTACTACAATTGTATTTGCTTAATCCGTCTCCCCCACGTTATTTAATTATAATAATTTAATCATGTTCAAAAATCAAATGTATTATTAGCCCCAAACAAATTAATTACCTAATTCAATTAGACTTACTAAGGTTACCAAATAAATACACACATCTTTTAAATTTATTAGTGCCCCCTTTTTGTTTATTTAGTATCAAAGATACCAATAAGTTTTTTTTAAAGTTATTTGTTTCAACCAATAGAGAAAATACTAATCCCGAACATTAAATTTCATAAGAATAAGGTCAAACTTGTGTGCCTCCTTAAGCAAGTGGGGGAAAATTTAGGGTAATTCTAAGCCCTAGATCTTTTCCAAATCTACCGTTGATTTTATTAAACCCTAAAAGCTACCCAAAGGATTTTACTTCCTTTCTTTTACCCCCTTTTTTTTTTTTTTTTGTCTCTTTGTTTGTTTTATTTTTGTATGCGGGGTCATGGTAGGTGAGAGGGAATGGGGGTGGGACTGTGGCGAAAACGGTATGGAGGAAGCAATCGTGAAGGAAACTAGGGACAGGCGAGGGAGGGCCATGGGGGTGAAGGGGACAAGCGGTGGAGGTGTTGCGGTGGCATCATGGGTGGTGCTTATGGAGGTTATCTTGCGGAGGGGCGGTGGGCGAGGGACAGTGCGGTGGAGGTCGAGGTTTGGGACGAGCGGCGCAGGGATGGGGGTAGATGGCGGTAGGGAGACAGGGGGAGGAAGTGCATGGGTTGGGGAGGGTTTGACCCTCCCCACACACAATGCATTCAAACCAAAAAAAAAGACCCTAATTCGGGCCGACACCATGTTTTTTCTATTTCATAATTTTTGTATTTTTTATTTATTTAACAATTTAATACGTTTTTATTTATTCATATGTATATTTATTAATATTATATATATATATATATATATATATATATATATATATATAATATAATATAATATAATATAGTAATAAATATATTATATTATTAATTTGCATTTACTATTTTATTATATATATAATATAATAATAAATAATGTTTTTTTTTAAGAAAATATTATGGATTACTGACAAAATATACTTAGATTAACATTTTGTAGAAATACTTGTATAGTTGCATTTTAACTTTTAACTAATGAAATGCATTATAATGCATTCATATCAAAAGCTATGAGGTTGAAAGAATACAAGTTATAAAATGATGGATTATACTTAAAATTTGCAATATACCTTTATTACATTATCTACTCATTTAAGTGAGAAAATAAGAGAGTGTAGTAAAAACGTTCAAAAGAGAAGAAGAAAAATAAGCATAGTGTGTTTACCAAAAATTGTAAGAGAGGAATCCATTTCATGAAGAGCATTATTTCTAATGAACCTTCTTTCTTTTCCAATGTAAAATTAGTTGAATATTTCAGATTTTTCACATGGGGAATACCCAACAAGATTAACACCATTCTTATAGAAAAACATACTTTCTTTAAACAATCTTCCACTTCAAAATGATATTCAAATCAATGCATATTAAAGGAATATAACTATATTCTACTCAATGCATTTTAAAGAAATATAAATATTTTACAAGACTTCTTTTGCATAATTTCTCAATACATCTTATTTCAAACCATGCTAAAATACATAAGAAAACAACCTAACAAACTCCTTCCCAAGATTGAAAGAAAGTTTTCAAATACAAATGGAATACCAATCTTACAAGTGATTTTCAATTCACAAGATGAGAACTTTTTGCATGCCAAAGAATCTTCCCACATAGCCATACTCAAGAGGTTACAATGCAAGTAATGTTTCACAAGATTTGAGAGGACAATGAAACTCCAACTATCACCAACTTCCAACTTTGAGATCCAACTTCAAATGCCTTCAAGAAATCCATATAAGGAGAAGAATCTTGTTTTACCACCCAACCATAGGCATCATTATATGCCTTCCTAGGTTGGGATGCATTTTAGTCTCCCCAAGCCCATGGGAAAGAGGACTACTATCCACAACTATGTACAATAGTGAGGGTGAACAAACAACATTACATCCACACAAAAACAAGGCAAAGATTAAAACAAGACTCCAAATTTACAAAGATGAAGAGGAGGAGAACTCAAGTTCTACCTCTAAAATGGGGAAGAGAAGAAAGTTCTCCAAAAGTTGTAACCATCATTAGTTGCACAAAACAAGATCTCCATACCCTCCTTATTTCTCCACCCTTTCACCAAATCCTTCTTGAAAGGATTTTCAAACCCCAAAGGGGTTTCCTCACCAAGAATGGGGAAGGTGGTTCAAGCCAAATGACCCACCTTCCCACCTCAAACCATTTGAGGGGAGTAACTAAATCCTACAAGGGTTTCCCATCAAGCCTATGAGGATTGAGAGGGGAAAACCCTCTCTCTTCCCCCACAAACTCCAAAAATCCATCATACCATATGATGGAGGGAGAAAAACAAGTAAACAATAAATAAAATCCACATGCAACAACAACATTTCCAAGTAAACAAAACTAACATCTAATATGACATAAAACCACAAATAAGCTCAAGAAGCCTACCTCAAAGAAAAGATCTCCAAATTCAATCTCTTCCACTTCTTGACCCAAGCAAACTCTAGCTCCAAATCCACAAGCCTCCAAGCAAAATCTCAAAAAAAAGTTCTCTTCTTTTCCCATGAGGGAGAATTTGAAGAGGAGCAAGCAAAAATCCTCACAAATGAGGGGGTGACATGTGTCACCCCTCTCTTCCCTCAAGGTCAAAGATGCCAAAGATAAAAGAGAGAAAGGATAAAATGACTTTTAGCCCTCTTCTCCCAAATTACTCAAAAATGATAACAAAACAATCTTGTGCAACTTTTAATAAAGCACACTTATTCATACCCCTTACATGGATGTGACCAAAGGGGAGGAAAAAAGGGAGGAAACTCCCTCTATGCCTTGGAATTAAGCCCCCCTACCTATTAGGTAGGGTCCAAGGGCCCATTTTCATGCTAAGGGAACTCCCAAACTAAAAAGGGGTCCCTAAAAATACCTAAAATAACCCAATTTCGGGTTTGGCATATTTGGCACAAGGGTAGAGGGTGTGGGGCCCACCCAAGGGTTCACATGTGACCCTAAACCCTTTTTATTAAGTACATCATTAAACAAATTCAAAACTTAATGTAAGTGGGGCCATTAATTCCCCTAAACAAGTTTACAACACAAACTAAACACCCTAAGCAAGATTAATAATACAAGACATATTACATTACAAGTGAGGGTCACTCATGGTGCCCAAAACAATAACTCTAATGCTAATGCCTCATGCAATAAACACAGCTAGGACTTAGCTCGTGGGCTGCTTGTGTAAAGTTACATAGATGGTGAGAATCCCACGTTCTCATGTGACCTGTCACCTGCACACTCATTACACACATTAAATGCACATGTCTGATAAAATGTGAATCAACTACTCAATAAGATATCAATGAATTCTAAACTAGCATATCATCTTTCTAGAATCGAAAATGTGACAACATGCACAATTATACACCATTCACAATAGGTTAGATATAATGATAAAGTGACATATATCCTTAGAATTCCAACATGCAACTAAATGAGTGTCCATCAATATAATTACTGTCCAAAACAACATCATATCAATTAGTATCCATGACATCATAAGATAATGCAAAAACATAGAAATCAAGCTAAATTGGCGTTATACGCCTAAATATCCATACATGTCTAACAAGATCAAATCTCCTAATAGAATGTCCAAAATATATCAAATCCCTACCGAAACATGTCCATGAGAAAAGGAACAACCAAGAATCGAGCTATAAAAATGTGGGCACTACACTTCCTCTCCTATGTTTCTCATTTTTGAATAACACCTTTGATGAGGAGGTTAGAAAATCAATCTAAGTGGTTTCCCCTGCCATCGGTTGGTTGTGGTACTACTTGGAGAGGTTTGGCTGCAATAACAAGGGCATCCTACATGTTTTTCTATAGCATTTCATCTTCCATATGTGTCATTTTTTAGACAAGAGTACCTTTCTTTCTGTGGCAACACTAAGATCCTCCACATCCTCTCGAAGTTGGCCCTATGATTTGAAGTTGTTGGTATTTTCCCTTCAGGGGGTACAAGCTTATATGTCCCTTCCTAAAATAGGGGAGTACATCCTTTATGGCCCAACCTGCATTGTATTCTCTTAAAAAATTTATTTCTGTAGGGTCAAATCAATTCCCTTCTTACTCAACCGAATTAGTGTCCTTTTAAGAATATGTGTAGTCCTATCATGCAATGAAGTATTGTCTAATCTTTTCCAATCAACACTTGGGAGGGGTTGTGAGGATATTTTCTTGTCAATATAATATTTTCTCACTAAGTATTTCCCATCTTCCATTCTTTGAGGAACAACAACTATTTTGTATTCCACCATTTGGGTGAGGTTCATCCTAGAATATTCCCTTAATCTAACCTATTCATCATCCCTAAAATCCATCTAATAGTCATCATGTGAAGCTCACACTCATACAAATTTCTTGAATCTCCTTGGAGTATCAATTTTATGTCATAATTGGGCCTATGAGTGAACTTATACAAATTGATTATGTACATTTGTGCCTCTAAGAGTATGGCCTTCACTAGATTAGGGTACATGTAACTTCCAATTTTAATTGGGAACTTGGTATTTATTTTTGCTTTCCGTAATCAATTTATGTACCGCTACTAAGTTCCTTAAACCAAATAAAAGGTCATGTGGAATAACACTTTTCGGTAGACCTCTCCTCAATATGCACTTCCATTATGAGTAATTGTTGGCGAATGCAATCACTAATGATTTCTCCCCAATGAATTTGTAATTTTTCTATAAGGATTATCAAAATGAATTTAAACATCCAATCACTATAGGGTATGAAGACTCTTTTCCCATGACCTTCTTCAGTAATGTGATAATGTCTCCAATATCTTCCACAAAATCACCCCTAATCAACTTCTTAGGGATCCTAGTGGCAGCAATTCTTAGCTTTTGAAGCCAACTTTTGTTCAATATTTTTAACACTTTGAATTGTTTGAACTCTATTATTCTTCTAAATTTTGAATGGATATGTCTACTACTTTTGATACCTCGGGGATACTTAACAATTCCTCAAAATTTTCAAGTGGTTAAGGACAAGAATAAAGCATTAACTCCATCCCTAACCTCCCTAGTCATTGGGTTATAGTTTTTTTCATATAATCCTACGAATTATGGATACCGAGAAAATGTAGGAGACGTAGTTGTTAGGGCATGTCCACTTGGTCAATATTCCCAATTATTTCATTTCGCGCAACTACGTGTAACCTATTCTAGAAATTAGATGCATTCACATATCCCATGTTATAATATATGATTTTTTCCAAATCAAGGATGAGGCGGGAGGTGGTTAGGACATTGATTAATTGAATCTTCATGATTACAAGGTGAAGGTATAAAATATATACTAAAAGATAAATTCACAATCGTATATACACACCCCAACCCTTTTAACAATGCCAACCAATATACGGTGATACCACAAATCATTCACAAACACTAGTAAAATATTTACCCATGTAAATAAAGTCATAATTTTCCTTTGAGAAGATATTAGAAACCATAATGCCTTCAAAGATCCAAAATGGTTGCTTGGATAATTCAAACACACAAATATGGTCTCTCATTTGTCTTAAGTCTTGAAAGTTCTTCTTAAACTCAATAATTGGAGGCAAAGTGAGGATTATTTGTGAATTCCAACCCTATATTTATCCTCACATGATTTATTTAATGGAGGAACTTTCTTCCATGGTTCCTTCATTCATGATCGTTGATCCTCCATTTTCAATTTTTAATGTCAACTTTACACATAGACATATTGGTCATATATTGTCACACCCCACATTTTGATTTGGTTTTGTTACAAAAATGAGTTGTGAGGTAATAAATAATATATGGAAGTAAGTTGACTTGTGTCAATGCATGGTTGCATATGAATTTATACACATGCACATATTTTTCACAAGGAAATATATGTGTGTGTGTGTAGGTGAATACCTAACAATGCACCCACACTTGTTACCATGCGTTCGTTGACTATTTATTAAATTGTAACTTATTATTGTTGTACTTGTATTTTATGATTATAATTTACCTTGCTTGATGTAGGTAATGATTTGATAATATTGGTAAAATTGTTACATGGTTATATTTGCATTATTTCGGTTTTGAGATATAATTATAGCTATATGGATGTTTGACTAACCTTCTTGTATTTTTATAACCATCGTAGAACATAAAACATTACAAATATTTTCATCATGGTGCTAGTAATGTTTCTCTATCATCAAGGTATACTTTTATTGGTTTAATTGGTCTTTAAACATGGTAAGTTGGCATTTAATTGACTAGTAAAAGATATTGATCCTTGACCATACTCAAGTGCGTTATGATTATTTAATCTGTGCTAACTGGAACAATATTTTTGATGACTTTAAATGGTCATGGACCATTTATAGATGAAATTATTATAGTATTTTCCTTTATGTCAAACTCAATATTTTTAGTTGTGGACCTAAAATGGTCTTAAACCATAAGTGGTGGAATTGATATTGTTTGTTTTACAAAAAAGGAAATGTAACTCTATTATGGTTATGATCTTAAAGGGTCTAAGACCCAAGGCATACTTTTATTGTTTTAAATGATAATGGTCTTTGACCATATCATGGGAATAGCGAATGTTATATTTAAATTAATTTTGTCAACTAACCACACTATGCATTCAAGGAAACTTGTTTTTTTGTTAGATGTTCTTCGATCAAACGTGGGGAAACACCATGAAAATGTCTTAAATGTAATTTTTTTGTTAATGATTAAAATGGACATAGTATACCATGAAACTTTGGTTATTATTTAAGTTTCATTAAAAACTTGGACCGATCGAATGCACCACCATTTGTTGGAGGGAAAATTTGAAAATTAAAATAAGGCCTACTACGTGGCACTATGAGGAAATTAATGCATTAATTACATGCACATATTTTGGAATTTGTAAATCTTCCTAGAGATATTATCTCATGCAAAACTCAAATAATTTATATTACTCTCTTTAGTTGTTTGAAGCCCTCCTTTTGTAATCCATGCATGAAGGTTCAGAAGCTATTTATAGCCGAGTTAAAAATGGGGTTTCTGTGGTTACCTCTACTAAAGATAGATGCCAAAATTTGTGGGCATCAATGGCTTTTAGTTTTTTATATTAGTGTGGCGATTAGAAAATTTGGGGGTTCAAATTTCTTGAGTTTTGTTTTTGACTTAGTTGCTAATTTTTCAACTAAAAATAGAGGAATGATAGTAGAAGCCTTCACATTCTTAGGCATGTGTTTATTGACTCCTATCTCTTTGTTATACTTCAATCTTGATGAATGTGAATTTGATTTTCTTATTGATTGATTTGTAGGTTATTCAATTGCAAATATTGTTTGAAAAATGTAGAATTTTTTTATTGCATTTTCTTATAATGGGTATTCTTAAAAAGTAAGAAATCAGCTCTCCTTTGGCAAAGACGTATCTGGTTTGAGTGGGTGATTTTTGTTTGAATCACCATTGGAAAAAGGATTTATTAACTCATTTACTGGATTATTACATTTTAAGCTATGCAAAAGTATGAGGTTTTAATCTAAAGAAAAGAAATCAATTATTTGTAGGAGTAGATATGTTTTCCTTGTCTAATTATTTTCTGTCAAAGTTAGGTGGTAAATTAAGTATTATCCCATTGTTGGAAACACTTATCTTGTTCACAAAATGTGATGGTGTTGAAATAGGATTTTAGGAATTGGATTTTCTTGAATATCTCTTTCTGGGTTCATATCACATTCTCCATTTTTGAATTCCTACTTAGATTAAGTAGTAAATATTCTACGGAAATGAATTTTTAGTGAATAATTGTTAACCCAAAATGGGTTTCTCAATTGAAATGGTTTATTTAACTTATGGAAGTTTATTAATGTATGATAGAATACTACCAACTCTCTCTCTAGACTAAGATAAAAGAAGTAAGTCTTTTGTTATATTAATATAAAGAGTTGATCGAGTTTTTAAATATTTTGACTTATTCATGGATACTTCTTTGTTTTATTTATTAGTTGTTATATGATTTTTAGCTAAATATGAACTTATCGATAATTTATGAGGAGATGGAAAATATTAAGAACTATCTTCCATTAATGGTCCTTTATGTATTGAAATTATTTAGTGTGAGTGACATGCTTGTTTACACCTATTGTATATGTTTATACTATGTGAGTTGAAAGCTATGTGTTGAGTATATTCCTTAGGGATTTCCGACCATGAAGAAAACTCTTATTTTATATGAATTTTTCTATGAATCAATAAGTTAGAAGTCAAAAATGAAATATAGACTATATTTGCAACATTATTATTACATATTTGTGGGAATAAGGGATTAGTGAAAGCATAAACTAAAGACATGTTAGCACCAGTTATAAGAAATGATATGATGTGGAAAATGTTATATGTTGATGTAAAGGATTGAACTAAAAATAGGTTGTGTTTTCTTCTTCACTTGATATTTTAGATAAAGCCTTGATTAGTTGAAAGTTATAATTTAGATATTAGAAAATTATTTAGTTCGGTAGTTATAATTGTAATATACTATGATGTTATTATTTTCATATCCATGAAGAAATTACTTGATGATTTGAAACGATGTTCTTATAGCTAGATAATACATCAGTAGATCACTTGTTTGATATTGGATCTCTAAACTTGAAAGGGTATAAGGAAGATATAATTGGTATATTTGGAATTGACTATCTATCTCATTTTATCTATCCTACAACTTTATGGGTCATAGTAGTTATTATGAATTGATTAAAGGATTGGATAATGGGTGACTCATCATGCATTGATTATTATTGTTTTGTCTCAATGAATGTAATGACTATGCTTGTACATGAACTAAATGCAAAAGTATTACTTCATTGATTGAATAAGGAAATTAGTCCTAATGTATTTATTGATTATCTTTGATAATCACTTTATGACTATGTATTATTGTTATTAATTATGAACTTGATTACTACTTTGTTTGAATCATTATGCTTTTAAAAAGAGACACACTTGTATCGTTGTTTACAGCAGAGTATTTATTATAATTGAAGTTATCATGTGTTATCATAACTTATTTATGATGTCATTATGGGTTAATTATTATGTTGTAAACATTTATTCATCCATGGAAAAAACAAGATGAAACAACAAATTATATTATTGATCTTACAGAAATAAACACATTAACATAACTAATGATTAAAAATTATAATCAATGAAGAACATAATGTTTTCTTTTAACAAAAAAACATAGATGATTAAGATGATGTTTAATCGATATGAAAGTCATATTTTTTAATTGTAACTTTTTTCAAGGATCAATACATTATTAGAAAACATAGTATGAAAGGTACATCATAATCATCATGAGATATAGTATAGATGTAATTAATTAATCTACTTTCACTAATACGATTAAATTACCTCAAATGACTATCTCTGTAATATTTATCTTATCAAAAGAGATTCATTTATCCTTATGCTTAACTGATTTGATTAAATCATCGTAGGTTGACTTAGTTATTTTGGTCCTCAATTCTACACCCCCTGGTGGCTTGAAAACATTCTCTTAGGAAGCCGGAATTTTTGGATGGTGATAGATCTGCGTAATATATCATTTTGTAGCTAGGGAGGGGTCTAGAAATTCCTTAGGATCAATCCTTGAGGTGTTTGAGGGGAACCTATAAAGTGGATGGCCTCATCCTTATAACTTTCGTCCTACCTTGAACTAGGGTGAGAAAACCATAGTTTAAACTAAATGCGAGGGGGAGATAAATTATTTGTTCCTATTGATATGTTTCAATGATGGATCAATATGATATAACCATGTCCATGAATACAAACTCACTCTCACGAGTTGTCACATACAATGTTGCATAGGCTTAATGCACGAGACAAAGGTTACTAGACAGAAAATTTTGATTGCTCTTACATTCTTTTGATAGTATAATTAAGGCTAGAAGGAACTGTACGTACCCAAAATTGTAAGGTACTGTACTGCCGGAACAATGTAACAAGTGCCCCAATGATGATATACAGTCTCCTCATGAGGTGTTGAGATTCGAAAAAGCTCTCGAGTGTGTGTTAACATCCCGCATGCCCGCTTAGCCCCCACGTCCTTTGTTTTTCCTTTTTCCCCTCTTTTCTTGGCCTTTTGCTCTTCAGTGATGAAACCGCCACCTGCATGGGCGGTGGTCTCGTGACCGCCACCCTGATTAGGCGGCGGTCCTATAACCGCCACCCTGCTCAGAGCGGCGGTACTTTACGTGTTTTCTAGAAAGCGTTTTAACGTGACTCACGTAAAAATCAATGTTTCACTAGCTTTCCTTACCGACTTGGGCTTGCATTTATGTTTTTGGTCCCCTGGAATAGTGTTTGGCCATTGTTTATAGTTTTAGAGTTCAGTTTGGTTTTGATCTTTGGGTGAATGAAAAGCTATAAATAAATGGCTTGTGCTCAAACAAATGGTCTGCCCCTCATTCACTTTTCATGCTCTCATTTTCATAGTTCGATCTATTATTTTTCTTAGAAACCATAGTTTCATTCCTTTCGCATGTTTAGTTAGCATTGTTCAGCTGTTGGTAAGCCACATACCCATCTTGTGCAGGAAGTATTGTTATTTCACCCAATCCATTGAAGTAGAATAGCTTAGGAAGCCATTAAAGTTATAGGTTTTGCTCCTCAAAATAGGATAGTTTCAGGTTCTGGAGGCTTTATGTTGCATGACCCACGATAAATCCCGCTAGGAATTGCATAATCCAAGCTCTGTACTCTTGCGCTATCCCTCTCCTACTCACATTATATTCGATCTACATTCTGAGCTACCTTTGTCCCAAAATCTACTTCCGTTGATGCTAGCATTACATGCTTTTCTAGATTCACGTGAACACAAAGGAATGAGGAGATCACACTGAGGGGACAAGATCACACACACCATTGGATTCGCCACTATTCTGCAGAATCCAGGTTCTAGCTTTCAAAGTTCTAAGTTAGAAATATATCAAATAGAGTAGATAATCACTTCTTTTCAGTCAAGTTTACTTTCAATATTGCAGGGAAGTCTGTGGGGATTGATAGTTTCTGAGAAACTATGATTCACTCCTCACTTCTGAGGTAGGATCGAGAGTCTGGCAAATAGATTAGGCAAGTTATTTCATTATTTAGAATAGATCTACAAATTACACAGACAAATAACTACACTCGGTTATTTTGTTTGTTTTAAGTTTTATCTTAGTTGTCAAAATTCTAGATACGTTTAAATAGCTGCTTTTCTTAAATTCTTAAAAAGTTTCTCAGAAAAATAGAAGTTATATATATGTTTTAGATTTATTCCACGTAGTTAAAATTTGCTTTGTTGCAGTTAGATTTACTATTTTGTTTTGTATGACAATCACGGGACCCTAGGGAGCCCAGGGAATACGTATTTGAGCCAATCGTGCCTCAACCCAACCTCGTCACAGCAATAGTTGACATAGACTAGAACCTTAGAATACAAGTCTTCCAAACAACAATAGATTTACAACTGATCAGCTCTCAGTTGAGAGGGTTAAATATAGAAGACGACCAAGCACACACGTTTTGGTCAAATCAACTGAACTACAGATTACCCTAGGAAAACATTCACATGACTGTAGAAGGGTTTGAAAGAGAACAAACCTTTGGTTGTGATCCTTTGGTCCCACTGACCCGGATGTAGGAGAAACTCTTCTAGATATAGATACCAGCCTAAGAATCTAAGTTGCAAGAACACTGTGAAGTACTCCGACAAGATCGTGCAGTTATTAATCCTAAATATAGAAGCTGAGAAAGCATATGATCATTAGATACTAGGGATTAGGACTTGATTTCGTACATGACCATAGCAAGACCGCAACAACCAAGAGTCTATGGTTGTGATCCAAAAATCCCACAACCTAACGAATCCATAAGTCAATCAGACATAGACACTAGTCTATGCATATTAGTATTCAGATCTACCCCACTTCCACCCACCATCGACGAACAATTATCCTTACTAGATATAGCGGCTAACAAAGCTAGAGAATTCTGGACTAGGCTAGAGAATCATTCGTAGAGTCGATTATATTCATTACCCACCATATGACCTTATCTGGAGACATACATGAAACTATCCCAGTCATTTTTCACGTATTCCACAACCCATAGATCGAATCACACCGAGCTCAATATTTATTGGAGCCTTCGAGCAGTCATCCTTGCCGATCGATCTATCACACTAGTTCAAGTTAGAAGGGCCTTCTTTGCCTTAGATTTGCAAATTCCACTAGTGCGTATTGAAGATATTAGATTACCTAACTAGTCTGTCTGCATCCCATGCATATTCCATCCCCACCGGTTGTCTCGGCATGACCTCGGGAGGTCGGGTACGCGGAAGAGTTACCTGTAGATTCCCACGCTCACTTGTCACTTTTCTAGCGTACAAAATTGGTGAACCCGACGTGAATCAAACAAAATTAGTGAAGCTGACGTAAACTTCCTACTTTCTCATCCGAGTCATAGTATTACATTTTCTTTCAAGTTTAGTATACTTTTCATCTTCTCCGCCTCATTAGCTTTCACAAATCACCTTCGCTCCTTCCCATTATTCTGCAGGTATTCATATACCCCCCGAATATGTCGGGATTCAATGCATATGGCAGACCCCTCTTGGGTCTTGAGGCATACTATGCCCAACAGAATAGGCAATCATCACCATCACTCTCGGTATGGGGTGACAACTATTCAACTAATCAATTGTCAACACAAACTCCAAGAATCAGATATAATTCATCTTTTCAAACTAAGGAGTTAGATCAACCCCCTCAAAAACAACAAACAGAGCCTTCAGGCTCGAATAATATGACGTTTACCGGAGAATCTGGTTCGTCTCCTCAGATGCTACTTAGACCACAAATTAGTAGACAATCAGACCCATACCTGGTCTTAGATGATGAACAGTCAATACGTTATCCTAGGAGTGAACAACGCTCTCGGGGTATGTACCCACCTATAGGAGGTTTACAAACACAACCCGAGGTCTCTTTTCAAGAAAATACCTCTATGCCACTGCATATAGGAAATACTCTCGGAGAAACTTGGCAGGACAATGATCAGTTCATAGTAGGATATCACATGCCTATACAACACCAAGGTATACAACAAACGTCGTTAAGTCAAAGCACCATGACTTCACCAAATGAAGTCATTACAACGTTAATAGAAAAAGTGAGAGGGTTAGAACTTGCTCAAGCAAGTAAAAATTCTCAATTCATGCAAACAGAAGTTCCAATCCTCCATACCATCCTAGCCAAGTAGACCTCCTCACGGGAATAGACACGTTAGGCGTGCCTCCTCAATATTCACAACAAACGCCAACTAGGCCCATCTTCTCTAACACCATTCCTCCCAGCCTAGTATCAAACAATCCATTCCTAGACTTCCCTATGCCCCAAATCACCACTAATGCATACGCTCGCACCATATCAACAACCCATCCCCCACCACCACTGCCCTCAAGAACCACCATCAATGGTCGAAACCTATGCGATAGGGACTTATTCAGAATATTTGAAAGAGCCCTTAGACTTCACCATACGAAGCGTCATGCTTCCAAGACCCCTTCCCGATTTACCCAAGTACAAAGGTGAGGGAGATCCAAATGCACATATCAAAGCTTACACTACAGCCATTCGAGAACTACTCCCTTGGGATGGGGTTGTTGCTAAAATATTCCCCAAAACCTTAGAAGGCATTGCTCTCAACTAGTATTATAGAATACCTAAGGCTTCTATACATTCATTTAAACAACTCGTATCAGAGTTCATTAAGGCATTTGACATGAACAAACTATTAAGAATAGGAATCAAGGAGTTCTTACACATCAAATAAGAACACAACGAATCATCACCCATTTCATCTAGATGTGGTGTACGAGTTCTTTATTCTTTAGCAAGTGCTCCAAATATGGATCGAGATGGAACTATGAGACTTATTCCTTCATTCTCTCAAAGCAGAGAGGTGAAGGAAGAAGTCTATAAGTTCCAACTAAGAACTTACGATGAAGTACTTGAGAGCGCTCTTTGAATAGATCAAGCAGCAATTGATAGTGGTCGTAAGACATATGGAACAAACGGGAGGTTAATCACCTCCAGCCAGAACATTACAACTACCACGAACATCAATCAAGGACCCAAAATCCTTAACAAAAATTGGGGTGTAAACAACTGATGGATTAACCAATCAGCCTAAGAAGGTAAATGTTGTCAATACTCCATCACAAACAAACAACCAACGAAACAATAATGTTACCCCCACAATCAATACACTGGATTTTAACCATCCACAACAACAACAAAAATGGAAAAATCCCACATAGGGTCTAAGCCAAAAATCATTTGGTTATCAAAACCAAAATCAAAGCCGAAACAACAAATGCAAAACTTTAATCCTAATAGGCAGTTTGATCAGAGTTTTAGGCCACAATATACACCAAACCAACAAACTAGGAATTACAATCCCAATTCATATTGTGGTTTCCACAAGATTCAAGGTCATGATACTAGAACGTGTCGTGACTACAATAAATTCATGCAACGTTTTCCAGAAGAACAAAGACAGTTCTTCACAGATTTGTTTTTGAAAGATCCCGTGCCACCAAGCACGCTCGCAGGGGTAGTTTCCCCTCAAAATGCTCCCCTCAAGGTCTTTAATGATCCACTCCCAAATCATGATAATAATAGATTAAATCCAATTGGGACGAACAAGGGTGCAATGATGGGAAACAATGATCATGAAGCCTCGACTTCACTAAATCCATCAGTTGCGCCACAATTAGGAAATCAGCCGAGACCCAAGATAGTCAGTTTGGTAGAACTAGACGTTGAACTACCTATCGAAGCTATAACAAGAACACGAGAGTATTTCTCTCAACCAAGCCCAAGTCATCTGCCAGAAATAGATAAGAGTCAACAAATAGTAGAAAAACCCGTGGGTGCCTATGATTTAATTAGTGACCTAACAAAAACCTTCTCGCACATTTCATTTTTGGACTTACTGAAGAATTCTCCTGCCCACAGAGCTGCTCTTTTAGAAGCATTAGGTTTAGGTCATCTAATTAACATCACTCCACCTCCTGAAACACAAGTAAACCACGTAGATTTTGATATCCACCCTCCGGGGCAGCCGGACAAGGATGTCGAATTCATATTCGAAATAAGTAAAATGCCTAGAGACACTGAGATTGCACACCGAGGTGATCCAGCCTTACACTTACAAGTATGGGTTTATAATAACTACGTAAAATGAGCAATGGTTGATGATGGGGCCGCAGTTAACATAGTCCCCTTCTCTTTCCTCCAAAAACTAGGATATGGGGAAACAAACTGTTCCACCACTCGAAATACATTGAGAGGCTATGATAGCCTTAAAGCCACTTCGATTGGAACTATAATACTACCGGTCACCTTAGGACCCAAAACAATCCTGACTGAGTTTTATATTATAGATCGGGAAACTAATTATAATATGATCCTCGGCTGGCCATGGATACACCGAATGAAGGCAATCCCTTCTACTTTATTCCAAGAAGTAAGATTCCTGCATCTAGGAAAGGTATTTGTAGCCAAAGGTGATCCAAAACCTTTTGATATACACCTAGCTGACTTAAAGAAAAGACCAGGTGTGCACTCGGAATTTGAACTTCCAACAAACCAACTTAATAAACCCACTGACGCAAAACCAGAGGAGAAGTTGGTACCTACAACGGATCTTGAAACTATCAGCATAGCCAAAACAACCCCAACCCCCAAAGATAAGGCTAACACTATAGAAACGGTATCATTAGGGACTACTGCAAAAATCGTTGAGTTAATAGAACAAGATTTACCAATGTTCTTACCATTTGATTCAGTAGGCATAGGATATTCACTAGGTGTTGGTTCCCTTCCATCAGAGGATCTCTGCATGGTAGAAGTGGAGTGCGCAAACACAACAAATACCCCAACATCTATACTCCCAGCTAAGTATTGGACTCTCCATTTTGATGGAGCTAAATGTCGTTATGGAGTGGGGGCTGGTATAATTCTTACTTCGCCCGAGGGGAAAGTTCTGCCATTTTCCTTTAAACTAAATTTCGAATGCACAAACAACAGCGCTGAGTACGAAGCCCTCCTCCTTGGCCTCACCTTAGCCAAGAGAATTGGTGTTGATAACATCAGAGTCTTAGGAGACTCGCAATTAGTGGCAAACCAAGTTTCTGAAGTATATGAAACTAAAGCCGAGCACTTGTAGTTTTACAAAAATGTTGTATTAGATTTAAGCAAGGCATTTAACTTCATATCCATTGAAGAAATCTCGCGAGAGAGAAATCTTCTCACCGATTCAATAGCAACTTCAGCATCACGTTTTACTCCAAGCAATAAGTTAAAGGATACCCATTTCATGGTATCCATTCATGATGAATCATTGATAAAAAACAATGACAAATCCCCTTTTAAAAAGAAGTGAATCTACCATTCGGATCATGTTAATAGTGATGTGGCTACTTTGGATTACTTAAATGCCTATGCGGCATTACATCTCTCTTATCATATGCTAGATTTGTCCTTAATTCCACATTCGTCTTCCTATTTCGGAAATCCCATGATGGATCTCCCTCACAAATAGAACCTAGCATATACGTAGTAGAAAATGGGGATGATTTGGATTTACCTCCAGCACCACCTGAGTTTGAAGAGGGTAACACCTCTTTGATCGAAGAAACAATCGATGTCAACATCGGAACAGAGGATGAACCAAGAATTTTGAAACTAGGATCATCCTTAACCCCAGAAGAAGTAGAAATACATACTCGGATCCTCAAAGAACATCAGAAGGCATTTGCATTTAATTATAAGGAGATGACAGGTGTCACACCCCACATCGTGGTACACAACCTCGTCACTAAGTCTGATGCAAAGCCAGTTAAACAAAAATCAAGACCCATGAAACCCAAGGTAGCTCTCATGGTAAAGGAGGAGGTAATAAAACTCCTCCAAGTAGGATTTATCAAACCAGTCGACTATTCCCAATGGGTATCTAATATCGTCCCGTTCTCAAGAAGAATGGAAAGATACGCATCTGCATAGATTTCCGAGACATCAACAAAGCATGTCCTAAGGACGACTTCCGTTGCCATCTATTGATGTCATTGTTGATGCAACAGCTGGGTTCAAACTTTTGTCTCTCATGGATGGATTCTCGGGATATAATCAAATTAAAATATCTGAGCAAGATCAAGCTAAAACCATGTTTATAACTCCTTGGGGAACCTATTGCTACGCTGTTATGCCATTTGGCCTCAAGAACGCTGGTGCTACATACCAGCGAGCTATGACATATATATTCCATGATTTAATTCATAAAATCGTGGAATCCTACGTAGATGACTTGTTGGCTAAGGCCAAGAAGCGTTGTGACCATCCAGAAGTACTCCGCGTCATTCTTTCACGCCTAATAGAATACGGAGTCACGTTAAATCCATAGAAATGTGTCTTTAGCGTAACAGGAGGGAAGCTCCTAGGTTACATCATATCGTCATGAGGGATAGATGTTGATCCAACCAAAATTTGGGTTGTCCTCAAAATGGTCCCACCTTCGAATGAATCTGGAATCAGGTCATTTCTCAGAAAACTGGGTGCAATCCAGAGATTTATCCCTAACTTGAGCTTCACCATTCATCCAATCAACAATTTACTCAAGAAGGATTATAGCATTGATTGGACCGAGGATTTGTAGTGAAGCCTTTGACAGATTAAGCGTTTCTTGTTGTCACCACCTACGCTAATGCCACCTAAGCTATATCGTCCGTTGATTTTATACTCACGAGCTACCAATGTCTCGTTAGCTTGTATGTTGGCCCAAGAAGACAATAACAAGAGAGAACGTGTGATTTATTTCATTAGCCGAACACTGCTCGACTATGAAACACGCTATCTAACGTAGTTAACAAGAATGTCTTGCCATAGTCTTTGCAACCAAACACCTAAGACATTATATGTTAAACCAAGAAACGAGGGTCATGGTAAAAATGGACCACTTACGAACTTTCCTCACACAAGGGTCCTTGTCTAAAAAGGCTGGACGTTTTATAACCTTAATGGGAGAATTCGAATTAACGTTTGTAAATCAGAAGTTAGTTAAGGGACAAATCATTGTGGATTGGTTAGCTGATAACCCATTAGATGGAGGCGATCTAGTAGATTTAGATTTTCCAGATGAGTGCGTATACTACATCGAAACCCAACCTTCTATCTCTGAGTGTCCCTGGTACACTGATATCATTAATTATATCATGGACCATACGTATCCAGAAGGAGCTACACCACAACAAAGAAGGTGGTTACGCATTATCGTAGCTAAATATGTCATTATAGAGCAAGTGCTCTATCGAAAAGCGTTCGATGGAATGCTCCTAAGATGTGTCGACACAGAAGAATCCAAGAAGATTCTCCATGAATCTCACAGTGGAATATGTGGAGGCCACTTCGGTGGCCATGCCACCGCTCGAAAAATACATCAAATGGGCTATTTCTGGCCCACTCTAGAACATGACGCAATAAAGTTTGTACGCAGGTGTCATAAGTGTCAAGAGTTCTCCCATGAGATCCACATGCCGGCACAAGCTCTACAACCAATCGCTACTCCATGGCCCTTTTCTACATGGGGCCTAGACTTAATAGGGAAATTCTCTCCTCGTCCATAGATGGCCATAATTTTATAATCACGGCCACTGAATATTTTACCAAATGGGTAGAGGCTATGCCTCTTACTACTGTACCTGGTTCTGTAATCGCCAAGTTCATTTTGAACCAAATCATTTGTAGGTATGGTATCCCGCAAATCATTATCTCCGATAATGGAACTTCTTTTAAGAATGAAGAGGTTTGCGAGCTATGCAATAAATTTAAGATAAGCCATCATACGGCTTCCTTGTATTACCCTCAAGCCAATGGATGGGTGAAGCGACAAACAAGACACTAAAAGCCATTCTCCTTAAGACTGTGAAAGAAAACAAACGAGATTGGCATTTGAAGTTATATCCGGCCTTGTGGGCCCACCGAGCCTCAATAAGAACACCAATGGGAGCCACTCCTTTTTCACTAGTGTTTGGGGTAGAGGTAATTCTCCCACTCGAAGTTGAAATACACAGTCCGCATTTCATTACAAGGATTTACGGATGAAGACGCTTACAGAGAAGCATGTCTTTCCCAACTAGAAAGCCTAGATGAAACTAGGTTAGATGCTAAATAGGGACATAGAATCTATGCTGACCGGATGTGCCGGCAGTACAACAAGAAGGTCTATGAATGTGACATATACGAAGGTGATCTAGTTCTAAGGCTAGACAGCCGAATCGACAAGAAGACTGGCGAAGGAAGGAATTTCCATCCCAAATGGTTGGGCCCATACTGAGTCATGAAGGACTATGGAAACGGTGCATACCTATTATGTATGCTAGAAGGGGAGGAATTTGGTGAAACAGTCAATTCCCTGCACCTCAAGCGGTTCTACGCATAAGCAACTAGCGTTACTTATATAACTATCTACATTACATTTTCATACGAGTTAAGATCATTTTGTCCACTTGTCTCTTACATAAATTGTGATCAAGGAATATATTCTCAAACCAATTCATTACAAACTCATGATGTTGTTGGCATAATCTCTTTAATCATACCTCTCCATCTTCATGATGTCATCAAATTATCTCGGAATCATTTTATCAAATAAAGCTAGATATGACAAAGTCTTAAAGGTAACCATACCAAGATCTGCAAGTTTATTCTCACTTTGATTTCTTCTTAGGGTAGGTTTATTGCCTATGGTCTGTTCTACAAGCTTCATAGTGTCACATCTATCCCACATGTATATCTCTTTGGAAATAAGCACATACTAACATTTTACTCAAATAAACAAGTCAAACGTTGATCAAATAGAAAATTTTAATTTTACACATTTCCTTGCCCCACCAACCTTCGGTGATGAGCTTGCGTCTCTTACTAGTGACGTAGGGTTGGGAAAGGATGGAAATGTCCTTACTCACCTATGCTTTGCCCATGGTGTTAAACCCACACTTCTTACTAGTAGCATGGGGCAAAGTGTAGGGGGTCCTCTTGACAAATAAATGCAAATGGTCATACGCAAACAATTTAAACTTTCAAACTTTGAGTCAAAAATAAATGAATCAGATGGTCAAAATCCCAAAAGAGTTAAAATCCTAAAAACCCAGATTTTGTCTACTATGTGGCCATCTACGGGTCTAAGTCTGGATAAACCGCAAAGCAAGTTGCATCCAAAACTATGAAGTCACTCAAGTGGAGTTGACTTGTGGTGTCCTAATTTGGTTCCACCAAAGCTTTGTCTGTCTTTCATCACTATCATTTCAGCTACACCTCATAACTTGTGCCCTTTCTAGCTCTCGGTGATGAGCCCTCGCATCTTACTAGTTGCGTGGAGTTAGGAGTGGGGCAAGTTTATCTATTCATCATACTGGTTTGTATTCATCACTCTGCAAAACAAACATGAGGTATCCAAAATTGCTTACAGAAGCTAAGATTCAAAATCACATTATATCTACATATATCAGCATCATGAAATACACAAAAGGAAACAAACATTTGCATCATTTGTTCTCCATTGCATACATTCTAAAAAGCATATAAACATACATCGTAGTATACATAGGAAAACTGGAAATAGAAAGGAAACCATGAGTGCCAAGATTTTGATCCAGAACGAATGCATATATATAAATAATCAATGTTTATATACAATGCCATCATGCACTAGGCATGGTCAAAATGCTCAAAGAGCCCATGATATACAAAAGAATATATAAAACAAAATCTATGAGAGCCAAGTGGCCTCTCAATCCCTACGCGATCCCTCTGAAGGTGCACGCCCACGCCTAGGACTTCGGCATGCGGTGCTCTAAATGTACGGAGGGCTTAGGGTCTCGAGGAGCAGCCACAGTCTCACCACAAGAATGGATCCTCATCGACGCGCCTCGGCCCTATACCCCGCTAGCTCGGTGCGAAGGGTCGACACCATCCCGGCCACATGCGGCTAGAGAAAAGACGTCGGTATGCCTACCAACCTGCTGAAGGCTCCCTCAAAGATCTACGGATAGCTAGCTCTCGCACGGGTCCTATCCATGGGGATCATCGGGGAATCAAGACATACCCGCGGATCAAATCCCGCCACTCATCAACAGCCTCTCTGCAAAACAAAGGAGAAAAAAATTAGAAACTAAGTAAGAAACTAAAAGATAAAAAATAACAACTAAGGAGAGCCTACAAGTAAACATTAAAAGGGAGAAAGGGTAACTTACTCGGATCACCAGGCCTCCAAGATGGGTCGCTGGGGCCAGCACCTACCGCGGATGCCGCTACCGACTGAGGGGCTGCTCCTGTGGTAGGAGCAACGTGTCACCCCACAACGGACTCATCCTCTCCACCATGGCCCTGGGAGAGTGGCTCCTCTGAAACTAGAGTATCCCTCTCTACGCTCTGCTCAGCCCTCTCTGCCTGCATGATATCCTGAGTGTCATGCCACTCAGGATCACTGTCCTCTGTCTCCCCCCCCGTAAACTCCTCAGACTCAGAGTCTACCTCTATAGGGTCATCGCTGCTGTGGGTAGGACCCGCGGAAATCTGAAGTAAAGGTGCCTGAGGCGCACCGGCTCTCCCTCTAGCACGAACTATCCTCCTGGCTGCAATGGGAATGCCAGGAGTAATCACTGTCCAACCTCGGCCTCTAGGCCCCCCTCTGGCCTCACGAACTGATCTATAGACCGGCACCACTGGGGGAAGCATACCCGTATATGGTAGGCCAAACTGCTGAGGAACCCGGCCAAAGGGGTGCACCTCCACTCGTCCCACTCTATCAATGAGCTGCCCTGTGGTGGAGCAGGAGATCAAAGTAAGAGTCTCCTCGCCCCATATGCCCGCCATGGTCTGATACGGTGTCGCCTCCATGTCGGCAGTAGTCAGGGAGGAAACTGGCTGATGAGGTGCTCTAAGCACCGACATGTCTGTCCATCTAGCTGCCCTCATAGCCCCAGGATCTACCACCTCCACACCCCTGCCATAAGGGATGAAATGCTCATAAACCCAACTCATGACTAGAGTCGGGTGGCTCAATGACTGCCCCTGTAAACAGACCACCCTATATAGATCATGGTAGGTGGTCCCAAGAATATCTGCTCCCCAAGCGTATATCCGACCATGCCCCTCTATCTGTGTAATAATGGGGGCCCAGCAGTATAATAATGTGTCTCCTCCCTTGTCCCCAATCAGTCTCGAGGCAAGGATCCCCATGATGGCCTGTCAAAATACGGGGATGGGAAAATAAGGAATAGATCGAACTCTCACCCCCTTCTTCAACCCCGTGGAGATGGCTGCATCTCCCATATATGTTGCCCACTATGCAATCTGTGCCCGTGAGCCTGCTGTCTCTAAAGTGAGTCACCTCCTTATGATCGGGACCCCAGAATATGGTAGACGTCCTCCAATATAATGGTCCACTCGCCATGGACCCCTGGCAATCGGAAGGTGTTCCGATCTGCATCCCAGTAAGAGAATAAGTCACAAAGGATGTGACTAGATGGTGCAACATGGGGCACGCGATATGCGCAATATGCCAGCCCTCTGAAGTGTGTCCTCCTCATCCTGTGAGAGGGCATCTAATACCCCTGGGAGCCAATCACACTCCCTCTCTCTGCTCCATCGGATGTACTCCTCTCTCGCCTGCATACACCCAAAAACACACAAAACAAAGCAAGTTAGTATCCGAACAATACTGAGAAAGTCATAAAAACACGTAGAAATGCTAAAAATACAAACACAATCTCAAAAATAGGTTCTTTTTGCATTCTGTGCAAAACCACCGCCCTGAGCAGGGAGGCGGTTTTGTAACCGCCGCCTTAAAGGTGGTCGTCATGTAACTGCAGCCCTGAATAGGGCGGTGGTCATGTAACCGCCGGCGGCGGTTGTGGTCCGAAAACCTACGCGGTTTTTAACCTAAAAGACCTAAAAAGTGAAAAAAACGGCCATTTAACCTAAAAACAGAGCCTACCCAGTAGGTGCCCCCTAGGTGGACCTTTTAACACTAGCATTTTCAAAAATGACCCCCCCATTACAAAGTATTTAGCATTTCAAAATTAAGGGGGGAAAAACAATAAACTGAAGAAAACTAACCTGTGATCGCTGAGGTCGGTGTTCCGCACGTGGAGGCATGATCACTATCTCGCTGCGGACATTTTGACTCTACTCACGCAAGAAACCATCACCGTGGGTCCCAGAGCTCAAAATCAACCAAATCGACTCACACAAATGAATAGGAAAATGGGCCCACTTTCATATATATAGCACTCTGTTTCATTTTAAAATGACTTTTTCACAGGTTTGGAGCACTGATGGAGGTAAGTTCCTATCCCCGCACAAATGGTACATTCTCATTCCCTGTTATTCTTAGCATTTATTTTTCAAACTATTGTATCTATCTGCACTTGAGTTCTCTTTTCATTTTACAGGTAGCGGGAATTTTGGATGGCGTCATTTCAACACACGGACGTGTCAGGTATAACTTCTAACTTCCCATTTCAGGACTGCCATACTCGGACCCACCATTTTACACCTCTTCATGGCTAAAATGCTTCTCCGAGGGGGCAATATGTATGTACCTAAAATTGTAAGGTACTGTACTGCCGGAACAACGTGACAAGTGCCCCAATGATGATACAGGTCTCCTCGCAAGGTGTTCAGAATCCGGAAAAGCTCTCCGAGTGTGCGTTTACATCCGCATGCCTCACTTAGCCCCCACATCCTTTATTTTTCCTTTTCCCCTCTTTTCTTGGCCTTTTCTCTTCAGTGATGAAACCACCACCCTACATGGGCGGCGGTCTCGTGACCGCCACCCTGATCAGGGTGGCGGTCCTATAACCGCCACCCTGCTCAGAGCGGTGGTCCTTTACACATTTTCCAGAAAGCATTTTAATGTGACTCACGTAAAAATCAACGTTTCACCAGCTTTCCTTGCCGACTTGGGCTTGCATTTATGTTTTTGGTCCCCTGGAATAGTGTTTGGCCATTGTTTATAGTTTTAGAGTTCAGTTTGGTTTTGATCTTTGGGTGAATGAAAAGCTATAAATAAATGGCTTGTGCTCAAACAAATGGTCTGCCCCTCATTCACTTTTCATGCTCTCATTTTCATAGTTCAGTCTATTATTTTGCTTAGAAGCCATAGTTTCATTCCTTTGCATGTTTAGTTAGCATTGTTCAGCTGTTGGTAAGCCACATACCCATCTTGTGCAGGCAGTACTATTATTTCACCCAATCCATTGGAGTAGAATAGCTTAGGAAGCCATTAAAGTTGCAAGTTTTTCTCCTCAAAACAAGATAGTTTCAGGTTTTGGATGCTTTATGTTGCATGACCCGTGATAAATCCCGCTAGGAATTGCATAAGCCAAGCTCTATACTCTTGAGTTATCCCTCTCCTACTCGCATTATATTCAGTCTGCATTCTGAGCTGCCTTTGTCCCAAAATCTACTTCCGTTGATGCTAGCATTACACACTTTTCTAGATTCACGTGAACACAAAGGAACGAGGAGATCACACTGAGGGGACAAGATCACACACACCATTGGATTCGCCACTGTTCTGCAGAATCCAGGTTCTAGCTTTCAAAGTTCTAAGTTAGAAATATATCAAATAGAGTAGATAATCACTTCTTTTCAGTCAAGTTTACTTTCGATATTGCCAGGGAAGCTGTGGGGATTGATAGTTTCTGAGAAACTATGATTCACTCCTCACTTCTGAGGTAGGATCGAGAGTCTGGCAAATAGATTAGGCAAGTTATTTCATTATTTAGAATAGATCTACAAATTGCACAGACAAATAACTACACTCGGTTATTTTGTTTGTTTTAAGTTTTATCTTAGTTTTCAAAATTCCTAGATACATTTAAATAGCTGCTTTTCTTAAATTCTTAAAAGTTCCTCAGAAAAATAGAAGTTATATATATGTTTTAGATTTATTCCACGTAGTTAAAATTTGCTTTGTTGCAGTTAGATTTACATTATTGTTTTGTATGACAATCATGGGACCCATGGAGCCCAGGGAATACGTATTTGAGCTAATCGTGCCTCAACCCAACCTCGTCACAGCAATAGTTGACATAGACCAGAACCTTAGAATACAAGTCTTCCAAACAACAATAGATTTACAACTGATCAGCTCTCAGTTGAGAGGGTTAAATATAGAAGATGATCAAGCACACATGTTTTGGTCAAATAAACCGAACTTCTGATTACCCTAGGAAAACATTCACATGATGTAGAAGGGTTCGAAAGAGAACAAACCTTTGGTTGTGATCCTTTGGTCCCATGACCCGAGATGCATGAGACACTCTTCTAGATATAGATACCGGTCTAAGAATCCGAGGTTGCAAGAACGCCCGTGAAGTACTCGAGAAGATCGTGCAAGTTATTATTCCTAAATATAGAAGCTAAGAAAGCATATGATCATTAGATACTAGGGATTAGGACTTGATTTTGTACATGACCATAGCAGGACCGCAACAACCAAGAGTCTACGGTTGTGATCCACAAATCCCACAACCTAACGAATCCATAAGTCAATCAGACATAGACACTGGCCTACGCATATTAGTATTCAGATCTACCCCACTTCCACCCACCATCGTCGAACAATTATCCTTACTAGATATAGCGGCTAACAAAGCTAGAGAATTTTGGACTAGGCCAAAGAATCATCCGTAGAGTCGATTGTATTCATTACCCACCATATGACCTTATCTAGAGACATACATGAAACTATCCCAGGTCATTTTCCATGTATTCCACAACCCATAGATCGAATCACGCCAAAGCTCGATATTGATTGGAGCCTTCAAGCAATCATCCTTGCCGATCGATCTATCACACCAGTTTAGGTTAGAAGGGCTTTCTTTGCCTTAGATTCGTAAATTCCACTAGTGCGTATTGAAGATATTAGATTGCCTAATTAGTCTATCTACATACCACGCATATTCCATCCCCACCAGCTGTCTCGGCATGACCTCAAGAGGTCGGGTACGTGGAAGAGTTACCTGTAGATTCCCACACTCTCTTGTCACTTTTCCAGGTGTACAGGAACCTTCAGTGATATTTAGAGAAAACAAGTAACAAATGGAATGAATGAAAGTGAGTATGAGGGGTGGGATCAATTATGGTAGTTTTACCTTCACAAAGGGGGAATTTATATGATGAGAGATTCTTTGTAATAGGCCTTTTAACACTTAGTGAAACATGCAATTCTTGAAAGTATATAAAACTATATTAAGTAGTGATAGTTTATATGAAGAAATATTTTCTTTCATTAATAGCCAATAGATGCAAAGTTTCAACACAAAATCTCATGCAAATATTCTAATAAAGTATTTACGGGAGTTATACTCTAGTATGCCTAAGATACACTCAAAGGATGATAAAAATCACTTTGAAAAAAGGCTATAGAAAGGATGTTAACATAAATTCCAATATTACAAAGTAAATGCTCACACAAAAATATAGAATTAATGACCAAAGCACAATCTTTAAGGACTGAGCTAGTGTACTATAAAGAGAAGCAATAAACAAAAAATTGTAGTAGATGGTATAACTCATCAATCAACAATTTGACATACAAAACATATACCACACAAATTAATCTTAGAAGTGAACATATTTCATTTAGATATTGAATTTATTACCAAGGAACATAAAGAAAATTATCTCAATGTTTTCAATGGCTATAAATTGAAACCACATTGACACATAAGTTTGGGAAATAGAAATCCACATGTATTTCACAAAGGAAACATGCATTATTCATAATTATATCTCTCAAACTTTTAATAAATATAAAAATTTAACTCCCTTCGATTAGGATACAAAAATAACTTTGAATAGAAAAATTGACCCCTACATATGAGGACAAGCCCCATATTTATAAAAATTTAAGAGTTCTTACAATTTGATTTCCCCCTCTAAATATTAAATGAATCTTCTCCTTATTCAAAAATAAAGATCTTTAATAGAGTGGGAATGTAATTTGTTTAACTAAAAATATATAATTTTCTGTTAGCATTTTGGGATTGATTCCATGCCTTCACTTCCATAAGTGTAAAATAGTTAGTTAACACGACCAGGTACACTTGTGTTCCTTTTTTCTCCCTTTCTCCCAAAAAGTGCCATAAATTTCTAAATCAAATGATGCTATATTGAAGAGCTCAAGGATACCATTCCAATTAGACCAATTTTTCGTGATTTTAATATCTAGAGAAAAAGTTATGGCCATTTTATTTTTCCATGTCGGGATAAAAAGGAGAGTGACATGTGATAGATTTTTATTGGCTTCAGGAATTTCCTTTATCTATGAAATGCGATCCAATAAGAAAATTTCATGCACCTTTTTCTTCTCAAACTTTTCTTACTTTTACTGATCACCTTGAAACATGGGCCAATGAAACATCTCCATGATTCTTTGAGGTGTGATCATTTTCTCTTACTTGTACTAGTTATCGCAAAACATGAGCCAATGAAAAATCTCCACACTCCTTGCAATGTCAAACTATTTGATAACTTTGATTTACCCCATCAAACATGATCCAATGAGAAATATCCATGCTTACTTCACAATTCAATTTAATTTATAAAAACCCTATTAGAGTGTGAAGAATAAACCAATGATAAATCTCCATGCTATTGGAAATGTTAGTCTTGTCAGAGTATAATGCATAAACCAATGAGAAAGATCCACGTACCTTTTTGGTTTCTCGGTTCCAACTCTCTTGCTTTCATTTTCACCTTTCATTGGTTATGAGGTTGTGTCTTAGTATCTTGACCTTTATCCGGACTTCGGTGGTTGGATTCATATGAATGTTGCAACATATCTTCCTTGACCGGTCAAACTACCCGGACACTGAAGCCTTATGAAACTCGGTTCATTCCAAGGAATTGAGGTCTGCATAGGAGCTCATATGCTCACCTTTTTCTAAAATGGTGATGTCTTTCCAACATAGTTCATTGATCTAGCACCATCTTGATATCACTTAACTTTTCCATGTTTCTTTCTCGATCGCACTAACTTTGTCTACACTGTTGCGGACCTAAAAATTTATGAATTTGGTTCATTCTGCATACTTTAAGTCCACGAAACATGAATGGCTTAGAGAGGCCTAGAATCTTGACATGTTTCATATCCTTCACAGGGATTTGAATTTTTGGCAAAGTGTAGATATTTGACGACCATTTGAACGTCCCAAGCTCTTTTAAATGGCTAAGTCCATTTAAAACTTTTCATTGATCGATTGCATGTTTTTTACATTTGTGAAAGATTTAAACATATCCTATTCACCCACAAGTCTAGAGCTTTTATACTATGATCAACTAGTTCATTAACCAATCCCTAGGGAATTCTTATGGTGTCATTTGAAGAAACAATGTTGGAAAAGATCATGGATTTTATGCTCAAGATTCATAATAGAAGATCTGATATTGAAAAGAGTTTGAATTTATCTTTAAAGTCTCAATTTTTTTCCCATAGACTCTTTAGTCTCATGGATGTCACTAAAATATTTCATTTCATTTCATTTTATTCCTCCACATGTTATTCCTCATTTCTACACCCCCTAATGGCCTAATAACATTCTCTTAGGAAGGGCGAACACTTGGATGGTGATAAACTAGGTAATATATTGTTTTGTAGCCAAAGAGGGTTCTAGCACTTCCTTGGGATAACTCCTTGAGTTTGTTGAGGGGAATGTACAAAGAGGATGATTTTATCCTACTACTTTTGGTCTTGCTTTGAACCAAGGTGAGAGAACCCATAATGCAACCTAAATGCAGAGGGGGAGATGAATTCTTTTTTCCTCTTGATATGTTTCAATGATGGATAAATCTGGGATAAAAATGGCCATGAATACAACACTCACTCTCACAATTTGTCATAAAAATGTTGTGTATGCTTAATGCACTAGACATAGGTTACTATAGACAACAAATTTTGATTGCTCTTACATTCTCTTAATAGTAGAATTAAGGCTAGAAGGCACCTTTAGTGATATTTAGAGAAACAAAGTAACAAATGGAAGTTAGTATGGGGGTGGGATAAATTATGGTAGTTGTAACTTCACAAAGGGGGATTTATATGATGAGATATTCCTTGTAATGAGATAATGTAACACTTAGAGTAGCTTCTAATTCTAGAAAGTACAGAAAAATTGGATTAAGTAGTGATAGTTCCTAAAAATAAATATTTGCATTCATTGATAGCCAACAAATGTAAAGTTTCAGAAAAATATCTAAAATAATCATCACAAAATCTTGTATAAATATTCTTATAAAGTATTTACTGCTTCTACCCTAGTACGCCTAAGATACACTCAAAGGCTTACAAAAATCACTTGACAAAATGGCTATAGCAATTATTTTAGAATCAAGTCCAATATGGTAGAGTAAATGCTCACATAAAAATATTGAATTAATGACCAAATCACAACCATTAATGACTGATCTAATGCACTACAAAGAGAAGAAACTAACAGAAAAATTACAGAAAAATTATAACTCATCAATTAAAAATTTGACATACTGAGAACCCAAAACACATAAATTAAACTTAGAAGTGGACATATTTCATTTAGATATTGAATTTCTTAACAAGGAAACATAAATCAAATTCTCTCAATGTTTGTCAATGGTTGTACATTGCAACCACCTTGACACATATTTTGGGAAACTTAAATCCACATGCATTTCATAAAGGAAACATGCATTATTCATAATTATATCTCTCAACCTTTTCACAAATATAAAAATTTAACCCCCTTCGATGAGAATACGAAAAATAACTTTGAATAGAAAAAAAGGCCCCTAGATTTGAGGACAAGCCCATATAATTATAAAAATTTAATGAGTTATTACAATTTGATTCCCCCAAATAACAAATGAATATTTTCCTTGTTCATAAAGAAATATCTTTAATCAGAGTGGGAATGTACTTTTTCTAATGGAAAATATCCAATTTTCTATTAGTATTTTGGGATTGATTCCATGCCTTCACTTCCACTTGTGTAAAATTGTTGGTTGACATTTCCAGTGCACTTGTGCTCCATTTTATCTCTTTCTCCCACAAAATGCCATAAAATTCTAAATAAAATTATGCCAAATTGAATATCTTAAGGATATCTTTCCAATGAAACTAATTTTTCATGATTTGGAGCTTTGGAGTGAAATTTATGACCATCTGAATGTTTTCATACCGAGATGAATAGGAGAGTGACATGTGATAGCTTTTGATCGGCTTTAGGAATCACCTTTATCTATGAAATGTGAGCCAATAAGAAAATTACACACACCTTCAGCTTTTATGATGTTCTTACTTGTACATGTCTTCACAAAACATGAGCCAATGAAAACTCTCAACGCTTCCTTGCAATTTCAACATTTTCTCTTACTTGTACTGACATTACCGCAAAACGTGAGCCAATGAAAAATATCCACGCTCCTCGCAATGTTAGAATATTTGGTAAATTTTATTTACCACCATGAAATGTGATCTAATGAGAAATTTCTATGGTTACTTTACAATTCACTTTCATTTATAAAAACTTATTAGAGTGTGAAGCATAAACCAATCAGAAAGCTCCACACTACTAAAAATGTCACTCTTGTGAGAGTGTAAAGCATAAACCAATGAGTAAGCCTCACTTACCTTTATGGTTTCAAATTTTTGGGCTAGATTTATTTCGTGTTCACTTTTCATTGGTTACAAGAATGGGCCTTCTCATCGTGACCTTTATCTAGAATTCATTTGTTGGCTTTCATACGAATGTTTCCACGTATCCACCTTGACTGGTCAAACCCACTGTACCCAAAGATTTATGAAACTCGGTTATTTTCGTAGACTTGAGACTTACATGATCCCATCTATGTTGGGGTTAGCACACCATTTGTATAGATAATATATCAGATCTAAGCATACATGTAAATAAAAGTGGATATTCTACAAAAGAAATATACAAAATAAGAGATATAAAACAACACCAAATTTAACGTGGTTCACCCAATATGGGCTACGTCCAACAAGAAAAAATAAAATCTATTATCAAAAAATTTGACAAGATATACAATGAATATTTACAATATTCCACACCTCTCAGATGTACAGTACTTTCTTTCTCTCAAACTTTTGATTCTTCTCCGAGAATAAACTCTCTCACCAAATTTTTGCAATTTCTTCTTAATTCTTGTTAATTATTTCTTATAAACCCTAGATTTCATGCCTATATAGTCATTTATAAACTTAGGGAACTTATTCATGTAATTAAAATCAATAGATCTACTTTAATGCTAAAAATAGATCTAATTCCCGAGAGTTAATTAAAACACTCCCACACAAGTAACCGATGTTAGTTTTCCCTAGCGATGTCGGTCCTAGGTGACCAATGTCGATTCCCCTAGCTAATGTCAATTACTATATTTTCTAGCAAGTTTCACATTGCATGCTAAACTGAAGTAATTGAGCTCCAAAACTCAACAATCTCCCACTTGGAGATTAATTACTACACCATACTTGTACAACATCATTCTTGGATCCTTAGCTTTTTTCTTCCTCTTCAAGTCTCAAACTCAAAGACCAACAGAAGTGGAGTGTATCTCCAACTTCTCCTTTGCTAACGGCTTTGTTAGCATATCCATAGGGTTCTCACTCATATGAATCTTTTCCAGATTCAACTTTCCATCCTCTAATACCTGTCATATGAAGTGATACCTCAATTCAATGAGTTAAATTCTTGAATGAAATGCCAAGTTCTTTTCCAAATGAATTACACTTTGACTGTCACTAAACAATTTGCAATCATCTTACTCCTTTCCCAACTCTTTCATGAACCTACTCATTCATATCATATCCCCGCTAGCCTCTATAGTTGCAACATACTCTACATCGTGGTAGAAAAATCCAAAACCTTCTACAATCTTGAAATCTAGCTAATTATTGTCCCACCTACTATAAAAATATATCTAGTAGTGCTCCTCCTACCATCCAGATCTCCAGCCATATCGAATCAACATATCCACATAATGAAATATCCAAACCTCCATAGCATAGATGTATGCTAGACGTACCTTTCAAATACGAGTATTCATTGGACTATTTTCTAATGCTTTTACCTAGATTGGCCATATATCTACTCATAACTCCCACTTCTTGTGTAATTTCCGATCTCATACAAACCATATCATACATGAGACTCCCAACTGTTGAAGCATATGGTACTTGTGTCATGTATTTTACCTCCTCATGTGATGAAGGACACTAATATTTGCTCAAATTTAAGTGTCCAACCATTAGTGTACTAACATGAGTTTTGTATTCTATATATTGAACCTTTCTAACACCTTGTAGATATAATCCTCCTAAGACAAATACAATTTATTGGTTTTCCTATCTCTGTGAATTTGTATGCCAAGGATTCTTTTTCAGCTCCTAAATAATTCATAGAAAAAAATTTGCTAGCTTTCCCTTAAGCTCAAAATGTCCTACATACTAGATCCCCGTAATAAGCATATCATCCACATATAGTAACAAAATAATATATCTCCCATTTTCAAGATTCTTGAAATAAACACAATGGTCAAATTCACATCTCAAGTAACCATTCTCATGCATAAAACTATCAAACCTCATGCACCATTTCCTTAGAGCTTCCTTGAGCCCATATAGGCTCTTTTTTAACCTACACACTAATTTCTCCTTACCCTTGACTTCATACCCAAGCGACTACTGCATATAAGTATCTTCATCCAAATCACCATGAAGGAAATTTGTCTTCACATCTAGTTTCTCTAAATGAAAATATTCTACTCCAACTAAAATCAATACAGTATAGATAGAAGTCATCTTTACTATAGGAGAAAATATTTCACCAAAGTCAATACCTTCTTTCTATGTAAATCCCTTTACTATAAGCCTTGGCTTGTACCTTTTCTATCTACCCTCTTCTTCCTTGATCCTATAAACCCACTTGTTCTGCAATATTCTCTTACCTGCTGGAAACTTAACTAAATCCCAAGTCTGTTTATGTTCCAAGGAGTCCATCTCCTCATCCATGTCATGCTCCCACTAGAGGTGGGCCTTATCCTACATTGCTTCTTCATAACTTTCTAGTTCACCATTATCATCAATAATAAAAAAATCAAGAAGGTGTAAATATTTATGGAGGTTTAATTACCCTTTATGACCTTCTCAAAAAAAAATTGAGTACCGAGAGGCACATTCTAGACCTCCGGGCATTCATATCCAAACATGACAGTGACCAACGCCATTCACCTATAACAAAACGTCGGTTCCACTAACCGATGGTGGTTTGGATATTCTCAGTAATTGATACCAGTTCTTCTGACTAATTTTGGTTAGGGGTAAATCGACATTGGTTACTATGTAACCCTATCGGTGTTACTTTTAACTCTAAGAGTTCATTTTCATACACAAAATTTTCATCTCATTTTCCTTTGGGTACCAAAATTTGATCTTTGTACATTCTCTTTTCATTCCATTCAACATCATGAATCCTAATAATTTTAGAATTCTCTAAATCCCAAAAACGGAAACTCAAATCACCAAATCCATAACCAATGAAAGTGCATCTCTTAGATTTTTAATCCAACTTTTTCCATTTTCCTTATCAACATGCACAAAATCTTTCGAACCAAAAATTTTAGAAAAGAAAGATCTACCTCTTTTCTCGGTCCAAGATTCCTCTAATATTACTCCATCTAATTAACTTGAAGGCCCATGGTTAATCAAATAAACCATTATATCAACCGTTTCTACCCAAAACTACAAGGGAAATCTAAAATGTATCCTCATGCTTCTAAAGCACGTTCTATGATTTTCATGTCCATTATTTCTACAACACCATTCTTCTATGGTGTTCTTGTAACCATTCTTTCTCTACATATCCCATTCATTGAACAATAATAATTGAAAGCCTTACTACATTATTCACCACCATTTACATATCTAAGGCACTTTAACTTTGAATTTGATTCATTATCAACGAGGGCTTTCCATAGTTTAAAAGTCTCAAAACATCAAATTTACGTTTAATACAATAAACACATACCTTTCTTGTAGCATCATCAATGAAAGTACCATAATATGGGGATCCTCCATGAGAAGCTACGAGTTGGCCCCCACACATATGTGTGTACAAGCTCTAACTTCATCTCCTTATTAGTTTCCCCAAATTTGAGAAATCTCACTCTCTTTTACTTTCCAAAGACACAATTCTAATAGAAATCAAGATCTAAATCTTTCAAATTTGATAACTTACCCTTATCTTTTAAGATCTGCATTCCTTTTTGACTCATATGGCCCAACCGGTTATGCCACATGCATGCATCTAAATATGAAGTAGATAATGTAGAAAATGAATCAAGAAACATGGGTAGATAAATATAATGTTTCTACCTTTTACCTCTTTCCACAACAAGATCACCCTTGGTGACTTTCCAAGAGTATCCTATAAAGATAACCATGCAACAAGATTCACCTAGTTTCCCTGCAGAAATAAGATTCCTCCTGAGGCTTGGCACATGTCTCACATCTTTCAATACCCATGTATTTACATTCTACAATTTTAGATGAACTTCCCCTTTACCAATAATACTACAAGGTTCATCATCACCCAAATAAACATGCCCAAAATTTCCTGGACATAGATTTTGAAATAACCCTTATTAGGGGTTGCATGAAAAGAAGATCTTGAATCTAAAACCCATGATTCAATTCTATTATCTAAAGAAAGAATAAGAGCATCTTGCATTACCTCTAAGGCAACAAGATTTACTTATTTACCTTTGTTTGGTTGTTGGTTCTCTTTGTCCTTTGACCAACAATATTTCTTTGCATGTCCTTTCTATTCACATTTCCAAAAATTAATTCCCTTACTTTTGGATTTAGATTTGTTATCCTTTGACTTTGATTTCCAATTACTCTTACTCTTGAATATTTCCTTCTACCTACCCCTTCATTATACATTCAAAGCATTCCCTGGATGATGATCCTCTCAGTACTCTTCCTGTGAATTTCTTTATTCAAGATTATACTAACCCCATCATCAAAATTCAAAATATTATTAGTAGATGTTTTATTACTAACAACCATTACCAATTTATGCCAGCTACCAAAAAAGAACATAAGAATAAAATTACTTTTACTTAATCATCAAATAGTATCGTAACGATTTTAACCGATTTATAATAGATCATAAATCATTCAAATGACTAGATGCAAATCCACCTTCATGCATCTTAGAACTAAATAGTTTTTTCATCAAATAAAATTTATTTGAAGCACTAGGTTTTTCATATAAATTAGCAAGAGATTTCATTAACTCTACCGCAGAAGTCACTTTTGTAATATTGGAAGCTAGAGATCTGCTAGGCTAAATCTTATAGATCCTAAAGCCTTTATTTCAAGAATATTCTATTCTTCATTGGTCATCTTAGTAGTTCTATACTTCTCATCCAACGGTACATAAAAATATCTTTGATACAAATAATCCTCAATCTGCATCTTCCATAATTGATAATTTTAGTCGAAGACTTTTCTACCTTGTATCTTTTTTCTTATATCATTGTTGTAGCTCCCACTAAATAAGAAAATTCTCTATGAGAAATATTTCAACACACATAACCATCAAACAAAGTTCGATACCAATTGTTGGGGTTAGCACACCGGTTGTACAAATAATATATCAGACCTAATCATACATAAATAAAAGTGGATATTCTACCAAAATAAATATAAAAACAAGAGATATAAAACAACACCATATTTAATGTGGTTCACCCCATATGGAATACATCCACTAAGAAACAATCCAATCTATTGTCCAAATATTTGACAAGATATACAATGAATATTTACAACCTTCCACACCTCTCGGATGATGCAATTACTTTCTTTATCTCAATATTTTTCTTCTTCTCCAAGATTTTTCTCTCTCACCAACTTTTGCAAGTTCTTCTTAGCTCTTGTTAATTATTTCTTATAAGCGATAGCTTTCATGCCTATATAGTCATTTAGAAACTTAGGTAACTTATCCATGAAATTACAATCAATAGATATGCTTTAATGCTAAAAATAGATCTAATTCCCAAGAGTTAATTAAAACACTCCCTTATAGGTAATTGGCATTGATTCACCCTAAGCAATGTTAGTTCCTCCTTGCCTCGACCGATGCCATTCTGGGTGACTGATGTCGGTTCCCCCTAGCTGATGTCGGTTACTTTATTTTCCATCAAGTTTCACATTGCATGCTAAACTGAAGTAATTAAGCTCCAAAACTCAAAAATATGCTCATCCTTTTCCAAAATGGTGATGTGTTTCCACCGTAGGCCATTTATCTTGTACCATCTTGATATCCCTTAAATTTTCCAAGTTTCTTTCTAACCGCGTTGTGACCTGTGTCTACCCCACCATGGACCCATAACTATATGAATTTGGTTCATTCATAAGACTTGAAGTACTTGAAACATGAATGGCTTAGAGAGACCCAAAATCTTTCCTTATGTCCTCTCCTTCATAGGAATTCAAATTTCTTGGCGGTGTAGATATTTGACAGCCATTCAAATTTCCTGAGAATATTTTAAATGGCTAAGTCCATTTTAAATTTGTCATTTAGTGTTGATTGCATGTTTTTTACCTTTGTAAAATATGTAAACATATACTGATCACCCACAAGTCTGAATCTTTTATAATTTAATCAACTAGTCCATTAACTAGTCCTCGAGGAAATCTTATGGTTCTAGTTGAAGAAACAAGGCTTGAAAATATCACAGGTTTTGTGCTCAATATTCATAGTAGAAGATTTGATATTGAAAATATTCAGAATTCATCTTTAAATTCTCATTTTTTTGTCCTATAGACTCTTTAGTCTCATGGAATTTTTTAACGTATTTCATTTCATTTCATTTCAGTCCTCCAACATTTCCTTCAAATACTTTATTTTTATTTTGACAAGCCAAATTTTTTTACAAAGTGATAAGTATCCTTTACTCATACTAAAATTTGAAGCAAGGGGAACAATATGAAACACATATAATAGTTATATCTTATGTAGAGTCTAGGAAAAAACAACATTACTCTAGGGGATTATATTGAGCACCAATAATTGCTCTTACTGGGGATGGGCACCCCATGTGGGTGTCACAAGAACAAAGACCAAATGCCTAATCCATTGGGTAAGGAGTTGGGGAGACAAAACACTTAAGGATTTCTGAAAAGATACATAACATTCATACTAGAATACTAACATATCTCGAAACCTGGTCACTGTAGACCAGAGCACAAAAAAGGAAACAAAAACACAAACAAAGGAAAAACAACACAATGAAATCAGTACATTATACAATGATCATACCGATCATTTTTCTTAGTCCAATAAATGTGTGAGATGTCTGGAATTGATATGAAACTCCAATAAATTTCCTTCCAAGTCCTTCACAAAGTAATTATGCTCTCCCCCCGATTTCTTCTCTGTAAGCTTTCATCTCTAGATAAAACCATGTCATTAAATCATGTTATTTCTTCAGAAATTTGGCATAAGATTTCTTTTCTTATTTTCTCATGCTAGATCCCAACCATACCTTTCTTGGATTTTTAGAAGCTCCCAAGTTACACTCTTTAATATCCCTTGATGCATAGACATTCTTGTTTATAACTCAATCCACACTATCAAAATTTGTCTCAAGGATGACAAGTCCTCTAGGAATAATATTTGTTTTCAATTAAATTATATATTTTCCAAAGAGGGTATTCTTTTCTTCACATAATACCACCATGGGTTCTAAGTCAATGAGATGATTTTTGAACTCATATTTACAATTTAAGAACCTTTAAATCTAAGCATCATCCTCAAAAACATATCAATGTTGATTTTTTTCAGAACTAAAGGTATGACTAGGAATTCCACTTCATAATTATAGTTAGGAGACACTGTCGCATTATCATACCGAGATGATAAGACATGTAATTTTTAGTTGTTGCATTTTGATCCCTCTAATGGTAAAAGGATATTAAAAGAGTCAAATAATTATATGATATCCCAAACTGCATGCTTATATTGTCTCATCCTCTGGTTTTTAGTTGCATATATTTTTCTAACTTGCTTTACAAATAATTTAGAATCTCCTTTGAAAATAATATTCTTAATCCCATGCTTCCATGCAAGTCTTAAACCAAGGAGAAAAGCCTCATATTCAATACATCATTATTTGTACATTCAAACTTTAATTTTACAAAAAAATTATAAGAACCTTGATTTGGATAAGTCAAAACCACTCCATCTCCATTTCCAACATTAGAGCATGCTCCATCAAAATTCATGGTACATGGGACATTGAAAGATTCAAGGTATTCATTAGTATCCATAGAATGATCTTCAAGATCTGCATATCCTATGAAGCTACCCAACTTTGTATCAACAAACAATACATCATAAGAAGCATTCATGGGATCCCCAATAAGATGGAGCATCTTCTTTTCTCCATGAAATTTGACCAACTTCCCTTCCAATTATATAGAGCCATAGGACACGTCCATCCGAACACTCCCTCCCACACTAGTATCCCATTTTCTTGATATCAACATACTCCATTTAGCAAGGTAGTCAACTATAACCATATTCATAGTAAAAAAATTCCAGGATAGATAGCAAGTTGTACTATTAGACCTCGACATATCCAAAAATAGGTACCTCTTTTGAATACATGAAATACCATTTCACAAATTTTTTGTTATCCCGATGTCCAATTAATTTATGGCCTCTAAAGGCATGATATTACATGAAGCTTCGAATCAAAAATTTAATTGTGAAGAAGTATTTCATTGACAATCAAAGTGGTAAAGAAAGGATCCACATCCAATTGCGATTCAAAAAAGGAAGTACCTAAATATACTTTTGGGGGTTCTTCCATGTTCTCTAGGTCTTCCTTTATCTCGAATTTAGCAACAAAGTGGGAGGATTCACTACATAATTTTTACCCCTTTCTTTGATAGTCATATCATCCTTCAACCCCAAGTATTCAAAAAAAAATTTATATCTTGAGTAATTCTTAATAAATCCATAATAGGGAAAATAATATTTATCTCGACAAATAATTTGATCCATATCACATATATAATACTTTGGTAGGGTTGTATTAGAGGAAAGGGTGGCAATATTTTCTGATGGGATGTCATCCCTTATTGCTTGCAGATGTAGAAGTACTTGGTATTGAAGTATTGACAAGACCTTTATGAGGCATACTTCTTTTGGGGGCATCTTTGGGGATGTTATTCAAGATAGGAATTTTGGTCTAGGATCAGGGATGATGTTTTTACTTTTCTGTTTTGTAGGTTATAGTCTTTTTCTTGGGAAACAACAACATTCATTAATAGCTACAGTACGCACCCAAAATTACACATGCTACATTGTCAGGAAAACGGTTATAAAAGTCCCCAGTGATGATTCAAAATCCTTTCAAGAAGGTGTTTGAGCTCCAAAACCCATTTGCAATATATATTTGTAGCCTAGATAGCCTTACTTAACTTTTTCATGCATTTTTCCATCTCCCTGTTTCTTTCTATGCTTGTTTTGGCCTTCAGTGCCATGACTACCGCCCTACCTAGGCGGTAGCTCACAAAGCACCACCCTTCCCGGTGCGGAGGTCTTGAAAGTGCCGCCTACGCAAGGAAGTGGTCCCGCCCACTTTTTCCAGAATCTTCATGTGTAAAATTACATGCAATGATTCACTTAAGTTTTCTTTTTGAGCGCATCCGTGAGCCGAATTTTCTAAAAATAGATTCATTTTCTTGGTTCTCCTTGTTCCTTCTATTTTTAAATAGATTTGATGAGTAGAACTACCTCTTCATTGCCTTATGCAAGAAGCAACCTCCTATCCTCCATTCCTATATATTACATGCTTGTATTCAAGCAAAAGGCTGAAAATTTTATGCATCTTGCATTGTTGTGCTTCCATAATATTGTTAGGAATTGCATAGCCAAGCTTAGATATCTTCTGTTATCTCTCTTCCGCTTGTATTGCATCCAAATTTCTTCCAATCTGTTATCACTCAAACATCATCCTCTTGTTGTTCTTTGCATTCCCAATCCTTTGGACTCACATGAACACTCAGAGAAAGAAATGAAAGAACTAAGGGGAAAGATACTAATACCACTTTGGATTTACCAAAGCGATTCCTTTTCCAAGTTGGAGTTGTGTATTTTTTTTTTTTTTTTTGTCAAATTGTCAATTACATATCAAATATAGTAGAGAAACAACTTATTTCAATTAGCTAGATAATTACACATAGATCAAATCAATAGGAATTTTTCTCTTAAACATTTCCATGGAAGTCGTGGGAAACTATAGCTCTATTAGAGCCATGATTTGTTCTTCACTTCGAGGAAGGGTTGGAAAGATTTTGCTTGAATTAGAATAGATCTTAGGTTTATATTCACAGATCTGCATAGATAGTTAGCTACATCCGGCTAATTGTTTGTTTTTAATTAGTTTGTTAGATTAGATGCATTGTCTCGAAAAGTTAGAAAAGAAAAAAACATTTATTTTCCATAGATTAACTTGTTTTTCGCTTTGTTATCATATATCGAGAAAACACCAAAAAACATAGGTTAAATTTCCTTTGTTAGATAGTTTATTTAACGAAAACAAATCAATTCATCTTGCATGACCATGAATGGTTTGTAATAGGAAAAGACTTACTGATTGCGATCCTGGTCCCACAACCCAATGGGATAGAGATAATAAATGACATTAACACAAGTTTGTGCTTAACAATATTACATACACCGCCACACACACCGATAAAATAAGATAGTTAAAGACATTGAACATAGCTGCTAATCAAGCCTATGAATTTTGGACCGCTCTAGAAATAGGATTTGATTACATGCATGCCCATACAAGGGCCTCAACCTCAATGATTATTTGGTTAGACCCACAAGTCCTATAACCAACCAGCCTGCTAGTTAGTTAGATATTGACACTCACTTACGCACATTAGTATTCATATCTTCACCGTTTCTATCGAGATATTATTACACAACTTTCATTGTTGAATATAGTAGCCGATCAAACTAAGACTTTCTGGATGAGACCATAAAATCACCCTTAGTTCCCGAAGCTCCATTACACCTCTTGTCTCAATTTCCATGACCTTTTCTAGTAACCCATATGAGGCACCTATAGGTTACTTTCCACATATTCAAGAACCAATCAATAGAATCTTGGCGTAACAAGACATCGATTGGAGTCTCCGAGTAGCTATCATATCTAACCATATCGTTACACCCATTCAAAGTTAGGAGAGAATTATTTTCCTTATATTTGCATATCCCATTATTACTTATTGAAGACATAATATTTCCAAATTAGCTTGATAATCGTCATCACTTTCACTCCCAATTTAATTCCACACTAGATGTCTCAAAGCATGACCTTGGGAATTATGGTGTGAAGAAGGTCACGTGTTGATTTTCTATTGTACAAATTGGTGAACCCGACGTGAAGAGCTAGTCTCTAAGTGTTTCCACTTTTGTCCATCCTTTATTTTGTGGGTATTATTATACCCCCAAATATATCGAGATATGGAAATTCTGACCAACCCATCCTCGGGTTTGAAATGTACCATTACCAATCAAATATCCCACATCAATCATCATCACTTTCAACATGGGCAGACAACCACTCATCCACTCAAAACTCTCTGCTTCAGGGAACCAATGTTGGTTCTTCTATACAGATCTAAGAATTTGATCAAGTCACTCAGACTTATGCCCTTGAACAATCAAGTTCAAATAACATGACATTCATTGGTTAAGTGAGTTCATCTCCTCAGGTATTGTTTCAATAGCCCATTACTATGTAATCCGATCAAATCCCCATATTGATGAGGAGTATTTAGCACGATATGCTAGGAGTGTGCAGAAATTCCAACAAATGAACCAATCTTTGGATAGGTTGTAAGGACAAGGTGATGTCCCGCTTCAAAATAATAGTGCTACCCCACCACCAACTGACAATACAACCAATGAGGGGTGGAAACATCATGAACAAATTATAGCGGGATAGCATACTCCTCGAACAACCTCCAAGGGTTCAACCAAAAGTATCTAAGCAAGGTACCACCCCATCAACGGCAATGTCATTTCAGCTTTGGTTGATAAAGTCAAGGAGTTGGGACTTTCCCGAAACACAAAATTCATATGCGGGGAAAGCATGGGCTCCTTCCTACCCAAAAACTATGGGCAAGTACCAACCACATAGAATCCGCTAGTCTACATGAATACTCCAAACCATGGGGACTTGTTAACGAGACGGATACCTTGGGTATGCCTCCTCAATCCACATATGGATGCCTACAACATGCACCAACCAAAAGTGCATTCTCAAATGATATACTAGCTAGAAATGCAATGTTCCCTAACTTCACGCATTTAGCTTCATATCAAGGTAATCAACCCCCTTATATACACATGTATTCTAAATATTCACTAGGGGACATGTACACCTACCTAGGTCCATATGGACAACTAAAGGGGATGTCATACATGTAACACCTTTGAAAAAATATTATATTTCTCTTTTGCATTGTAAGCGTTGACATGTGATTTTCTTGATGTGGTGTGCTCCTTTGCTTGTTGAAAATCATGCTTTCCAGGGATAAATCATTTCTACTCTTGGATTCATTAGACTAAAATGTTGATGCTTGTAATAATCCATTTTCACTTCAGATAGGTGAGTTGTAATCTAGTTAAGATGGTTGCAAACTTATCTCTATTAACTGACTCATCCTTGGATCAATTCCATTGATCCAAGGAATGTTTTAAATCTCCTTACTGGTCTGAATGGTAAACTAACATTCATAGGTTGAGAGACGTAGCAGACTGAGATTTTGTATGTTTACAAATTATTTTTGGTCTTGTAAGATCATGCCTGCATTCGGTTGTATGTTTTGTGCTCAGATCTTTAGGATTGATCTCTTCAGGACATTTAACGGCATTAAGTGGAATGAAGCCTACTTCATGACTATGAAGGGAATCTAAGTCCTAAACCTATGGGATTTATCCTAACAGTATTCTAAACTAAGGTAAATGTAACTATTTCCTAAGCTATGTCTACTTATTTAGGTGACAATCTATCCTAAGCTTCATATTCTATGTTGGGATGGGAAAAACCTAAGGTGATGTTAGGTATACTCTTAACCTATTACCTACTACTAAATTGGTTTGAATAATAACCTATCTTAAGTTAGAAAATTACCTAAGGCAATTTTTATAAACCTAAGGTAATTACTTTCTAGACTAACCTAAGGTCATAACCTAAGTTATGGAAATCTATCCTAAACTAATGAAAGGGACCTAGGGTCACATGGAAAGTTGGCGATGGTTCCAAAGGCATTTATTTGATTTGATTTTTTGAATAAATAGGAAGTACTACCAGTTTTGGTAGAGACATGTAAACTTGGTGGAAGCATAATTAAACTTAGAAATGCATGCAGAGGTTGAAATAACATTCACCAATTTTGGGAGGTGGTGGAAAGGAGAGATAGGTGGGAGATTGGGGAGTAATGACATTAATGAACCCTCGAGTTTTGTAAGCAAACCGTCTTGGAAACAATGAGGGCAGATTTTTGGAGATTGTTTGGTCTTACATGCCTTATGATTTTTTCTCTATATGGAGCTATCTGGTTCTTCAAACCAGCAGTTTGACTTTCACTTTGTGGCTATTTTTGGTTTCTCTGGTCTATTTTCGATCCAAGGAAAGTATATGAGGCATTAGAGAAAGAGATGTTTGGTTTTGATCTTTCTTGGAGGAGAAAAAGAGTTAGAAGCTTGGCTGGAAGTCTCCTTTGAATTGGTAGAAGCACTATCAGGCATGATAGGCTCTACCCATTAATATTTCTTGCTTTCCTCTAAATGTTTCATTAAAATAACTCTGCTCTCATGAGATAAATGGTTACATGTTTTTCTGGTTATTTACTTTCATGATTGAATGAATCTCTGTGATTTTTGGATATGAATCCATTGCATGATAATGTTAGTCTTTGGATGTTTTTCTCTATGCAAGTTCAATGGTGATATACATATGGAACTTTCGAGGCTTTGTGTTTGTTTAGAACTTGTATTCGAGGCTTTGTGTTTTTTAGAACTCGTATTCGAGGATCTGTGTTGTTTAGAACTTGTATTCGGACTGTCTTCTTGAAAAGAGCTTGAGTAAATGGTTTTGATTTGAGTTTTAACTGGTAGTCTCTTTTGAAATATTCTCCTTGATGCATCTTGAGTTTGGAAAGGTTATAGCACGTTCATCCTGCATCGTATCGTTTACTTTGAACATGTAATGGTGTGTAAACATTTGAGGATATTCTACTCTCTCTACATTCGGATAACCCGCATCCTATTTGAAAATATTTGATTGTCTTGATAGAAGGATGCTAGACCTTTTATGGAATAGTATCTTATTGTGAGGATATAGAACCTCTAGTTTGAGACTATATTTTTACTTAACCTTTGGTGTGAATTCGAACTCTTTTGAAAGCAGTCGATAATGAGTTTTTGAAGTATATGGAAGTGCTGTGTTCGTACTTCTACTTGTGTTAATTTGATTGGAACAATTACCTTCTCTCGACTCGATCTTTATGTGCTAGATGGAGCTATGAAAGTTATTTAGTTGGGATTTCGGTTACAGTTCAAGTTTGTGAGTAATGTTGAAACTTGTTTGACTTAAAAATTGTGTTGGGTTTTTCGTATTCTCTTTCAGATCCATTTGAATGGATTTCTGGTTTTTAAAGGAGATAGGAGTTGAATACTCTTGTGGAATGTATCTTGTTTTTCCAAGATTTGTACTTCTGCTTGAAACTATAACTGTTTACTTTCTCTTCTGAATGAACTCGAACTTGTGTTCAAACAACATTGAATAGATGAACTGGGTTAGTGTTGATATTGTTGTTCTGATAAGGTTTGAATTCATAAGGAAAATAGAAGTGTTGTTTTCTATAAAAAATGTGTTTGGTTTTGTATTCTCTTTTGAGAACTATCGAAAGAACTTCTGGGTTTTAAATGGGATTTGGAATTCTATTGATGAAACAATGGTGAATGAAACCTAGGATTGGATCCTTTCTATTGAGTTTCCTTTAACTTTTGTAAAGTTAAGTTTAGTTGTTCAAACTTCTCTGTAGATCAACTCTCTTCCTTGTTGTAGAGTGATTACTATCCTAGGCCTATTCGACTTCCTAAGTTTGGTTTTCTACCCTTTCTATCTTGTATGAAATAGTGTGAACTCACTCTTAAGAAATGGGAACTTCCTTATGGATTTTTAGTTTAACTTGTTACTAGTTGGATGTGAAAGTTCATGGGAATAGTTGTATGTTCGAGAAACCTTGGGACTGTCATTTTTGGTATGGAGAAACCAAATCATCCCCATCTGACCTTTCTTGATTTCGGCTAACTTGTATAGAACAATGGTCGTGTCGAATCGGGAAGTGTGCAGTTGAGTCTGTCTGTAGAAAGGAAAATGTAATCACTTCTAGTCTGACTATTTTGAATGAATGAGTCATGCATCATTAGGATATTGTTTTCAGATGGAATCCTTTTTGTGCACTCAATAATATTATTAATCTTCCTTGGATGGACACAAGTAAGATATAATCCTTGTGTAAGTCTTTCTTTGACTTTTGGAACATATGGTTTCAGATCTCTAAATGATATCTTCTTTAATGTAGAATATACTTAAGGCTTCAAGTAAGATGATGATTATTTTGGGATTCTTGAATTAGATGTTGTCTCTTAAATGGTGAATCCTTTGATTGGTTTCCTTGATTGATGTAGTTATGTAGGTAATCATTTATGTACTTTATGAACCTGTTTCCTATCTTTTAGATGAATGGTGAATCATGGATAGTTTGTAATGATTCTTATTCTTATTTATTTAATTTGTAGGATGAATCATCCTAAATATGTACTATGCTGAATTGAATTTGTTTGTACATGATTCTAGAAACTATGTAAAACGACAATAAGGTTTTTGGTTCTGAAAGTAACTATTTTTGTTACATAGTAAAGTTAAATTTTGTATTTCAATTCAGAAAGAATTATGAAATAATTAGATGACAAGATCTATTGTTTTTTTAAATAAGTAATTGATTGGGTCAATTCTTATATGATATAATGCAGTAGTGTTGATTATATTATGCTCTTTTAAAAAAGTGATTTCAAACTTATTATTTGTACTTCTTTTATGATTATTAGCACTTATGCTTATCGTATGGGATATTAATTGTTTCATTAAAACAAAGTTTTATTAATAGAACAATTAGTGGAATGCACTTTATTTTAATGCTTAGTGCTTATCATGCTCAGTTCAATGAACTGACCCATGCTAGCAATTTTTGCAGATGGACTTCGTAAGTGATAAAAGAAGGCAAAAACTTTTATGATGTATTGGCTGATTTAAAGTTTGGTTCTTTTGTAAAGAATTTTGATTCATTCTTGAGTTGTATTGAAAAAGAAAATTTATGTTATTTTATGATCTTAATGTTGATCGACATGTAGTATGCCTAAAATGCATAGTCTTGTAAAGTGTATATTTTATCATGATGAATTGAAAAGTTTGGAGACTGACTCAAAATTGTGGTGTAAATTCTCTTGTACTTTGTATGAAGGAAATAGTAATGCTATCTTGTCGATATTCTTTATATCTATTTGTATACCTATTATTGTTATCATTTAATAAGTTGGAATAAGGGAATAGTTCAATCCCCCTTACTAAGGTGTAACTTGCTAAGTTGCATAAGATGTCGTTCTCTATCTAAACAACTATAGTATAATAATGAAATATGTATTGGACATACAATTAAACTATATGAGTGTTGAATGATAAAAATTTTAGGTTGACCCTAACATATAATCATGTAGAGGAAGACTCTTCCTCTCTCAAAATAAGGAAAAATAAAAGGAATGGTGGTTATGATCTTTAATCTTTGTACTTTGTTTTATATAAAGTAAACACTAGTTGAACCTAGGTGGATGATACACCTTCTTTGGATAGCTAGGTTGCATTAAAATTAACCATTTGATGTTTGCTGCCCTATTTTTGGGATAACTACTTGTTATGTTGAGTTAATGAACATAAATGCAAACATGAGTTAATGAATTTCTTAATATCAAATCAGATTAATTATGGATAAAGAACTTAATGAATGTTGGAATTAGGGTTAGGCATGGTTACTACAATCTGAATCTTAATCCAAATTTAATTATGAAGTAATGACCACCAAGGGGTGTGTACATCATGATGAAGCAATTCTAACGGATGTTGGCACATGCCAACTGCATGACTGTACCTTCAAGAAGACTAAGGGCTTCTCGAGGATATAATGTTGCAGTTGACATGTGGCAACACCCTTCCATATTTGTTCATCTAGATCTACACACATCTGGACTTGAACTTAGTTTCTCTCTAGGTCAAGTTAGTAGCATGATTAGAATAGGAAGTAGCTTTCTATGACTCAAGGTACCTAGGCACATTCGGATGACTTAGGTCGGTCGAGTATGCCCATATACCCTAAGTCATCGTGAGCATCTCCCTATAACAAATTATGTCGCTAACTTGGGTTAGGGTTGATCCTTGAAGCAAAGCATCGACTCAAGTCAGCAAAGACCATTCTTGATAACTTGAGAGAGTGAGGTGAAGGGTGTATTCCAAATTGACGAGTATGCCATTTAGGAATAGTAACATGAACAATATGTTGAAAATATTTGGCCAAAGTATCACAAGATGCTAGTTGCATTGTCCTATGTCACCTAGTTTAAAGAAACATGATGTCGATTAATATTGGTAATAGATATTCGAGATAGGTTCTTTGAGCGAGATCACTCAATACCCAAATCGGGGTAGGAAAACCAAGTATACGTATTATACATAAAGTATTCTATACTTTAATACAAACATGAGATATTGGTTAGTAAATTGAATCATGAAATGAGATATTGGTGATTTATACCGAGTCATTACATTTGCATATGGTTATTTATTATGAGATTTATTGGCATGGAATGAGTTTTCTAAATGATGTTCTATTTAGAACAGAGAACATGGTGAAGAAAAAAATTCCCTTATTTATAAAAGTCTTAAAATAGGAATGTTATAATACACCCCACCAAATTTCTACGTTGTCCCATTTCAAAACCAATGCAACCCCGCCTCCCCAACAAGGATCTTCAATGGTGGAAACATATGCAATGGGAATTTTTAGAATATCTTAAATAACCCCTAGATTTCTTCTCCATTCGAGCAGTCATGCTCTTGAAACCCTTTCCTAATCTCCCAAATTTCAAAGGGGAGGACGATTGAAATGCCCGCGTCAAGGCTTATGAAGCGGCCATTCAAGAGATGCTCCCATGGGATGCATTTGTTGCAAAGATTTTCCCTAAGACACTTGAAGGTATTTCTCTTGACTGGTATTATAGGATACCAAAGGCTTCAATACACTCGTTCAAAAAAATTGTATTAGATTTTATCAAAGCTTTCGATATGAACAAGATTTATGAACAGGAATTAGGGAATTCCTTCATTTCAAACAAGAACATAACGAATATGCAGCCCACGTCATTCAGAGGTGGCGACATGTTCTCTACTCTTCCGCAAGTTAAATATAACTTTGTGATTTGTTCCTTCACTCCTTCAATAGAGAGACGAAGGAAGAGGTTCAAAATTTCCCACTAAGGAGCTATGAAAAGGTGTTAGAGGGTGCTCTTTGGATTGACCAAGAAGCCATTGACAGGAGTCGTAAGACCTATGGAACAAATGGGAAGTTAGTTACCCCTGCTCAAAGCACTCCCAGTTACTCCAACAACACAAATAACAATCAAGGACCAAAGTTCCTTAATAAGAATCATGGAGTCATGACCGACGCTATAACTAACCTTGCCCAAAATGCCTAATGTTGTTAATCCCACTGTACATATGCTATGAATAACAACAAGAATGGAAACAACAATGGCAACAATCAAAGAAACAATAGTTTCTCACCCTTGGTAAATGCTATGGATTTTAATTGTCCCCAAAAACAAAAACAACCTCAAGAACAAAGACAAATTCCGACCCTAGGCCTAGTCAATACCCCAACTAGTTTTAGAATCGGGGCAAGGGTTACAAAGTGTTAGTTATAATGATTAACAACCAAATAATAACCATGGTTTTGGACCACAACAAGGAACAAACCAAAGGCCCGTGGATTGTGATCCGACCTATATATTGCAGTTTCCATAGGGTCCATAGGCATGATGCAAGAACCTGTCGCGATTGTAATAAGTTTTTGCATTGTTTACTAGAAGACCAAAGACAGTAAATTTTTGACGTGTTTATGGCCAACCCAATTGCACCTAGTCAAAAAACCTATATGGAACTAGTGTCTCCACAGAACACACCATTGGGAATCTTCAACGATCCTCTCCCCATGCGTCTAAAGGACAGTAGACTAGATCCTAATGGTTTAAATAAAGGTATTGTAATAGGGACTCATGATCATGAAGCCTCAACTTTTTCAAACCCATAGGTGGTACCTCATTTTAATGTTTGTCAGAAAATGAAGATTGTAGGTTTGGTTGAGTTAGACGCTAAACCCAAAATTAACACTATAACAAGAGCTAGAGACTATTCTTCACGACCAATCCCAATTTATCCAGTTATTTCAAATAGTGTTCATAACACGCTAAGCAAGCTAGTAGGAGCTTATGATTTGATCAGTGATCTAACAAATACCTTTTCACACATTTCATTTTGGATCTCTTGAAGAATTCTCCTACTCATCAATTTTCTCTCTTGGAAGCGCTTGGTCTCGGCCATTTGGCAAAATTACCCCTCCACTAGAGGCACGAGATAAACTATATAGACTTTGGCGTTTTCCCTCCAGGGAAACCTGAAAGGGATATTGGGTTTATATTTGACATAAATAAGATGCCTACGGATGTTGAAATATCTCGTAGAGGCGATCCGGTCTTTTTACAGGTTTGGATCTACAACAACTATGTGAAAAGCACAATGATCGATGATGGGGTAGTGGTTAATATAGTCCCCTTCTCTTTTCTTCAGAAGTTAGGATATGGGGAGACTAATTTCTCCTCAACGTGAAACACATTGAGGGGCTATGATAGTCTCAAGGAAACCTCAATTAGAACCATAGTATTACCAGTCACTCTTGGGCCCAAAACAATGCTTACTGATTTTTATATTATAGATCAAGAAACCAACTACAATATGATCCTTGGTCGTCCTTGGATCCACCGCATGAAAGCAATCCCCTCCACCCTATTCCAAGAAGTGATTCTTAAATTTAAGGAAATTCATTATATCTCAAGGTGATCAAATTCCTTTGATATACATCTAGCCAACTTCAAGAAAAATCCATGGGTCCACTATGAATTGAACTACCTACGAACCAGTTAAACAAAGAAAGCGTGGTACTAGAAGAAAAGTTGGCTCCCATAATAGAATTAGAATTTATATGTTTGATCAAGGGTATTCCAGTGGTCAAAGATGAAAATGTTTTTATAGAGATGGTATTGTAAGAATGCAACAAAGATTGTTGAACTATTATAAAAGGATTTTCCTATCCTTCTCCCCTTTGATTTCATGGGTATGGGACATGCTTTGGGACTTGGTTCCCTTCCAAGCAGATGAGGTTTGCATGGTTGATGTAATCGAGATAAAAGGAGAACTTACAAAGGATGAGTCAAACATCTCTGTCTTTCGAGTAATTGCTGGACCCTACCTTTTGATGGGGCCAAGTGTCACTTCATCGGGGTGGGGCACAATCCTTACTTTACCCGAAGGAAGGGTTTTACCTTTTATTTCAAATTGAATTTTGAATGCACAAACTATGTGGCTAAGTATGAGGCTCTCCTATTAGGTCTCATTGTATCTAAGAGAATGGGCATTCTCAATATTAGGGTGTTGGGCGATTCATGACTAGTTCAAAACATATATCTAAGGTATACGAGACTAGGAAAGAGCACTTGTAAATCTATAAAACTATCATGTTGGGCCTACCTAAAGGGTTTGAATTTATATCAATCAAGGTAGTTCCACTCAAATAGAACCTTACGGAAGACTCTATAGTGACTTCCACCTCACGCTTCACCCCAAGTAGTGATTAAGAGGAAACCAACTTCATGGTTTCACTCGCGTTGAATCCTTGATTTGCAACGTGTCAATAATGTCAATGTTGACATATGTGGAAGCGAGGACCAGCTTGACTATTCGAGATCTGTTAATGAGGATGAGTCAACCTTAATTTATTTAAATGCTTTGGTGGATCTACATCTTACCTATCAAGAGATAGAGCTTTCCCTAATTACACATTCCTCTTCTTATTTTGGGAATCCAATGATTGAGTCCTCTCGAGAAAATATCTTGAGATTTATGAGGTAGAAGAAGAAGGGATTTGGATTTGCCTCCAGCCCACCCGAGTTTGAGGAGGGTAACACCTCCTTAATCGAGGGAATGATTGATATAAACATCGAAATGGAGGAGGAACAAAAATCCTTAAAACTACGCTCATTTTTAACTCAGGAGAAGTAGAAATTCATACCCAAATCATCAAGGAACATCAGAAAGCCTTCGCATTTAGTTACAAGGAAATGATGGGAACTACACCAAACATCGCGATTCACAATCTCATCATGAAGCCGGATGCCAAACCAATTAAAAAGAAATCAAGACCTATGAAGCTAAAGGTGGCCCTTATGGTAAAATAAGAAGTAATGAAGCTTCTCCAGGGTAGGATTTATCAAGCCATTTGATTATTCACAATAGGTATCTAACATTGTCCCCATTCTAAAAAATAATGGAAATATATGTATTTGCATAGACTTTTGGGACATTAACAAGACTTGTCCCAAGGATGATTTCCTGCTACCATCCATTAATGTTATCATTGATGCAATAGCTAGATTTGAGTTTTTGTCTCTCATGGATGGGGTTTTTGGGATATAATCAAATCAAAATATCTACGAGGATAAAGCTAAAAATACATTAATAAATCCTTGGGGAAGTTTTGTTACGCCATCATGACATTTGGTCTTAAAATGTTGGCACTACATACACACGAGCAATGACCTACACATTCCATGATCTTATTCATAAAATTGTGGAATCCTATGTAGATGACATGTTAGCCATTGCTAGGAAGAAGCCAGGATCACCCAGAGGTGCTTCAAATCATTCTCTCACACTTGATTGAGTATGGTGTCACATTGAATCTAGAAAAATGTGTATTCGGTGTAACATGTGGTAAGCTCCTAGGTTACATTATATCTTCACGAGGAATTGATGTTGACCTGACCAAAATCTGGGCTATGTTAGAAATGGTTCCGCCATCAGATGAGTCTAGTATTAGATCTTTTCTTGGGAAACTCAGTGTAATTTGAAGGTTCATCCCTGACTTGACCTTCGTCATTCATCTAATCAACAATTTGTTGAAGAAATATTATAGCATTGATTGGATAGAGGAATGCAATGAGGCCTTCAAGGCAGTTAAATGATTCTTGTTGTCCCCTCCCATGCTAATGCCACCTAGGTTAGATCGGCCTTTGATCTTATATTCCCAAGCTATAGACATTTCTCTTTCCGTATGTTGGCTCAAGAGGATGATGATAAGTGGAACGGACAGTTTACTTTATCAATCAGACGTTACTTGATTATGAGACATGCTACTTGCGAGGTAGAAAAATAATGCCTTTCCATAGTGTTCACAACCAAGCATTTAAGACATTATATTCTCAATCAAGAAACAAGGATCATTGTGAAGTCAAACCACTTATGAACATTCCTCATGTAGGGATCCTTGTCTAAAAATGCTTGGCGTTTCATTACATTAATGGGTGAGTTTGAGTTAACATTTGTAAATCAAAAGTTTGTTAAGGGTAAAATCATTACAGATTGGTTGGCTAATAATCCATTAGATGGGCTTGATTTGGTAGATTTCAAATTTCCTGATGAGTGCATATATTTCATCGAAACCGGGCCCCTTATCTCTGTATGCCCTTGGTACACTGACATTATAAATTTCATCATGGACCACACATACCCAATAGGGGCAACGTCACAACAAAGAAGGTGGTTACGCGTAATTTTCATTAAGTACGTTATCTTGGAACAAGTGCTTTATTGCAATGAGAGCCTTTGATGGAATTATATTGAGATGTGTTGATCTTAAAGAATGCGAAAAGATTATGTATGACTCACATAGTGGGGTATGAGGAGGTCACTTTGGTGGCCATGTCACTACCAGAAGATACATCGAGATGGGCTATTTCTAGCCCACCTAAAGCATGATGTAGTAGAGTTTGTGTGCAGATTCCATAAGTGCCAAGAGTTTTCCCACAAGATCCACATACGGCACAAACTTTACAACCAATCACAACTCCATGACCCTTCTCCATGTGGGGCCTAGATCGATAGAAAAATTCTCTCCCTCATCAACAAATGGACATAATTTCATAATCACTACCACATATTACTTTACCAAGTGGGTAGAGGCCATGCCCCTTACCACTTTGTTCGGCTCTGTAATCACTAAGTTCATCCTAAACCAGATCATTTGTAGGTATCGGGTGCCACAAGTCATTATTCCTGATAATGGCACATCTTTCAAAAATGAAGAGGTGCATGAGTTGTGTACAAAGTTCAAAATAATCCATCACACAACTTCTCTCTACTACCCTCAGGCTAACGGACAAGATGAGGCTACCAATAAGACTTTAAAATCCATTCTTCTAAAAATCATTAAGGAGAATAAATAAGATTGACACCTAAAGATTTTCCAGCCTTGTGGGCCTACCAAACATCGGTTAGAACACCAACAGGGGCAACCCCCTTTTCTTTAGTATTCGTTACCGAGGTAGTTCTACCACTTGAATTTGAAATACCCAACCTCCACATTTCTCTACATGGGATCTGGGAGAGGAGGGTTATCAAGAAGCTCGACTCTCCTAATTAGAAAGTCTTGAAGAAGCTAGATTGAATGTTGAGAAAAGACATAGTGTTTACGTTGATCGTATGGCTTGGTAATACAAAAAAGGTGTAAGAATGTGAGATCTACAAAGGATATTTGGTACTAAGACTCGATAGCTGAATAGACAAGAAGACCGGCTAGGGAAGAAAGTTTGGACCTAGATGGTTAGGTCCATATCAAGTAGTCAAAGACTATAAAAATGGCGCATTCCGCTTGTGTACACTAGAAGGTGAGGAGTTTAGCAAATTCATAAATTCTCTTCACCTAAAGAGGTACTATGCATGACCCATCATCATTCTCATATGTACATTATTTCATTTGCATTTCATTTTCATCTATTCATTCATTTTGTGAAAATTGTGATCAAGGAGCTTATTCTTATAGCAATTTCTAAAAACTTTTGAAGATATTGGAAAAACAATCGAATCATGTCTCTTGAACCTTCATAGTATCATTAGTTGTTCCTAAATCATTTATTAATCCAAACAAGATAAGATAAAGTTTTGGCAGTTTCCATACTAAGTCCTGCATATTTGGTTCTACTTTTGGTCTCTTCTTACGATAAGTGTCTTTGCCTATGGTTTGTTCTAGAAGCTTCGTGGTGTCAAATCTATCCCGTATACATCTCTTTGGAAATAAGAATACTCTAAATATTTTTCCCAAATAAGTAATTCAAATGTAAATCAACAAAAAAAAATTATTTTACACATTTCTTTACCCTACCAACCTTCGGTCTTGAGCTTACATCTCTTACTAGTGACATAGGGATGGGAAAGGAAGGAAAGGCCCTTACTCGCATACACCTTGTCCATGGTGGTAAGCTTGTGCTTCCTACTAGTAGCATGGGGCAAGGTGTAGGGGTCTCTTTAAAAAATTTAAAATTCATAAACATTAAATCAAATACTATAAAATCTTAAGTCAAACCAAAGTGAATTAGATGTTCAAAATTCCAAGAAGAGTTTAAAACTCCAAAACCAGATTTTGTCATTCAAGTGGCCATCTACGGATCAATTCTAGATAAAATACAAAGTAATTCACATGCTAAAATATAAAGTTGCTTAAGGTAGGGTAATGTTGTAGCATCCCAATTTGGTTCTGTCAAACCTAAATCTTTCTCTCATCACTATTTTTCAACAAATTTCATAGCTTGTGCCCTTTCTAAATCTTGGTGTTGAGCCCTCACATCTTACTAGTTTTGTGGGGTTAGGAGTGGGGCAAGCACATACATTTATCATATCATTATATCATCATGTTTTATCAAGACAATACGAAATACCGTAGATTGCAAAAAGAAACTAAGTTTGAGCACATCGTGTTTGCATCATCATATATCAGCATTATGAAATACAAAAAAATCATTATGTTATCATCTCACATCCATTACATACATTTTGAAAAGCATTAAAAAGTGGAAATTATAAACATCTAGAGTACACATGAGAGATAATTCAAAGAGATTCAACTCAGAAACATTGGAATGCCAAACCAAAAATAGAGTCGTATATATCATAGTACCTCAAGTTTGTATACAATGTCATCATGCACTAGGCATGGTAAAAAATGCTTGCAACGAGCCCGAAACATACAAAAAAATTATATAGTGTCAAAAAGTGGTATCAAAGAAATAAAGGCTCAACTACATGTCAATCCTTGTGGGATCCCTCAATGGCATGCAAACATGTTTAGGGCTCCTACTACACAGGTGTGGCGGTGAGAATAGGCCCGAATGGTGTGAGTGCTCATGGTGGTGCCCACCTGCATGTGGCCTCATTTGTGAGAATGGCTCCGCCTCATCGGTGTACTTAGTAGTCTCGTATCCAACTACCTAGGTATGAAGGGAGGTCACTTTGTCTCTACAACCTTCTAGATAAGAGCGAACATGTCGGTATGTCGGCCGTCGACTAGCTAGGGACTACCACGAATCAAGATCAACTCGGCCCGAGTCTTCCTCAAAGGGATCAATAGGGTATCCACACATACCCCCAACGAATGAGATCGGCCACTCATGTACGAAGCGTTGCAAAAGGATAAAAAGAAGAGATAGTGAGTGTTTCACTCGAAATTTTCATTCCTTTTAGAAAGCAGAGATAAGGTTAGGGCTAGGAGGAATACATTTGAGCGTTGAGATGGTGTGCGCGCGTACCGTAGAGAAAGATCGGGTTATTGCGAAGAACTCCTTTTTGTCTTGGAAGGACTACTGCAAATAAGAACACAAGACCACACGATTTTGATTAGACAATAAATGAGGGAAGCGCCTTGGACCCTGGGAAATATAAAACTTCCTTTCAAAGGTGGTGGTTCCCCTTTAATATGAATCAACACAAAAAGACTGTAAAATATCAATTAAATTATTTTGTTGAAACGGGTAGGGAAAGGCTGATTTCGATTGTAGTCGGGATAACCGATACGCCACTCTTGGTAGCCGATGTCGGTAGGGTTTAGGATCTATAGGTTGGTTGTTTTGTGGGGTGGTTGTCTTTGTAGGGTAACTATGTTGTTTGTAAGGCTGGTTTTATGGGTGATATTAGGAAATGAGGTGATGAGAGGTAAAATAATGATAGTTAGATGCTGATAGCATTATTTGGGTAGTGGATTCGGGAATGGATTTATGAGGACTGTGATTCAAAAAGCATAAGAAATGTTATAACAGAGGACATGCAAGATGTGACTTACTGGTTTTTGACAAAGATGCAAGTTGATCTCCTTTGCTGCAAACTCTTATGGTTTTCCACTCGTCTCTGCTCGGTCAAGTGAAGATCTGGACTCTCTTGATCACTCCCAAATGATCTCTGTTGATTCAAAAATCCTTCGACCCGATCCAAAATGAAATTCCGATCCTTTGTTTTTGGTTTGGGGAGCCCATTTACAGGGAACCGATGGCGATTCACGTAACCGGCGGTCAGTAGGAACCGGCATCGGTAAGGAAAAAGTAGGCTATTTTTAGTAAAATAACCCACCTTCCCTGCTTTTCTCCGAGAGATTAGTTGCGGGCTTGGTCAAGTGACTAGAAGGTCGGTTTTGGGTGCAAGAAAGGGGTCATTAGTCATGGGTGTAGGTGTAGACCAAGTTTTAGGTCTTAATTAGGTTAGTTTAGGATTAGGGCTAGGTCATGATGAGGTGGTAAAATGAGGTGGTAGGTGAGGTGAAGGGATTTATCAATTACAAGGTAATTAATAAATAATTGTGTAAGGTTTAGGTAATGAGGTTAGGTTGCGAAATGGGATGCGGGTCACTGAGGGGTCGTAAGACACGAATTTGAGTGTCTACATTAGCCCCTTATTGTCGTGTAGCTTGTTTTGTAGAGCTGCTTGCATGACAATAATATGAAGTGGTTTCTCCTGTTAAGGATATAGGTAATCCCCCTCAAAGCTATCACAGATTGAGTGAGCGAGAAATCGGGGATAGGGTTGATAAAGGGTAAATGTTGTAGAGAGGATGGTAAGGTGGTGGGGTAGGTCGAGGAAGCGGACGCATGTTGAAATGCAATAGTGCGACTAGGGTACATGATTTGGCGAGCAAACCAGCAATGTATAGGCAAAGGTCGATAGTTTATCCAAACAAGGGTGATATAATCTTGGTATCGAGGCATAGGAAGTAGCTCTAGGGTATATAACGGGTAAGGTACGAGAGCGTTTAGGCATGTTCGGCGGTGCGAATGGTTGTTTTGGTTGAGATAAACGTCACGGTCTAGGTCTAAGCAAAGTTGGTCAACGAGATCAAGTCAAGGACCCTAATTATGCTAAAACACGAACAGGTGAGCTCGATTGGACAAAAAACTATAGGATGGGTGGATAAGAGTGTAGGTTGGTGATGTTGGGTAAGGTATGGAAGTGGTACGGCCTTGGGTCGGGCCAAATGGTTGGGGTGCGGCCTTAGGTCGGGCCGGATGGGTAGGGGTGAGGCCTTGGGTCGGGCTAAATGGGTAGGGGTGAGGCCTTGGGTCGGGTCGGATGGTTAGGGTTGCGGCATTGGGTCGGGCCAAATGGGTAAGGTTGCGGCCTTGGGTCGGGCCGGATTAGTTGGTTGAGGCCTTGGGTCGGGCCGGATGGGTAGGGTGAGGCCTTGGGTCGGGCCAAATGGTTAGGGCGAGGCCTTGGGTCGGGCCAAGTTGTTGGGTGGCGGCATTGGGTCGGGCCAAATGGTTAGGGTGAGGCCTTGGGTCGGGCCGGATAGGTAGGTTGAGGCCTTGGGTCGGGCCGGATAGGTAGGTTGAGGCCTTGGGTCGGGTCGGATAGGTGAACAAATGGTGTTCAGCAAAGGTGGATATAGGTGATATTGGGAGAAAGGGCGATTAGTAAATAGGGGCAGAAAGTTGGGTGAATAAAGACAAAACCGATATCGGTTAGCTATGACCGGTACCGGTTAGGTAACCGATGCCGGTTCCTTAGGGCACGATGTGACCGGTGTCGGTTCTATGTTAAAAACCTATAAAAAGAAAAATACGGCCTGTCATTGTCACATTTCTAATTTGAAAACCGATTTGGGGTGTCTAAGGTGGAATAGTGATATTGGTGCATTTGTTCGCTGAGGTGGCACTATTGGACTGGAGGAGTGAGTTGGTAGCGGGCCCGAGTGAGGAGGAGGCAGTAGTTGATTGGTTGAGACCCGAGAAAGAGGATAGTTGGAGCCATGGCACGGCCGGGGAGGAGGGAGAGGAGCTGGACTACCACCACCCATCCCACCACGATGACGTGTCATCGTACGGGTAGGTTCGAAACCCCTCATTGTGTTTATTTGATGTTATTAAGCTAGATTGGGGTTTGGGTAGGAATTTACATGTTTTAGGAAATAATTGAAAAGGGAGAGGGTAGATAGGTGAAATAAGCCAAGGCGGATGGGTGGGTAGATTTTTAGGGTGTTTGGGTGGGTATGTAGGTAGAAAGATGAAAAAATGGAGGTGGGGGCGCGCGGGGGTTCGGCTCAGGAAATACAGCGGACCGATGTCGGTCACTAAGCGGCACCACATCATCGAAAAATCCGAGGAGGGGGTTCTTTGTGTTTGGCGGTGTCGGTCGGTAGTTGACCGGCATTGGTGGGAAGAGGGCATGATCGGTTATTGGGGACCGTATGCGGTCCGTAGTGGTTTTATTTTTTTTTTTTTTTTTTTAAAAGTTATTGTGTTGTGTTGAATTTGTGGGGTGGGTTAGGTGTTGTTTGGGTTGGGATGGGGTGTTTTGGGGTGGGTTGTTTTGGGTAGAAGAGGGAGGTGAATAGCGTAGAGAATAGGTGGGTAAAGGGGTGTGTTAGAGAGTCGTGGTGTGGCTAGGTGGAGAAGAAAAGTGGGTGTAGAGGGTTGTGGTGTTATTGTTGTAAAGTAGTAGAGCTAATGTTGTGGGTTGGTTTTGCGAGGCACGTCTTGATTGACAATGCGAGGCAGGATGCCCCGCTGTTAGTGTGGATGTGACCACATGTGTCCGCATGCACGCATTGGGCTATCATGCACGAGGTGGGACTCGGCGGAGTCCAGTGATATAAGCGATCGATAGAGATCATAGCTTGATGGTTGCCCTCATCGAGAGATGGGATCAGCGACAATGTGTTCCATCTCCCGGGGAGATGACTATCACATGGAGGATGTGTATCGCATCCTTCGATTGCCGCTAATCGAGGAGAGCGGTCTTCGAGTAGTCGAGCGGCCATGGATAACATCCTACGAGGTTTTGGAGATGCGGCCGTCTACTTACCTATCACAGCCGCAGTATCGGGTATGGTGATATGTACCGTGCGCACCGAAACATGAGACACGGCTTGCCATGCGATGATGATCGGGATCACTTGCCGCCCTCCCGGACTCGAGAGGAGGCCGCTCCACATGCATTGATGGGAGTGCTGCTTGAGATGGTGGAGGAGCACACTGTTACACTTGGGCACTAGTATACAGTGCGATTATACGAGGAGCTATGGGGCTATCCCGGATGAGGTGATTTGGGATTTGCTCTACATTTTTACTTCTTTGTTGGGCATATGAGCACATCATATGCATCGGACGATAGGGTTACCTCGAGCGGGGCCACAGGTCATATACGAATACGGCTTCGAGAGGTGGTTGGGGGTCGTGGGGTAGCCACGAGCGGTGCTTGCGAGGGTGGGATGTCACCTATTATAGACATTTGTTAGAGGGCTTTGACAGCGGTAGATATTGTATGGAGACCTTACGAGAGGTCATCACCTAAAGCCTGAGGAGGCCGAGAAAATGCAGATTCTGCCTGGATCCAGTACACTTTTTGGATAGTAGGGAGGCCGGGAGAGTGCGAGAGGATACCCCTAGAGAAGTGCAGCGAGGCAAATGGGGCTGCGGCAGGATGAGCCACCTCCCTTCCCTCGGTATCGAGGAGGGATGATGTAGAGCCCCACTTGCACTGCACCACGGCCCGTGGATCCCAGTTGGGTTCTGTTGAGAGGCCGGCGAGATGATGGTGTAGATGATCTTGGTTATACGGGAGCATACATGGTTTGGTGGGCTAGTAGAGAGTAAGCTAGGATAGCTTTGCAGCCGCAGCCAGACTTAGGCTGCGGTGATGATAGCAGCAGTGAGATTAGCTCGGGGCAGTGAGTTATTACGAGGCGTTAGGCTGCTGCACATGAGCACGAATAGGTGTCCTACGAGGCGGTATTAGCTTGCTGTGCATAGAGCATAGGCACGAGCACCACCACCACGCACCACGGCCCACACAGCGAGATACCACCACCAGCGGCAGGCGCAGCCACGGCCCAGCAGGCAAAGTGCCGCGGTAGGAGTCGGGACCACCCAGTACCTACGGTGGCAGGACGATATATATGGAGGTGAGAGTGGAGGCCGTACTATCGGGATGTTCTTGATAGTACCAGGCAGTAAGTATCAGCCATATGCGGCACACCGAAAGCGGAGACCTAACATAGTCGAGAGATCACGAGGAGGTGCGGCCATAGCAGTGTGTACATTACATGTAGGAGGCGGGAGGCGGGGCCGAGGACCGATGGCGAGACGAGGCGAGGGAGGGGAGGGGAGAGGCTGAGGGTCCCTGCACATTTGTATATTGGACATGGGCACCGGTCTGCTGAACCGGTTGTGTTGATAGAGGCCTGCGTGCCTACATTTATTCATTTATTGATTCATTATCATTACGGCTGCTTTGGCGAGCACGAGTTATGCTCTGATTGATACCGGCCTACGATCCGAGTGCACGGGTTATCTGATTGATCTGGCTGCGAGCCGAGTATATTTTGATATGAGGGACCTGCTGAGCCGAGTCGAGATGCTTGATAGTTATTGCGGCCTGCGTGCGGCTTTGTTGGATGATGAGATCACAGAGGCCCCGATGCAGGGCACATTGTATATTTGAAACTTGTATATATATATAGAGATGATGTTTTGATCCACATGTAGTGTTTAAAATGTTTTTAAGTATTTCGTCAATGGTTTGTGATATAGAATGTATGATGAGTTTAATTGACATGTTGATATATGGATGATGTTGATGTCTTTTACACGTATATATGGATGACATGTTATATGATGAAATGTTGCATGTTTTGGTGCTGGTTTTGGGACATTGTTATATATGTATCTGATGAGTTGGATCCAAATGATGTATAGATAGATAGTTTTTGTTTTGTTTTGTTTTGTTTTGGTATCCTTAGTTGATGGCTTGTTTGTTTTTGTAAAATAGATGATGTTAATGAAATTGTAATGATATGTGTGGTGGATGGACAAATATGGATAATGGTGATGAGATGCAGGAAAAGAGGCGGGCGCGACAAAAATTAGGTAAAAAACGAAGAAAAGAACCATGTTTCAAAAAGGCAGGTGTGTAACCGATATCGGTTAGGGAACCGATGTCGGTAGCTGATAGACCGATATCGGTCATATAACCGATACCGGTTATTTAGGGATGAGCTTTTCTAAAAATAGAAAAGCTAGGGTGGTAACTTAAGTTCTAATTTTGAGAGCCATGCAAGAAGTTAAATACGCGAACGCGACACTTTTTGATGACTGGGACAAGTATTTGAATGAGAGATTTGAGTGATAAGGAGAAAAGAGACAGGGTATTGCATGAGAGATTTAGGTGATAAGAAAAGGGATAGGGAAAGTGAATGCGATCGAGATTGAGGAGACGGTAGAAAGGAAAATTTGAAAAGAGTGGTGATCATGGCAAGCGAGGAGAAGCATCCGAGCGTTTGGGGCGAGAGGGAAGACAAGTGCCACCCATGTTAAGCTGCTGTAACCCAAGAGGTAAAGCGTTTTGGTTGTGATTTGATTTTGCATGTTTGTGAATAAGAGGAGATTAAGTGGGTAGATATGAGAAATAAAACATGATAGCAAGGGTTATAGATGAGGTGAGTGTTACGGGGTAGGTAATCGGGGTTTTAGTATGTTTATATTTACTACACATGATAGGTTATGGTAGGGGATGGTCGAGCTAACCTTGGGAGACCCCATGTCTCGAAGTGCTGCCTACGTAGCCCATTGCACAAAGCAAGGAGGGGCCTCGGACTGATGTATTTCTCCCTTAGGATCAGGGAGAGGTGAATTCAGGCAATTTAGGTATGGTTAGGCGATTGGTTGGTTGGTAAAAGTATTGATAGTAATATTGGTAAGGTAAGGTTGATGGTGTTGGTAATGAATTGGTGATGTTGTAAAAGGTATAAGGGAAGCAAAAGTTAGCCTACCCAAGTGGTAGGAATCATGTCGATTAAGATCAACACACAATCCTAGATGCAAGGCAAAGAGGAAAGAGTGCTCCACAGGTGAAAAGAGCAAAACAAACCACACAACATAGAACGAACTTGAAGCCCTAGAGTGCGGTGCATAGAGGCGAGAAGTCAATAGGTGAAAAGAGTTGTATGATCCCAACATATTAGGTGTACATCACGTCCCTTGAGTTGAAACAAATGGTGAGGTGAGGTGAATGGTATAGTTGAGGTATGGAGAACTTATTACAAAGTGAGTGTTACGACGAAAGAGAACCTACCCTAAATAGACAAGTCCATGACCTAAAAAGTTCTTTTGAATGAGGCTTTTATTTTCTTGAATATAGGCGATCGATGCGGGAAGTCTGAGGATATTGATTGTATTATTCTTGAGGTCTTCACAAAGCTGATCCATGCGAGAAGCTTCGATAAAAGGTGATTTGTGTATAGCTGTCCTTCGAGAAGCAGATCTATTTATAGTAGCTTGAATATGATTTTAGTGCATAAGCTTGTCCTTCGGGGAAGCGATCTATATATAATAGTAGAAATTATTTGGCATATAGTTGTCCTTGAGGAGCAGTCTATATATAATTTAGATAGCTAGATGTTCTTTTGGCGTGAAGCATCTAGTTTGGTAGGAAGTTTGACTCAAGAAAATCCCATAAGAAGGTGTTATTTTAAGACTTTAAAGTCATGGACTAGACTAAAAAGGGGAAGGCATCATTGAGGGGAGGTGAGAAGTGAGCTTGATTTTATTTTGAGATGTAGGAAACAAAGTGTATGTAGCGGTAAATGAGCTCAAGGGATGAGCAGTAGGTAGATAAGAAGTGATATAACACTAAATTCAATAGTAGAATGGTCGAAGATGCAAGGCATTAAGGGGTTCAGGCTCAGGTTTACCATTAAGCGAAGCTAAATGATAAGTGCACGATCCATAAGTGTGAGTGATTATATAAGGCCCGATCGATTAGGAGAAAATTTTCCACGTTTGCTCTTTTCTAGTTTGGTTACATGTTGATTCTCTTTGAGGACAAGATCACCAACCTTAAAGGTATGCTCATGAAGTTGCTTATCATAAGCACGCTTGATGCGTTTTGTAGATTTGAAGGTGATCGAGAGATTTTGTAAGGCGGCGTTCGTCAAGAAGCTCCAATTGGGCTAACCGCTCTTGGTAGAAATCATCGTTGGTGAGAATATCTGAAGAGATATTACGAGGAGGGTATTTGTATTTCGAGAGGCAAGACAGCCTCGGTACCATATACCAAAGAAAAAGGTGTAGCATTAGTAGAGGTACGAATGCTAGTACGATAAGCCCAAAGGGCAAAGGGGATGTGATCGTGCCAATTTCTTCCGGATTCATTGACAACTTTCATGAGGATTTTGGTTAGGGTTTTATTAGAAGATTGGCTTGACCATTTTCTTGTGGATAGTAGGGTGATGAGAAGCTAAGTTTAATACCAAAGTTGTCACAAAGGTCTTGCAATAACTTATTTTTGAAAGATTTTCCATTATCTGTTATCAGGCGATGAGGAACACCAAAACAACAGATAATGTGGTGGTTAATGAACTCTACAATTTTTTCTTTTTGGTTGAAATGAGTGGAATAGCCTCCACCCATTTTGTGTAATATTCGGTTCTTTGTGATAATCCATCGGTGACGTTGCGAAGAGGTTTGGGTGAATCTCACCAATAAGGTCTAAACCCCATTGTGAGAAAGGCAAAGATCTCGGGCGACTGTAGGGGGTGGCTAGGAGTATGTTGAAGGTTGGCGTGTTGTTGACACATAACACAACGCTTAACATATTTAGCAATCGATCGTTATTGAGTAGGCCAATAATAACCAAGGCGAAGGATTCGTTTGGCCATGCAAGGCCACTAAAGTGTCCGCCACGAATACCGTCATGGACTGTTGGATGGTATGGGTGACCTCGCGCGGTGAGACATCGAAGGAGGATGCCATCAAAGCCACGTTTATAAAGGAGTCCCCATAACTACATAACGAGAAACGTGTTAAGAAAAGCGCGTTTGCAGTACTAGTAAGGTCGGAAGGGAGAAACGAGAGGTTGTAAGGTAGTCGTGAAATTGGTGGTACGGGTATCCTGCGAGTTAGCGAGACACGGTATTTATCATACAAACTAGGGGTTGAGTAGGATGGGGCGAAAAGTTGTTGGACCAAGACGAATAATTGAGTCAGTTGATGAAGCTGGAATTTGTGAGGCTAAGCAAGCCATAGTATCCGCAAATTTGTTAGTGGAGCGGGGAATGGTTTGGATAGAATAGTGAGTAAATAAGGCTAGAAGTGAATCCACGTAGTGTTTGTACTTTTGAAGTTCCTCATTTTTACATTGGTAGATGCCCATAACTTGATTGACTACCAATTGAGAGTCGCAAAAATATTGATAGATTTGATACCTAAGTGTGCAACTTGGAGACCCAGAACAAGGGCCTCGTATTCCGCTGTATTATTAGTGCAAGGGAAATCGAGTCGGAATGAAAGAGGCATGGGCTCAGCGTCGAGAGGAATGAGAACAACGCCGGCTCCTCCACCACGGTGGCATTTGGATCCATCGAAGAAGAGGGTCATTGGATACGACTCCTCCTTGAGGGAAAGAGTAGCGATGAGTTCGTCTGGGAATGTAAAATTGGTAAATTGTTCCCCAGGTAAAGGGGCCTCTGCAAGTTGGTGCGAGTTTGTCCTTTGATTGATTTCTGGTGGACAAACTCAAGGTCGAGGTCGGCGAGGAGCATGAGCCATCTGGCGATGCGTTGGTTTAGATGAGGTTTGGCATACATGTAATGGATGGGGTCCGTGTTGGTGATGACGAAAGTTTTGTGATTCAGAAGGTAGTGTCGGAGTTTGGTAGCCACGAATGATAGGGCTAGGCATAACTTTTCTACATGTGTATACCTAGTCTCATAGTCCACCAAAGTACGACTTATATAATAAATGGCTTGTTCTCGATTCTCGGAGTCACGATGTGCAAGCATGGCCCCTACAGCGTGGTCAGTGGCGGAAAGGTAAAGGTAGAAAGGGCGGTCGTCCTGAGGTGGGATAAGCACGGGTGGCTGCAAGAGATAAGTTTTGAGAGCTTCAAAGGCTAGGTGGCACTTTTCGCTCCATTGAAAATCAATGTCCTTTTTAAGAAGGTGATGAAAAGGTTGACATCGATCCGAGAGTTGGGAGATGAAACGTCGGATAGATTGGAGCTTACCTTGTAAACTACGCAATTGTTTGAGATTGGTAGGTGGGGGCATTTCTAGGATAGCTTTGACTTTAGATGGGTCGACCTCGATGCCACGCAAAGAGACGATAAAGCCAAGAAGTTTCCCTGAAAGGACACCAAAGACACATTTCTTTGGTTGAAGGCAGACAAAATATTGTAACAGGCGATCAAAAATAATGGTTAAAACATCGAGATGTTCACTACGATGTTTAGACTTGCCAAGAAGATCGAGCGTAATCTTGAGGATAGTGTGCATAATGTCATGAAAAATGTAGGTCATAGCCGGCTGATAGGTTGCACCAGCATTCTTAAGGCCAAATGGCATTACACGGCAACGGTATGAGAAGGTTCCCGAGGAGTTATGAAGGCGGTTTTATGTTGATCGGTGAGGAAACCAAAATTTGGTTATATCGAGAAACCATCCATGAGAGAGAGCATCTCATGGCTGCAGTGAGATCTACAAGTTGGTCAATGCTAGGTAAGGGGAAGTCATCCTTAGGGCAAGCGAGGTTAAGATCCGGAAATCCATGCATATCAAGTCCCCGTCGCTTTAGTGAGCGAGTACGATGTTAGAAATCCATTGAGGATAGTCAATAGGCGAGAATGAAAGAAAGCGAGAAAGGAGTCGTTGAAGCTCCTCTTTGACCAAGAGTAATGCGTGGATGCATTTTCTCAATTTCTATTTAATTGGTTTGGAATCGGGGTTTAGAGTGATGTTATGGACAGCAATGGTAGGATCAATTCTGGCATGTCGCGTAGGACAGCGAAAGCTTGGTTGCGAGCACGGAGAAAGGTAGTAAATGCGGCTTGTTCTAATGTGTTAAGGGATTGTCGATCTTCACAATGTGAGATCCTCCTCCGTGTGGATGTTGATTTCTATAGTCGATTCATTCAACATGGTTTGAGTTTGAGACGGTAAGGTGCGTTGAATATAGAGTCATCGCCCCAAGGTAAGTGAGGATGGAGTCGTCATCGGCACTCAACAACATTAATCGAAGGTGAATCCTCTTGATCATGTGCGGATATAGAAGGGGATAGAAGAGGGTCCTCATTATCGCGTTGATAATTGAGAGGACCTAGGAAGATAGCATTTATGAAAAAAAAAAAAGTTAGGAGGGATAGATTCGGGATCTATGACTCTGTGTGGGTGACGAAGGCAAAATGGGTGATGATGGTTGGTAGGGGTGGCGTCGTTGTCTTAGAAGACAAGCGACACGAGGTTCCTCTGTGTAGGTGTTTGAGGAAAAGCGAGACAAGCTGCGATCATTGTGTTTGCGTGTAGTCACGGGAATGAGTGTATGTCGGCCTTGTTCATAAAGACCAAAACCAAAGCCTTTCCAAGCACAATGAGTCAAGAAGGTGAGGGAAAGCGGCGATTTGTCAAGTATTGAAAATCGGATTGGAAGGGAACCACATCAAGAGGGGGTTCGGGGGTAATGGAGGATGCGTCAACACCCCCATACGTTAGGTTGGTGCGGCGGTGATGGGGTGGTCAAGAGATTACTTCCCCACATGGTCATCATGGTAGGATGTGCATGTACTGTCCATATTCTATGGGGTATGGAAAGAACTAACGTTATATAGGTGATACTCCCCAGCGTAAGGCGTTGAAAAACATCTACTAAGGGTGCGGTTGGGATGTTAGCTGCGGGAAGGAAGTGGTTTTGCGATGGTGGTTTCATCGGTTGAAGGCGTAGGTGCGGTTGAGGTGGATGGTTGAGGTACATTTGAAGAGGATGGTTGGGTTGAATGTATGGGTGTCTTGATTGGTATAAGCACATCATTAGGGTGGTATAACATATTACGAGGTTTTAAAGGGGGAGGATCAGCTTTTACTTGTGTAGGACTTCCCCTCGTACTCAAATTTTATGCATCATGTAATGTTGAGGAACGCATCCCATAGCCGGATCGAGGGCGACCTAGCAATATGTTATATTGGAACTCTCCTTGAGGACATAGAAGAGTTCGGGTAAAGTACGTGGTCTACCGAATGTTGAGGATCACGGTGCCTAAGGTAGAGTAATAGCATCATTGAATGACCGCATGACATGATGGGATTGGCACATATGTAGCTAGAGGGGATATTCATTTGTTGGAAGGATTTTGAAGAGATGATGTTAGGCTGGCCCCGTCAATCATAACACGGCGTACCGGATATCCCGAGCGTGCGGAGAGATAAAAAGAAGCGAAGTCGGGATCTTGGTACCAAAGTTGATAATTTCATCTTGAGCCGGCGGCGGCTTAGCTGTGTGCTGAGCCCAAAGTGGTTGAGGAGATAGGTTGTTTAGTGAGTGAAGCAACATGATTGGGCGTTAGAATAGAGGTAACAGGCAAGGTTTCATTAGGTAAAACCTCTATCCCTTGAAGGATCTCAACGAGAGCTTGTCGATGAGATTGAAGTCGAATGAGATCATATAAAGTGTCATTTTACGGGTGATTGGTGAAGTTGTTTGATCATAGTTCGGTGGGCAATGCCATTAGAGACGGGATAGGCGGGTCCGCGAATAACCACTTTAGGTGGTGGTGCAATCGGGATGGTTGACGGAGAAAGAGATGCCGCAGGTGTGTTTTCTTTTGCTTTCCCATTGTTTTTACGCCTCAGTAGCAACACTAATCATATTGATTTCATGAATACTTGAGAGGAGGAAGATGGTAGGGATAGGTCATGGTCTTCGAGAGGTGGGGCTGTAATGATGATAGATCTTGGTGAGGCGGGGACAGGTGATATAGGAGAGGGAATTGAAGCTAAAGGTCTCTCTCTTCGTAAGTTGTCTTTCTTAGCTTTTCTATCTGAGAGAGGTGACGGACGAAGTATGGCTTTCAACGCTTTGCATCCCTCTACGTCATGTCCTGGTGTGCGGTGGTAAGCGCAGATTTTAGACTCATCATAACCTATAGGTCGAGGTTTAGACGGGTCATAAGGTCTAAGTGGGGGTAGGGAAATGGTCGCATTCTCCACCAACATAGCAAGGATTTTGGCATAAGATCCTTTGAGTGGGTCAAAATCGGAGGAGGATGAGGGTATTGGTTGTGCGGGTTTTGGTAATGTTTGGGCGTGGTTGGTTCATACGGGTGGTGGTTTAGCGAAGGGTGTTGACACGTGGTTTTCACTAAATGTGGTTTCTTTGGCGTAGAAGCTATATTAGATGATGAGGTCACGAGATGATGTGGTATCGAGAAAACAACCACGGGAAATAGGAGTGACCGAAAACAAATCTTTTGATGATGGAATTTGTTTAGGGTTGATAGGTGAGCGAGGATACGCGGGGTGCGGTGTTGTTATACCTGGGATTCTTTGTATAGGTGCGGAAGGTGTAGGTTGCTTTAAAGAAAGCGGGAGGTATGATATATTGATGCGAGGTGGAGGGATGAGGTCCCAATATGGAAGGTAGGTGTGGCGATGATGGTTTTGATTGTGATAGAGTCACGGATTGAGTTTGTCTCTAGGTGGCGGGCGGCTTTATTTTGGATAAATCAAGTCGCTTAGGCGGAGTGCGTTAGGCCCGGGTATTGGTGAGGTCCCGAAGTGCGGGGAAGATTTGGTTAAGTTAATAGAAGTGGATGGGGCATTTGGTAGAGGTGAGGGTGAAGGTGAGAACATGGGTATTTTAAGCACTGCAAACACTTGGGTATATGGTGGAGGCCTCGGGATTGGTCATTTGCATTTGAGTAGAATACGGCGTACTCAAGCGTTCCCATAGGACTGTCTATCTTACGTGGAATGCAGTCCTCACGTGTGAATATGAACTTTTGTACGGAAGAAAGACGGGTTGTGATTCCAGTCCACTTTGTGGGTGTGATATAGGGGGTAGATGAGGCCTTTGTATCAATAGATGTTAAGAAGTCATTGGTTGTTGAAAAGATTTAGGTGATGAAGGAATAATAGGTAGGAGGCGTGTTTGAGGGGATCTGTCATGTTTAAAGAATGTGGTGATGTCGGTTCAAGAGGTTGCTCGTCTAAGGATGAGAAAAGAAGTGGCGAGCCTTCCTCTTGCATGCAAGAATGGTAGAAGGAGACATTTGGGAAATAGATAAATTAGATAACATCCGCTCATAGTCTTGCAAGGATGTGGTGTAAGCAGACTCATTGATGAGAAGAGAAGTCTGGGCAGTTAACTCTTTTATGGGTAAAGGAATGATTTCGCTTTGGCTTGATGGTGGTGAAGGAGGTTCGGACTCCTGTGTTAGTGGAGAGGCTTGATTCAAAATTTTCTCGATAGAGGCTTTTGGCTGGGAGTCGAAGACTGCATGGATCTCATGAACACTCTCCTCGGCTAAGATATCTTGATTTAGATTACTGTTAGAAGAATGATTCGGGAATGGTTTGTTGAATATTTTCAAATTTCGGTTTGCGAGGCGTTAGGATTATCGAGGCTATATCCCCGCATCAACCATTTCTGCACTATGTTTTCAACATCTTGCAGTTCTCATATTGTGTCCCTTCACGCGGTGGAAGATTCTGAAGTCATTTTCTTTGTACCGGGAAGGTTATGGCGCGAGTGGAATCAAACCCGAATGAGGTTTAACGGGAGGTAAGGTAATGGCTCTGCTTTGAGCAATTTTCCAATATCACACCATATGTTTCTCCCGAGGAGTGTAGTTGATGGGTTCTACTTTATACTTATAAGTGGTTTTGGCGGGGTATTAGACGGTGGTTAGGATTTGACCATCACCGCGTACCACGGCCCCTTTTGATTTGAAGTGGTTGATGGGTGAGGATTGGTGGTGTTAGGTTTGTTGGTGGAATCGAAGTTTGGAAATTGGGGTTTTTGTTCTGTGACCGCAATTTCTCTTCCTCTAAGGCTCGAATTTCTAGTTTAGAGCCATGGTAAAGGCCTCATCAAATGTGCGGAAAGTTTGAATTTGAAGAGTAGGAGAAATGTGCTTAGCACATGCCCGCGTAAAAAGTTCGATAAGTTGACTGAGGCAAGGCATATGTAAGTTGGTTGATAAGGCCCGCCATCGTCCAGCGAAATCTGCGATAGATTCGTCTTGGTGTCGGATGGCATAAAGGTCGATGATAGATACTTTCTTGGCAATGTTAATGGAGAAATGATCGAAAGATTGGGCTAGTTGGTTAAAGAGAAGATTGAGTGTTAGGTTAAAAACTTGTACCACTCAAGGCGGGTCTGATAAGGACATAGGAAAGGTGCGGAGTAACAAGGCATCATCATGAGAAATCAAATAACAAGCATGTCTAAATGATCGCAAGTGTTGTTGAGGGTCCTCTTTCTTGTTAAAGCGGGTAAATTTTGGTAATTCCCATTGAGGAGGATACGAATGAAGGGAGACGACAGATGGGTGAATAGGCTCGACAAACTTGCTCGTATGTCGAGTGCTACGACTTCCTGAAAGCAGAAGCCTCGGTTTTGCATTTTGTCCATCATTTGTTTAATGAAATCCGTGGTTGGATGAGATGATGGTGCGATTGTGGTAAGCGGAGGCAAATTGGGCCAAGGGCCTCATTTGGAAAATGGTGGGGTTAAGTGTTGATAAGGTATGGAGGATGAATATGTTGAGGCGACAAGAATAGGGATGTCCCATATACGATGTTGAGGTCCTTTGGATACATGTATGGGAAAGAAAAGGTAGGCGGAGCTTGAGAAGGAAAGCTAGTGTGGATAGGTGGCGAGAAGCAAGTCATGAACGGAGCAGTCTGCAAGAGAGATGAGGTAGGGGCAGTCGGCGGTAATGATATGTGGGGTCAAGATTAACCAACGAGAAAGCCAATCGAGTCGTATGAACCTCACGAAGCCGTCGGATTGGGAGACGGGGCTAGAGATGCGGGGAAGCGAGGCGGTGTTATCGAGGTGGAGTAGGAGCTAAATGAGCAGCTATACTAATAGGCATACCAACAAGGAGCTAACCATCAGGCGTATGGTCAGGGGTATGAGACAAATAGTATTGTACAGTGCTAGAATTAGCATCCAGAAACTTGGCAAAGTCCTTATCTCCCACAGGAATTTTAGGAACCTCGGTTGGTATCGTAGGATTCCCATAGAATGTGAAGGGGGTGATTCGAGGCAAAGAAAAGCGAGAACAAGCATGTGAAACCATGGTGGGCGGCTTGCTTTCAGTGATAACAACCATGGACAGGAGTTCACGGTAGGGTTTCAATCTATCGGGAGCAGAAACAAACTCAGGCGAGTGAAATTGGTAAGTTCTTTGGTTTTCGGGAGTTGGAAAGACGATAACCGATATCGGTCTAGTAACCGATGTCGGTTATACTATAAGCGACGCTTGATCGAGTAGCCGATGTCGGTCTAAGAAGTGCAGGCCAACAAGATATAAAAGGCTGCTAATTTGATTTTTAAAAGCGTTTAGTATACTTGTCAATTATTGATCACGAGAAGGCGGGGTATGAAAAAGCAGAACTAAAAACAAGCAAGATGCACATGCAAATCGAGAGACTAACCCTAGGGTTAATTTTAATTATTGTGGGCTTATGCCTTTAGGCACGGAGCGATGTCAATCTAAACAAAAGACTTAGGGGAAATGTCAAGTTGTTTTGGCTTATAAGGTTACCTCAATCGGGCGGAGGAATACCGCGGAAAAGGGGGTGTTTGAGCTATTGTGTTAATTGTGAAGTGATTCGGTATGTGTTGTGCAGTGAAAGTAAGATTAATTTCTTGTCAATACCGTGGATATCACCCCCACGTGTACGACCTGTTACTTAATCTATGTTCACTAGAATTGAAAACAACAAGCAGTAATGTAATGCACGTGTTTTAAACCCAAATCGAAAATGATATTCGATGAAGCAAAAGAGATGACTTTCACTAATGCGAGATGTAAAAGCAAAGCAAGTTCTTTTATCAAAATAATATAAAACCTTGTGAATATCTTTTAGAAGAAGAAAACAGCAAGTATACTCCCTATATGAAAGCAAGCAAGAAAGAAAGAAACCCAAAATGGGTCCACCTAAATGTGTGCCAAAATGTTTCACTTGAAATGTTTCATTCCTTTTAGAAAGCAGAGATAAGGTTAGGGCTAGGAGGAATACTGTTGAGCGTCGAGATGGTGTGCGCGTCACGAAGTAGAGAAAGATCGGGTTGACTACGAAGAACTCCTTTTTGTCTTGGAAGGACTACTGCAAATAAGAACACAAGACCACACGATTTTGATTAGACAATAAATGAGGGAACTACCTTGGGCCGGGGAAATATAAAACTTCCTTTCAAAGGTGGTGGTTCCCCTGCTAATATGAATCAACACAAAAGAGCGTAAAATATCAATTAAATTATTTTGTTGAAAGCGGGTAGGAAAGGCTGATTTCGGTTGTAGTCGGGATAACCGATACTGCCACTTGGTAGCCGATGTCGGTAGGGTTTAAGATCTGTATGTTGGTTGTTTTGTGGGGTGGTTGTCTTTTGTAGGGTAACTATGTTGTTTGTAAGGCTGGTTTATGGGTGATATTAGGAAATGAGGTGATGAGAGGTAAAAGAATGATAGTTAGATGCTGATATGCATTTGGGTAGTGGATTCGGGAATGGATTTATGAGGATTTGTGATTCAAAAAGCATAAGAAATGTTATAACGAGAGGACATGTAAGATGTGACTTACTGGTTTTGATGAAGATGTAAGTTGATCTCCTTTGTTTGCAAACTCTTCTAGTTTTCCACTCGTCTCTGCTTTCGGTCAAGTGAAGATCTGGACTCTCTTGATCACTCCCAAATGATCTCTGTTGATTCAAAATCCTTCGACCCTAATCAAAATGAAATTCCAATCCTTTGTTTTTGGTTTGGGAGGCCATTTCTGAGGAACCGATGGCGGTTACATGTAACGATGGCGGTCAAGTAGAGCCAGCATCGGTAAGGAAAAAAGTAGGCTATTTTTAGTAAAATAGCCCACCTTCCTGCTTTTCTCCCGAGAGATTAGTTGCGGGCTTGGTCAAGTGACTAGAAGGTCGGTTTTGGAGTGCGAGAAAGGGTCATTAGTCATGGGTGTAGGTGTAGACCAAGTTTTAGGTCTTAATTAGGTTAGTTTAGGATTAGGGCTAGAGTCATGATGAGGTGGAAAAATGAGGTGGTAGGTGAGGTGAAGGGGATTTATCAATTACAAGGTAATTAATAAATAATTGTGTAAGGTTTAGGTAATGAGGTTAGGTTGCGAAATGGGATGCGGGTCACAAGGGTTGTAAGACACGAATTTGGTGTCTACGGTGAGCTAGAAAATCAAAAAATGAAAATCGAAAGGCAAATGCTAAGCTAGACATGTGGAAATCAATAGCTAAAATTGAGAAAAGAGTATTGAACATACCAGTCTCTGGCATCCATGTGGTATCAATGGATGCTTGGCGGAGTCTTCTTGGTGGGTCGTGGTGCCTCCCAGAATCTAGAGGCATGGTGGTGTCCTATCACGGACTTATCATCCCCTCCAAATGCCTCCTCCGAGACTAGATTCTCTCTCTCCATGCTCTCCTCCTCGTGTGCTACTCTGAGGGTCTCCTGAGTATCATGCCACTCGGGGTCATTGTCAACTCCCTCTGAAGGTCCTGACCACTCATCCTCCTCAGAGTCGAATTCTAAATCGATTGGTTCATCCTCCTCCACACAGTGAGAAGGGGCCACCCCAATCTGAAGTAAGGGTTCTTGAGGAGAACTAGCTACCCACCGAGCCTAAACTACCCACCTAACTACAATAGGCACACTAGGGTAACAAGCTGGTCCAACCAAGATTCCATCTAGGACCTCTCGTGCCTCACGAATAGTCCTGTAAATAGGTGTCACTAAAGGAATCATGACGGGGTATGGAAGACCAAACTTAACGGGGTACCTAGTCAAAGGGGTGAATCTCTAGTCTCCCAGCTCTGTCAACTAGCTAGCTTGTGGAAGAGAAAGCTACCATCATCGTAGTCTCCTCACCCCATATCCTTGCCATGTCCTGATAGGGTGTGGGGGTCATGTTTATTGTAGTCAGGGAGGCCACTGCCCGATGTGGTGTGCGGAGCAGCGACATGCATGTCCATCTAGCTACTGGAAGACCCTTGGATATGATACATGTACCCCCTTCCATACATGATGAAATGCTCATAGACCTAACTCATAACCAGAGTGGGGTGGCTCAAGGACTATCCCTGTAATCTTACAACTTTGTATAACTCATGGTATGTGGTCCCTGAATATCTTCTCCCGAGCACAATTACGACCATGAGCCTTAATTTGTGTAATGATGGGGGCCTAACAGTATAAAAGTGTATCTCCTCCCTTGTCCCTGATTAGTCTCGAGGATAAGATACCCATGATGTCTCTCGAAGGATAGGAATGGGAGAAGTAATAATAGACCAAACTTTCATTCCCTTCTTCGATCCGAGATGAGACAATAATGTCTCCCATGTATGTGGCTTATTGTGCCATCACATACACGGACCCCACTTGTCACCAATGCCGAGTCTCTTGCTAAATCTTGGGAGTCCAAGAATGTGGTATACATCCTTTAGATTGATATTCCACTCCCCCTTGACACTGGTAAGCTGGAAAGTGTTCCAATCTCGCATCCCGATAAGAGAATAAGTCACACAAAAATGGTAGTAGGAGAAACATAGGGCACCCATGCTATCCACCGAGATGTCTACCCGATATAAAAGATTTGTCTCGGCACGGGCCAACTAATCTAAGGGATCCAATCTCTCTCTCTCTCTCTCTCTCTATCTCTCTCTCTCTCTCTCTCTCTCTCTCTCTCTCTCTCTCTCTCTCTCTCTCTCTCTCTCTCTCTCTCTCTCTCTCTCTCTGCTCAATGTATGTACTCCATACCATCCACGAAAATGAGAAAAGAGTAAGTCATTAAATTACATCACATGATAAGCTCATAAAAAATATAGTAAACTCCCAAAAATCCAAAAAAAAATTAGGTTTCGAGCATGTTTTGACATTTTGTCAAGAACCACCGCCAAAGTCTGATGCAGTCTGAGACAACGGTTCTAGGACCACCACTCTAACTTGGGCAACAATTATGAACTGATTTTCAAAACACACCCTTAACCCTAAAAATGACCAAAAATGTTGGAATTGACCATTTTTGACAAAATAAAAACATGCCCTATGGGCACTCCCCTAAGACCCATTCAAGAAAAGAAATTTTGAAAATCTACCCCCTAGGTAAGCTTTTCAATGTTTTAACTTTTAGGGGTACAAAAACAAGGAGGAAATAACTAACCGAGAACATGTTGGCTGATCTCCCACTCACGGAGGCATGATCAAATTCTCGGCTTGAACTCATTGGTTGTATTCTCATTAGGAATGGTCATAAGTAAATCCAGAGCTCCAAAATCAATCAAACTAACCAAATCAACAATGCACAAATGAATTGAGAAATGAGTTTGTCTTGATATATATATGTTATTTCTAACTTTGTGTTGACATTTTTTTCTACGAGGTATGGAGCATTAGCATAGGTATATTTCTATAGCCTCGCGCAAATGATATGTATTCTTGTCATTTTGATTTATTTTTCATTTGTCGATATTTTATCTATCTCGCACTTAAGTATTTTCCCTATTTTGCAAGTGAGGGAATTTGGATGGCGACTATTCAACACATAGGCATGTCGGGTATAGCTTCTAACTCCCCATTTGAGAATTCCATAATCGAGACTCTATGTTTTACACCTCTTTCATGGCTAGGACACTTCTCTAAGGAGCAAAATATGTATGCACCCAAAATTACATGCTACATTTTCGGTGAAAATGGTTATAAAAGTCCCAGTGATGATTCAAAATCATTTCAAGAAGGTGTTTGAGATCCAAAACCCATTTGCAGTATATATTTGTAGCCTAGATAACCTTACTTAACTTTTTCATGCATTTTTCCATCTCCCCATTTCTTTTTGTGCTTGTTTTTTTTTCCTTGATGTCAGAATTTGCCGTCTACAGGTGGCGGTTCACAAACTACCACCCTACCTAGGGCGGTGGTCCTGGAATCATTTCTTGTGTAGGGTGGCAGTCCTACCCATTTTATCCATACTCTTCATGCATAAAATTGCATGCGACAATACACTTAAGTTTTCTTTTTGAGTGCATCTGTGAGCCAAATTTGCTAAAAATAGCTTCATTTGTTTGGTTCTCCTTGTTCCTTATATTTTTATATAGATTTAATGAGTAGAACTACCTCTCCATTGCCTTATGCATAAAGTAGCCTCATATCCTCCATTCCTATATATTCCATGCTTGTATTCAAGCAAAAGGTTGAGAATTTGTGCATCTTGCATTGTTGTGCTGCCATAATCTTGTTAGGAATTACATAGCCAAGCTCGAGATCTCTTTCGCTATCTCTCCACTACTTATATTATGCCCAAATTACTTCCAAGTGTCATCGCTCAAGTACCATCCTCTTGATATTTTTCTTTGCATTCCCAATCCTTTGGACTCACATGAACACTTAGAGAAAGAAAGGAAAGAAGCGAGGGGACAGCACGATAATACTAGATTTTACAAAGCTCTTGCTTGTCCAAGTTGGAGTTGTGTATTTTTTTCTTTGTTTTATCGAATTTTCAATTGCATATCAAATAAAGTAGAGAAACAGTTTATTTCAATTAGCTAGATAATTACAAGTAGATCATATCAATAGGAAGTTTTCTCTTCAACATTTCCAAGGAAGCTATGGGGAAATAATAGCTTTGTTAGAGCCATGATTTGTTCTTCACTTCTGAGGTAGGGTTGGAAAGATTTTTCTTGAATTAGAATAGATCTTAGGTTTAGATTCACACATCTACATAGATAGTTAGCTACATCCGGATAATTGTTTGTTTTTAATTTTGGTTAGATTAGATGCATTGTCTCAAAAAGTTAGAAAAGAACAAAAACATTTATTTTCTATTGTTTTACTTATTTGTTCTAATATATTGAGAAAAAACCAAAAACATAGGTTAGATTTCCTTTGATAGTTTATTTTCCGAAAAAATCAATTCATCTTGCATGACCATCAATGTTCCACAACAAGAAAAGACTTATAGTTGTGATATCTTGGTCCCACAACCCAACAAGCGAGCTAATAAGCGACATTGACGTAATTTTGTGCTTAACATTCTTATGTACACCTGCCACACACACCGAGAAAATAAGATAGTTAGAGACATTGAACATAGCTGCTAATCAAGCCTACGACTTTTGGACTTCTCTTGGAAATAGGATTTGATTGCATGTATGACCATACAAGGGCCTCAACCTCAAGCGAGTCTCCGGTTGTGAGCCACATATCTCACAACCCAATGGGCTGCTAGTCGATTAGATATAGACACTATCTTACACACATTAGTATTCATATCTTCACCGCTTCCACCGATATTATTACACAACTTTCATTGTTGAATATAGAGCAATCGATCAAAGCTAATACTTTACGGATGAGACCAGAAAATCACGCTTAGTTCCTGCAGCTCCATTACACCTCTTGTCTCAATTTCCATGACCTTGTCTGGAAACCCATATGAGGCACCTACAAATTAATTGCCACGTATTCTCGCAACCAATCAATAGAATCTTGAAAGAACTAGACATCGATTAAAGTCTCCAAGTAACTATCATATCGAACCATACCATTACACCCCTTCGGTTAGGAGAGCATTATTTTCCTTAGATTCACATATCCCATTATTACTGTTGAAGACATAAGATTTCCTAATTATCTTAATCATCATCATCAATTTCACTCCCACTTCAATTCCATGCCGGCTATCTTGGCACAACCTCGGGAAGTCGGGTGCAAAGAAGGTCACATATTGATTTTCTATCGTATAGCTACCTATCCTATTCAAAAGGGATTACACCATCATAATTTTTAATCATCAAATCTATTAAATACTCAAAGTTTTGATTTAGAATCTAAAATTATTGATCCATATCTATATCAGCATTACTTATATAAGGGAGGTAAAATAGTTAATTTTTGCAAGCCCAAAAGTCCTCCATAATTTTGGCATATTGAAGATAAGTGGAAGTGTCTCCTTTTGGTATATCACTTAGATAATCCATCATACATATATCATTGAAATCAGATTCCTCACTAACATCACCATCTCCAACAAAATTCTCACTGAGGGTGTGGAAATAAACACTTATCACATCATTCAATGATGCGAGTATTCCTCTACCTTAACAACCCTTGTTTTCATTGGATCTAGGAATATTTTATTGTCTCTAAAATTTTACTACTTATTTCCTAAATCCATAGATAATTTTTCTCTATCATCAGCCTAGTGATATCCTTTAGGATGATTCCCAAACCTATTTTTTCCTTGATCCTAGTTCTAAAATTGAGGAATTTAAACCAATCCTTTCTTTTCTCTAGCAAGCTTGTATGAGATCTATTTGAATTCTCCAACAAAATTTTTAACCACTTCCTCTAGATCTATTGCCTTACTTTCCTGAGTCTTTTTTAGACTAATGATCTTGACACCTTCTCTCTTTAGAGGATTCCCGACTACTTTAATATTGTTCTCAATTTGGATAGCCATAAAGAAAGCTTGCCTCAGAGATCTAGGATTTTTGTCTTTCATATAATAAGCTTCTTTCTTATCAAAGGAATATAATTATTTAATCAAGAAAGAATCATCACTAGGCCTTAGATTAATAGGCAATCTAGTCAAAGTTTTATTGAATCTAGTATTAAATTATTGCACATAATCATTGGGATCCTTTATGATATTTTCAAACTATGATAAAAAAACCTAGGGTCGGTCTTATTACCATAATGGAGTTTGAATGCATTATTCATTTCTACCAAAGAATAAATTGAATTTGTAGGCAGTAAATTGTACCACTCCTTGTAATCTTCTTCTAATGTATGTATGAATATCTTAACATAAACATATTCATGCTATACTTCATAGTCATTCATAACATTTCGAAAAAAATATATGATGTTGATCCCCACTTATAGCATTATCCCCTTGAAATCTAAGCAACCTGCTTCTAATTTCATTTGGTGCTTCATTAGGGTAGTCCTCCTTTCCAATGAACCTTATTGGTTTATAATTTGTGACTAAAAAGGATCCTTTAGTGGAGGTTTCTCCATATTACTCTGTGGAGGTGTTTCAAAAGGAGGGTTGAAATGGTGGGGAACTAGAGGTCTCTAGGGTAGAGGAGTATGATCCACAAAATGGGAATCCTTCGGGTACTTGGCTTCAAAAATATCTATATTCTTAGTAACTAAAAAATAAGAAAGATGAGGAATAGCTTTATTATTTGTAGATGTTGAACCTTCTTGAAACAATGAATGCAAATATTCTTGAGGACTACCTAGATCAGAGCTATCAAATGTGCTAGAGTAATCCTCCACCAAAGGTGGATCAAATTCAATAGGTTGAACAATATTTTCTTTTGACTTTTATCAACCCACTAGTTTCCAGATCTTCTCCCCTCTTGACTTTGTATTCTTCAGCTGGGAGTAATCTTCGGTGGGGTTAAACTTGAAAAATGGTCTTCTTCCTTCCGATTTTAAAAGGAGATAGTTAATCAGTAAGGTGTATAATATTTTCACTAGTATAACCTATATTTTATTTCAAAGATAGAGCCACCACCAAGGCCTTGCACATTAGATGTATAGATCAACTCAAAAATGTCATAAAAGGATATCTTCACAAATTGGGAGGTTAAGCTTTGCATACTTTATGAATTTTCCCACGTTTTTGGTCACCAATCCCTTAGTATACTCATATAATCTCAAGCATATGGAAATCCTATTTGTATTTGGAAATTTATGGATGATACTTTATAGACTAGTATATGTTTTCCTTATTTTGGAACAAATTAGCAAAGGAATGAATTATAAACCTTTACCATAATAAATATTCCCTAGAAATGGTGATAGAAGCATGTTGAAAGGCCTTCCTAAAAAGTATAAATATTAGCAATTCATACATCCTGAGAAAATTTAACCCAAAATCGATCTAATAAGATAAATCTTATATACTCGCTAGTAACAACATCAGAAGTGTGTTGACAGGACTTTGCAATTTGAAATCAAAAATACTTATCAACATATATAAATAATTCACCAAAAACTCAATAAGTCCCCAAAAATGGAACTAGAATCATGTTGGTCCTCAATTCTACACTCCTAGTACCTTGACAACATTCTCTTAGGAAGGGGGAGTGCTTGGATGGTGATAGACCAGGTAATATATTGTTTTATATCTAAGGAGGGGTCTAACACTTCCTTAGGATCAAGCCTTGAGGTGATTGAGGGGCACATACAAAGGGGATGGCCTCATCCTGCTACTTTTGGTCCTACCTTGAACCAGGGTGAGAGAACCCGTAGTGTAACCTGAATTTATAGGGGGAGATGAATTCCTTAATCCTCTTGATATGTTTCAATGATGGATCAATATGGGATAAGCATGGCCATGAATACAACACTCACTCTCACGATATGTCACAAGATGTTTTACATATGCTTAATGCACCAGACATAGGTTACTATAGAAAAAAATTCAATTGCTCTTATAATATCTTGATAGAGAATTAAGGCTAAAAGGCACCTTCAATGATATTTAAAACAACAAAGAAACAAATGGAATGAATGGAAGCTAATATGAGGGGGTGAGATCAATTATGGTAGTTGTAACTTCACAAAGGAGGGATTTATATGATGAGAGAACCCTTATAACAGATCATTTAACACTTAGAGCATCCTACAATTCTAGAAAGTATAAAAATTAGATTAAGTAGTAAACATTCCTACAAAGAAATATTTGCATTCATTGATAGATAAAAGATGTATAGTTTTAGCACAATATCTAAGATACTCAACACAAAATCTCATGAAAATAATTTAATAAAGTATTTACTGCTTCTACTCTAGTATGCCCAAGATACACACAAAGGATAGCAAAAATCACATCGAAAAAATGGCTATAACAAGGATTTTAGAATCAAGTCTAATATTACAAAGTAAAGTATCACACCAAAATATTGAATTAATGGACAAAGCACAACTATTAAGGACTAATCTCATGTACTACAAAGATAAGCAATGATCACAAAGCGTAGCAAAATTTATAACTCATTACTCAACAATTAGACATATAGAACCCAAAACACATAAATTAAACTCAAAAGAAGACATATTTCATTCAGATCTTGAATTTATTAATAGGGAACATAAATAAAATTCTCTCAATGTTATTAAGTGGTTGTACATTGTAACTACCTTGATAGATAATTTTGAAACTGAAATCCACATGCATTTCATAAAGGAAACATGAAGCATTCACAATTATATCTCTCAACCTTTTCAGAAATAGAAAAATTTAACCCCCTTCTATCATAATACCAAAACTAGCTTTGAAAAGAAAAATTGACCCCCTTTAATATGAGGACATGCCCCCATATTTATACAATTTTGATAAGCTCTTACAATTTAATTTTCCATCCCAAAATAGAAAATGAATATTCTCATTGTTCAACAAAAAAGATCTTTAATTAGAGAGGGAATGTAGTTTTTCTAACTGAAAAGATCGGTTTTTTTGTTATAATTTTGGGATCGATTCCATGCCTTCACTACCACATTTGTAAAATAGCTATTTCACACTTCCAGGTGTTCTTGTGTTACTTTTTTCTCTTTTTCTCCCACATAAGTCCATCAATTTCTAAATAAAATGATTCCAAATTGAAGATCTCGAGAAGGCCTTTCCAATAAGACCAATTTTGTGTGATTTAGAGATCTGGAGAAAAAGTTAAGGCCATTTAAATTTTTTATATGTCGGGATGAACATGAGAGTGACATGATAGCTTTTAATTGGCTTTGGGAATCACCTTTGTCATGAAATATGAGAAAATAAGAAAAATTGATTCACCTTCGCCTTCTCAAAATGTTCTTACTTGTAATGGTCATATGAAACATGAGCCAATGTAAAATCTCCATGCTTTCTTACGGTGGACAGCCTTTCCTCTTTCTTGTAATGATTACCATGAAGCATGAGCCAATGAAAAATTCCATGCTCCTCGTAATGTTAGGATCTGTTTGATAAATTTGATTTACCACCACAAAATGTGAGCCAATGAGAAATATCCACGCTTATTTCGTAATTCAATTTCATTTATAAAAACCTTATTAGATTGTGAATCATAAACCAATGAGAAATCTCCATGCTACTGACAATGTTAGTCTTCTAAGAGTGCAAAGCATAAACCAATGAGAAATATCCACACACATTTTTTGTTATGTAGTCTCGAGATTTCTTTCTTTCATGTATTCCTTTAATTGGTTATGGGGTCGTGCCTTCACATCGCAACCTTTATCTAGACTTCATTCATTGGTTTCATAGAATTTTTCCACGTATCCACCTTGACCGATCAAACCACCTGGACCCAAAGCCTTTTGAAACTCAATTTATTCCATGGACTTGAGGTCCATGGGATCCCATCTACTCACATTTATTCAAAATGGTGATGCGTTTCCACCGTATGCCATTGATTTTGTGTCGATTGTATATCCCTTAACTTTTCCACATTTCTTTTGACCGTGGTGACTTTCTCTACCCCGTTTTGGATCGAAACCTTATGAATTTGGTTCATTTTGAATACTTGAAGTCTACAAAACCTGAATGGTTTAGAGAGGCCCAAAATATTTCCATCTATCATCTCCTTTTTGGGCATTAGAATTTCTTGGAAGTGCACATCTTTGAAGGACATTTGAATGTCCCTGTGCTCTTTTAAATAACTAAGTCCATTTTAAACTTATTATTAGGTGTTGATTGCATGTTTTTAGCATTTGTGAAAGATGTAAACATATCCGATCACCCACAAGTCTAGAGATTTTATACTTTGATCAACCAATATATTAACCAATCCCAAGGGAATTCTTATGGTGTTAGTCAAAGAAATAAGGATTGAAAAGATCACAGATTTTGTACTCAAGATTCACATAAGTAAAAGATATAATATTGAAAATATTCTGAATTCATCTTTAAAGCCTCATATTTTTGTCCTATAAACTCTTTAGTCTCATGGATGTCATTAAAATATTTCATTTCATTTCAGTCCTCCAACATTTCTATTGAATCCTTTCTTTTTATTTTGACAAGGCATAAAAATTCTTACAATTTTATAAGTCTCCTTTACTCACATAGATCTTTGAAGCATGGGGAATAATATGAAGCATATATAATAGTTATATCTTATGGAGAATCTAGGAAAATAACCATCTTAATCTAGGCGAATGGATTGAGCACCAATATTTACCTTAAGATAATTAGTTATAGTACTTACACTAGTTAGTGAATCGATGAGTTATTGTACACCCTAATGTGAATTGCAAAACATAATGTAACTCAATATAAATTATCCCTATGAGGAAGGCATAATGAAGTAATAATAAAGAGTAGGTATCATGAAATGACATTCATGTTAAATGAGCCTTGTTCGTGCTCACTCGGGATGGCTATGGATAGGAAATGAACGTGAAATGAAAATTCATTACGTGAACGTAAACTTTCCCATAGCTATCATAAGGTGGTACTTATAGGATTAGGTAACCCAAATATTGACTCATGATCTATGAAGTTTTAGGAATAAATTCAATTACTTACCTAAACTAATAATTAAAATGGTTAACTTAAACTTAAATTATAAACAATGAAAAAGAATCTTCATAACTATATTGAGACGATTGTGTTTCACCATTTTCTTTATGTTTTCTGATTGTGATGAAACACATAGTGTTATGGGCTGAGGAGGAATACTTGTTGTGTTGGTTTGGAGGTTGATGTGTGCGTTCTAACTTCTCGATCTAATGCTGATTGTGAGAGCTTCCTTTTGGCTGGGAGGAACTACCTGAAATAGAAAACAAGACCACCAAAGAAGATTTAAATAATATATGATAGTGGAATGCCTAGTGTATGCTAGATCCAAGAAGTGTGATACTTCCTAGAAGGTTGTCAATCCACTATTTTATAAAACAAATTATGAAATAACTGAAATGTGTACATAAACAAATCTAGTGCTAGTATTCTAATTTGGGTACCTTAGATCACTATCAGTGTCAATCCAATTAAATACTAAAAATAAGTAGGTCAAGGTCTTCAAGTCGGGTTCGGAGTTGTTCGGATGGTCTGCAGGTCATAGACAGGGTTTTGGTAGGGTTGGGTAAGGTATTTGGGTTGTCTTGGTTGGCATATGGTTGTCGGTTTACACAATGCTAACAGACATAGACACCGACATTAGTCAAGGTATAACCAATCACGATTAGGTAGAAATGATGACAATTATGGGTAACCGGCATGAGTAGAGGTGGGCTAGTAAGACTTAATAATATTTATTAGTGGGGTTTGATATGAGATCAGCGAGAGATGATAGAGGGCATAACGAGGTATATGGGGTCTTAGAACACTCAAAAATATTTAGAGGTTAGGTATAGGTGGTTTTGTGGTGTGGGTGGAGGAATGGTAGGGTTTATAGAAAAAGGAATAGTGGGGAAAAGGGAATGCAAGTAGGAAATGAAAACAAAGGTGACAAAAACCTTTAAAACAAGACAAGGCTAAAATAACACAGGTGATAAATGTACTTACTAGTGTTGCAGGTCCAATGGCTATGAGATGGTGATGATTGATTGGTGGGATGGATCTTGGTGCCATAGTGGTGCTTCCCAAAATGTTACCATGAGTGCAATACCTCTGGATCTCTCCTAGTACTAGTGATGGATGTTTGTAGGTGTAAAAAGACTCTAGTTTTTCTTGCATACATCTCTCTTCTCTTTCTTTGATCTCAGAATGTGCCAACCCACAAAAAAAAGGTTGCAAAAGTGAATAAATAAAGTAATCGACAATGATTCTAGTTGACCGGCATTTGTTTCGAGATGACAACGGTGTCGGTTAAGGTGGGATTACCTAGGTTTACTAAAATAATAGATCTCACCATCATTTGGTCCAAGTCTATCCATTTATTTGTAGATCAGAATGGACATTATGTTTTTATGAGTGGGAAGGTGGTTAGAGGAATAATAGGCCTTGATTTTTAGGGTTGAACTAAGTCTTATTCATTTATGGAAACATGTTATGAATAGGTCTATGGTGAGGTGTCTAGGTGTGTCCATCCATTTAATTAAAGTAATTAAATTAATAATGGGGTGAGGATGGGTATTAATTTAATTGTAAATAATTAAATTAATGTTAATGTAGGGTATAAGGGTCATGGTTAGGTGAATGTGTTTGAGTTGGTTCTTCGAAAGGGGACCAAGGGGAGTGTGACCCAATTTTGGTGTCTATATTTTTCCCTTTTTGTTGCATAGCTTGTATTGGTAAGCGACGCTGACAAAAAAATAAATGGTTGTGTCGAGTGTAAGTGAGGGTGGTGTTTCCCAAGTGTGGGTGAAGGTAACCCCCCTCAAACTAGGAACCGATGAGGTGAGAGATGGAAGTGGTGAGTGGTTTGATAAAATGAGGAGGTGGGAAGATGAAGATTAGTGGGTACATTAGGTAAAGGTAAAAGGTCAAATTGGGTAAACAGGTAAATGGGCCAGGGTCAAAGGTAGTGGTAGTTGAACACACGCACACATGTTGGAAACTATGGCATGGTACTAGGTTGAGAAGCTTTCAAACTCTACTAAGGTCGATAGGTCTATCCAAATAGGGTTGAAGTGATTTATGGTATCAAGGTATAGGATATGGTGTGGAAACACAACAGAGGTCAAGTGTAGGAACATTTAGGTATGTTCCAGTACACCAAAGGTCAAGTCAGGATAAACATCATGGTAATAGGCAAGGTAAGGTCAGTAGGTCAAACAACATAGGTAACCACGTCGCAAGGTACAATGAGCACGGAGGGTCAAAGGTCACAAAAAGTGGTTCAAGTCAAGGTATATAGGTAATGACATGGGTAAGGCCAAGGTATAGGTAAAATAACAAATCCTAAGATGCAACAAAGGCAATGTAGGGGTAGGTTGGGTTTGTAGGTATGGTTCAATGGGTGTCCGAGATGATAAAAGAGGTACATTGGCACGAATGGTGGCAGGAAAAAGGCATCTTAGCAAGACCAAATAGTTATAAGGGTGGACCGATTCGGTTAAAGGAGACCAATGTCATTAGCTAGGGCATAAATAGGTATCGTCGGTCGGTCAGTCGGGTTGGGTTTATAAAACAAAAATTCCATATTTTACGAAATCATTGTTGTGTTGTACCATTGGAGAAAATGATAGAATTAGTTGAATTTTAGTGATTTTTGAGAGGAAAGTATGAGGGACTGTACTTAGTTGAGGTGGAGAGATCGATTGGTGAGAGGAGCTTAGGTAGATGGGTCCACATGAGATTGGGTGGACCGAGGTGATTGGTGGAGAGATTCGAGGTATATTTTGGCATGGTAGAGGTAGGAGAAGGGTCGGGTGGGCCACAACATAAGCGTAGCAGCCAATGTGCCACCATGTAGATGACATCGAGATGAGTAATATCTAATCCCATTCCTCATTTGTTAGGTAGATTTTTTTATAGAAATTGGGTTAGGGTAAAATAGGTTTTTGGGGAAAAATTAAATTTGAATTTGGGAAGAAAATGGGTGAAATAGGAATGGAGGAAGGTGTAGTTAGGTGAATGAGGGTGGGGAGGGGTTAAGGGGGATTTGGGTAGGAATGGGTGGGTAGTTAGGGAGAAATGGGAATTTTGAGAGAAATAGGGCAATTTATGTGGATTTGATGCCATGGACAGTGGTGACCGACGTCGTCGAGGGTCGGTGACATCGGTGGGAGTTATCCGAATCAATCATAGATAAGGTGATCGATATCGGTTTTGGGAGACTTATGTTGGCTAAGAATAACGGATGTCATTCGGTGTTGAGAGGGTGGGCTAGGAGATGAGTAAAGGTGGGTGGGTGAGATAGGAAGGTATTGTTGAATGAAAATAGGTAGGGTAATAGTTATAGGTGGGGGTCAAGGGTGAATGTGGGTATGGTCAAGGTTTAATAATGTTATGGTTTATTTGATGCATGTGAGGGACTAGTTACGAGATGTGGGATAGGGTACCTCCCATATTAATAATGGTGAAGGGAGACGTGACCGATGAGGAGTGGAGACACGTGACCGACGTGGGTTTGATTGGTGTCGATGCTATGGGTGCATAGTGTGTGATAATAGTTTGATGGTTGATCTCATCGATAGATGGGATTCCATGACCAACATGTTCCATCTTCCAACAAGTGAGATCATAGTCACCTTAGAGGATGTGTACATGATCCTAATATTACTGATAGTGGGAGTGCAAGTGTACTCCATTTCATCATAGACCTTAGAGGAGCTGATGTTGATAGTATTTGGAGGGGATAGATGAGATGAGGTTCTATAGTGTGAGTGTGAGCTAAGCTATGGAGAGATGTACATAGCCATCCCGAGGAGATGCGGTTAGTTATTTTGATTATGGAGGAAGTGTGTTGTTTTACACTGCTGGATGCAGAGGGTAGGAGATTCCCATGGGCACTAATGGGAGTTCTTTGTGATATGATGGAGATAGGACCAGTTTGCATGGGCACTAGCCTACCTGGTGTAGTTATACAAAGAGCTATGGGCCTATGGAGGCTATGGAGGTTTAGCATGTGTGCACTTTCCTTCTTCACTATTGGGCCTATGAGCACATTGTGTGCGTGCGGCCGATTGTTTTTCCCACTGGATGCATTTGAGCTAGGTAGGGTCCGAGTTGGTTATAGGTGATGGGTACCAGTTGGTGGAGTGCATCGGGGGCTAGGGCTACACATGATGTGGCTCACTACAAGTGGATGTTGGAGGGGTTTTGGAGTAGACATTATCTGGAGGCCATATGTGGGATATCCATCATACAATCACACATAGCGGAGTTGGATGATATACAACTACTCGGAGTGGATAGAGGGCATTGTGTTAGGAGCACAAGATGATACCAGTAGATAGAGTCTAGTGGTAGTTTGGGCTGCCCCAGGATGTACCACCACCATTCCCTCATTATAGGAGAGATGATGTGGAGAGGCCTATGCCTCTACCACATTCGACTTGGCCGAAGGTAGGAGGAGTAGTTGGTGGATTGATAGATAAATGATGCCAGCTACACAGATGCATATAGATGGTGGTGGTAGGTAACTATGAGCAACTACAGTAGGTTGGACACGTGGCTCTCCTCATAGTCCCAGAGAGACACATTATAGGGGATAAGTAGAAGCATTACGGGCCCGGATTACTGGTTTACAGGGGTAGGTGATAGGGTCATAGGTAGAGGTGGCCACATTACAAGTACAAGTTACAGAGCTACGGGGCCATTTGGCCCCTCCACAGGCATAGATTACTGCCCTACAGGCCCAAGTATAGGTTCAGTGCCTACATAATCTTAGGGAGAGGGTCCCATTTTTATATAGAACATGGGGGGAAAGGTCCCTCGTATGATAGGTACAAGCATAGGGACAAGGTTTACAGAGAGACAAGAGATATAGGTCCCGAGATGATGGCGCCTTCGCCAAGCACAAACCCATGTGGCTAGGTTCGAGGATGCCTTAGGAGAGGTGAGATATTATCATAATCAATTTATGGTTGAGGATAGATGTCCCTTCTATGCAGTAGAGTATAGATCAACATGACTTTGAGTGAGAGGACCAGTCCCGCACTCATAGTGTGGAGAGTATAGGGGCCGAAAATCCTAGAGATAGGAACATGGCTGAGGCCACTAGTGTACGGAGGCCACCTCTAGGTGAGGGGCCATCAGAGGTTAGATCATGTCACATGGTGGGTGGGGAAATGCTAACGAGATTCCACACAGAGGAGAGAGAGGGGTAGAAGAGAGCGGCGGCCTAGAGGATATCAGGTGGGGTGATGATTAGTCACTGGAGATGGACATTATATTCTTTTTTTGATATATACACCATCCTTCATGTCGAAGATAGTGAGTATGTATATGAGAGTGTTGAGATATTTGTATGGATTTGGCATCTGAGTATACATTGTATGGACACACATGATTTTTATGATATATATATATATATATATATATATATATATATATATATATATGATGATATTATGGTATGGCTGGTGTACTTTTTTTAAATTATGTTATTATGTGTGTACATGATGGAAACTAGGATTAATTAGGCATGATTGATTCAAGGTTTTGTAGGCATGCGTGATTTAGGTCAATTTAGAGTCATGGTGGAGTCAATTTAGGCATGGTGGAGTCAGGTTGGTTTAGGCATGATTGAGTTAGGTTGATTTAGGCATGGTGGAGTCAGGTTGATTCAATGTCCAAGTTATTGGTAACATGGGGATAAATGGTGATGTATATGTAGGTTATGGTTTAAATTTCCAAATATGTGCTATAATGGAAATGTGAAAATGATAAATGAATAATTTGATGATGTGGTAAAAATGTGTATTAATTGATGCTTGTTTGGTTTAATTTCTAGTTATTGATATAAAATGGAAACTAACTAAGGTAGGATGTGAATAGGAAAGTGAAAGGGGAATTGGTTAGGGTAAAGAGTGGTCGAGCTAACCTCCAAGGGCCCCATGCCCTTGAAGTGCTTCCTACATAGCCCCGGAAAACAAGACCTTAGGCTGATGTAGTTCTCCCATAAGCTAGGGAAGATTATGATGAAGTAGAGGAATGGGTTGGTAGGTGTTAGGTATGGTTGAATGTAGGTCATAAGCATGAATGATTTTAAGTCATTTGATGGTTAAGTGTAGGTCACAGGCATGGTTGAGTTGTTTTAAATATAGGTGTCGATGATATGGACTTGTATAGGATAATCAATAAGTAATGAGGAAGGTAAATGGTAAGAGGTGGAAAAAGAGCTACTTAATTGATAATAACCCTAATGAGTCTACCATACCCAAGATGGGCTTATGAACGTAAGACCCTAAAGGCATTGTATAATGGACTATTCTAAAGGTGAAGAAAGCCACATGATCATGAAATGTCGTAGCATTATAGCAAGTCCCTTGAGTAGAGAGAAAATGAGGGCATAAAAGAAATGAGGTGAAAGTGGATGGTTTAGTGTAACCTAGTGTATGAAACATGTTTACTTAGCAAGAAACCCAGGATCAAAAATAGGCAAGTCCATGATGAAAATTTCATCATTTTCTTCATTTTTTTTTATTTTTTTATATTTGAATAACTAGATCGATGATGGGAAGTCTATATGGATGAGTATATTATCTCCTTGAGGTCTTTTCACGAAGATGATCGATGCGGGAAGCTTCTAGATATTTTTATTGTATTTTTGTAATAACTTTATATAGTTGTCCTTCAAGGGAACAATCTATTTATAGCGGTGAAATAGAGAGAAGAGATGTCCCTTTTGAGGGATTCATCTTTTTGCTAGAATTTTGACTCAAGGAGTTTAATCCCTTTTTTTTGGATTTTTAAGTCATGGACAAGACTATATAGGAATATTAGGTTCTTGTTTAGAAGACAAGACCATAACACAGAGGTTAATTATGAAAGAGGTGGTTTTGAGTGATGAATGACCATGGATTCCATCTTGAAGAAGACAAAAATTATCCATGAGAATCGTGCAATGAGGAGATCTATGGTACTCATATTGAAGATAAGGCTAAAATGTGATGGGTAATCACATGATTCTTGTTTAATCGTGGATCTGCAAAATTGGGTAATATGGAAGGTGAAAAATGCTCAAAGTATGAGTGATCAACTAATATAAAGTGATATTGAACTTGATGTCAACAATAAAATGGTCAAATATGTAAGGCATTGAGGGGCTCAGTTCGAGTTTACCTTTGAGTGAATAAAAATGATAAGCTCTTGATCCATATACATGGGTAACGATATAGGGCCTAAGCCAATTAGGAGAAAAATTTCCCCGTTTACTTTTCTCTTCTTTGGTTACATGTTGATTTTCCTTCAAGACAAGGTCACCGACCTAAAAGGTTCATTCGTGAACACATTTTTCATAGGCACGTTTGATACATTTTTGGTAGATTTGGAGATGGTCAAGAGCATTGAGACGACGTTCATCTAATAACTCAAGTTGTGCTAAACGATCTTGGAGAAATTCATCATCATTGAGCATGTCTTGTAGTGAGATGCGAGAGAGATGGAATTTGGAATTTGAGAGGTAAGACAGCCTCAATACCGTAGACTAGAGAAAAAGGTGTGGCAAAGTAGTCGAAGTGTGAATACTAGTGTGATAAGCCCACAAGGAGAAAGGAATGTGCGTATGTCAATCCTTCCCAGTATCATTGACTACTTTCATAAGAATTTTTTTCAAGGTTTTATTGGTCACTTCTACTTGATCAATGCTTTACAGGTAATAAGGTGATGAGAAACTGAGTTGGATGCCAAAAGCATCACATAGCTTGCATAGGGTTTTTTTCAATTGCTTTACATTATCAGTGATGCGGCGGTGAGGAACACCAAAGTGACAAATGATGTGATGGTTGATGAATTCACATATTTTCTTGGCTTTTGTAGAAATGAGGGGATGGCTTCTACCCATTTAGTATAATATTCATTAGCGGTTATAATACATTGGTGGCATTATGAAGAATGGGGATTTATCTCACCGACAAGATCCAAACCCCTTTGAGAGAAAGGCCAAAGGTCTCGTACGACCTACAAGGCATGACTAGGTTTGTGATGGAGATTAGCATGTTGTTAGAATTTCACACAATGCTTGACATAGTCACAATAATCGTGGTTTAGGGTTGGCTAATAATAGCCAAGGTAAATATTGTGTTTTTGCAATAGCTAAACCACTAAAGTGGCCTCTACAAATTCCATCGGAACTTCCTTAATGATGTAGGGATTTCAGAACTTGTAAGGCATTGTAAGAAAATACCATCAAAGTCATGCTTATAAAGAAGCCCACCCATGATGACATAATGAGAGAACTTTTAAGAAAGGCCCATTGTCCATTACAAGTGAGATCGGTGGGTAGAATGGAAAGGGAAAGGTAGTCTAAAAAAATTTTATACCAAAGGTCATGTGGGTCAAGGTGCAACGGTTCGACAGAGTAGACCTCATGAGGTAAATAAGAGGGTGATTGTAGCCTTTGAACTATGACAAATATTTTAGAGTTGGTACGTGAAGCAAGTATCGAGAAGCCAAGAAAAGCCATGGTATCCACAAATTTATTGGTATAACATGGGGTGGTTTGAAGTTCATAATGGTCAAAGGAGGTCAAAAGTATATCTCACGTGATGTTTATACTTTTGAAGTATCTCATTATGACATTTGGTCTATACCATTGACTTGGTTTATGACAGATAGGAATCACCAAAGATATTGATGGACTTAACATGTAAGGCATAAGCATCCTAGAGACCCAATACGAGTGCTTCATATTCCACAATTTTTTTTTACGATCAAAATTGAGTTTGAAAGACAAAGGCATGGTTCACCATCAAGAGGAATGAGGATGGCACAAGCCACACCTCCATGCCGACACTTGGAGCCATCGAAGAAGAGGATCATTTGGTAAGCGATTTCGTCTAAGGAGAGGGTAGCTATGGATTCATCTAGGAAATCAAAGTTAGAGAGTTGATTCCCAAAAATAGGTGTGTCGGCTAGTTGTTCAAATGATAGCTTGGCCCTTGATGGACTTTTGATGAATTAATTTGAGATCGACGTCAAAGAAGAATCATAAGCCAACATGTGGCATGTTGATGTTGATAGGGTTTGGCCTACATATAGTGTAAGGGGTCATTATTAGTAATAACAAAGGTTTTTTGGTTAAGTAGGTAATGGCGGAGTTTGGTGGTGATGAAAACTAAGGCTAGGCAAAGTTTTTGGCATGGGTATTGTTGTTGCGAGACTCACAAAGCACCCCGGATGCGGATCAGCTTCTAGGTTGATCACTCTAACATCCAAAGTGTGATTACACAACATGGAAACCTCTCTCCAAGCATGGGACTTGTGAAACTGAGAGAGGAATCTCAGATTAGAGGCTGGTTCCTCAAACTCCTCTAATTTAGATCTATATTTTGTAAAACTACAGAGGTTTGAAACCTAATCCTACTCTAAAATCCAAGGAGACAGAGATAGAAAGTGCAAAAATGAAACTAAACTAACAGGTGATACACCAAAGGAGGAGTGGTGAACACTTCTTGTTTCTGCAGATAGACACAGATCATAAAAATGCAACATAAAACATCATGCACAAGCTGATAAGATGTAATCAGAGGTCTGAAATGAAACAAGCAACACAAACAGAGGACTGAAAACTGATCACAGAGCCTGTATTGTCATTTCCACTGTCAAAATCCTTGTATTACAACATCAAAAAGGTAGAAAACCTGTTACAATTTTAGAAGAGGTCTGATACTTGCAAAAATCACTTGTTACAGGTGAAAGAAGAAGCTTGCTATCCAAAGAAATGTTCCCCTTAGAAATGAGCCAAATCTGGCTTTTTAGTGCATGGGTCGAGCCCAGGGGACAGAAAACGTACAAAAACATGAGAACCCATCCCTCCTTGACTGCAGATGCATTAAAATGGCATGGGGGACCTTACAAACCCATACCCTATCATTTTGACCGGATTACAGGAGAATGCGACCCATTCTGCATTAAATCTGGTCGCTGAAATGTCACTTCTGGCCATGAACACGCGTCAGATCTGTTTCTCGATTTTCTCTCTCCAGCTACACCAAAACTTGAGATTAACCCTAGAATCACGTAGATAATTTCATAAGCTTTTCCGTTGATATAAAGAACGTGCAAATCTGAGCTCTGGATCAAAAGATATGTCGATCTGAAGATCTAGGGCACAAAACAGGTGAAAATGATTTTAAATTTCTTCCCGCGCTCTGCCACCTGGATGACACGTGGCATGCATTGATTGGTTGCGTGATTCTCTCTCCTTCCCTACTTCATTGGACACGTGTCTTCTTTTTATTGGCTCGGGTCAGTGCTTGAAACCTTGCCCTTTGACTTTTGGACTTTTCTCCTTGTGACACGTGTCATGATTTGTTGGTCCGCGGGTCTACCGGTTTTTCGCGCCCTTCGCGTCTTTTGTCCCGGATGTCCCAGTGCTGTTTGGGACAGAATCCTCCAATCCACCCGAAATGGGCTTCCTTGTCCCTTTTCTGCCGATGACACGTGGCGTGATCTGATTGGCCCTCGGCTTTCTCGGCTATCCGCGTCCCACGCATCCTTTTGTCCCTGATGTCCCAGTGCTGAAGTTCCTCATTTCGGCCGAACCGGCCGGTTCACGTCCTTCGCATACATTTGTCCCACTTGTCCCGGACTGTCTGGGACAAATTCTTCCGAACCGCCCGAAATGGCTTCCTTTGCTCTCGGCCACTTCACCTTTTCGCGTCCTTCGCATCCTCGCGGCCCAAATGTCCCTTTTGCTCTATGCGGAAGTTCTCCTTTTCGGCCGAACCGGGTGGTTCACATCCTCAAGGCCCAAATGTCCCAAGCAGTTAGTCAATTTTCTTCTCCTTTCGCCGAATCAACCGGCTTTCCCTGGGCGCGTCCGTCGTGTCCCGACGGCCCGGTTGTCCCTTTGCTTTGCAAATGGCCACGGCGCCAGGAGGCTTTTCGGCCGATCCGCGCCTTGATGTCCCAACTTTTCTTAACTTTCCCATCAGAGCTGCCGAGTAGACTTAGCCAGGGGATTAGAAACAATTTTTTTTCCCGAATCAACCTATTTGCTTGGAACTGAAAACTCTGATGCATGTTATCAAAATTTACCCCTGGGGGTGAACTTTAGATAACAATTTGGTGACTCAACGGGGTCATCTACCTGCTAGATGAAAAGACCAGTTGCCTGAAGTAGTCCATTGGGCATGGAGTCATCAAATATTCTATTTAGAACCCTAACTGACTCAGAATGTGCAAGGAGGAAGATGGAATGTCACCTGATGAAAGCAAGGATTGCAAAACATCTCCATGGACAGCAAGTTGTGCCAAAGCACTTAGGGAAAACAAAACTAACCTACAACAAAACAATGTGCACAAGCACTTGGAGGAAATAAAATCTAATCTAATATTTACAGAGGTAGTGAACTTCCCTCTAGAAGCAACGCTTGAGATAGATTCCATTGACTGGAATCTACAGTTCTTCACCATCCAATGAGGCCAATTGGAAAGCATTGTTGTTCTTGCACTTTGTGACCATGTATGGGCCACTCCAAATGGCATCAAATTTTGAATGCCTTCCGGTTTTTCTCTGTCCACATCCCATTTCAACACTAGATCTCCAACTTGAAAAGATCTATCCTTGGCCTTTCTATCAAAGGTCTTCTTGATCAAAGCTTGATCCTTTTCCATTGCTTGGGATGCCTGATTTCTGATCTCTTGCAACTCCATCAACTCTGCATACCTCACCTCCATGGGCTCAAATTCAAGCAACTCCAGCTGCTTCATGAGTTCCAATGTTGGCAACTCAAGTGACATGGGCAAGATTGCCTCTCTTCCATAGACAAGCCTGAATGGAGAGTTACCTGTGGATCTTTTGGGAGTTATCCTATCAGCCCATAAGGCTGATTTCAGTTTGGTATGCCAAGACCTCTGATTCTCATCAAGAGTCCTCCTAATGATCCTCAACAAGTTCTTGTTTGTAGACTCGGCCTGGCCATTACCCTGAGGGTAATAGTTTGATGAAGTGCTTAGGTAAATACCATTCTTGACAGCCCACTCAGTCACCTTAGATCCAATGAATGCCAATGCATTATCAGAGATTATTGTAGCAGGTACACCAAATCTGGTTGTTATCCCCTCATAAAAGTCTAAGATGCTAGACTCATTTGCCTCTTTGAGTGCTACTGCTTCTGTCCATTTGGTGAAGTAGTCCGTGGCTGTCAAAATCCATTTGTGCCCTTGGCTTGAATTGGGATTAATGACTCCAATGAAGTCCAAACCCCATTGCATGAATGGCTGGTCAACTGAGATTGGATGCAATGGAAGGGCAGCAAGTCTTTCTTTTCCTGTGAAGAATGCACAATTCTTACACCTCTTGATCCATGCATAGCAATCACTGAAAATTTTAGGCCAATAATAACCAGCCTTCATGATTTTTAGAGCTGTCACTCTTGGTGCAAAATGGCCACCAGCTGGTCCACCATGAAACTCTTCCAACACCCTTTGAATCTGACCTGTGCTAATGCATCTCAACAGCACTCCATTCACATCTCTCTTGAACAAAACTCCATCAACAATGGCATACGGGACAGCCTGCAACCTGAAGTGTCTCCTTTGGGTCTTGTTCATCTCTCGGAGGGCATAGGCCTGTGCCTAGGAAGTGCATAATATCTTGGGTCCAGCAAGGAGTGGGGGAAGCATTGTCTTCTTCTTGATTGCCACTTGGCTCATGGCTGTCCTGGACTATCAAAACAGCCTCTTCTTCGTTGCATACTTCCTTTTGCTTCCCCAAAACCAGCTACTCACACAGTCCTTTCCCTCTTACCAGCTTGGTGATCTTGATATCAATGTCATATTCCATGACACGGGTGATCCAACCTGCCCTTTTCTCATTCAAATCCTTGTTGAGGAGGAAGTCCTTAACTCCAGCATGTGAGACCAGCAACTGGACCTTGTTGTTTGAGACTAAATGCTTGAATTTCTTCAAGCTTCTGATTACTGCAAGTACATGCTTTTCAATAAAAGAGTACCTCACCTCATAGTCATCTAGGCTCTGGCTGAAAAAGGCAATCGGCTGCTCATCATTATCTTTGTTCTGTTGTACTAGAATGGCAGAAATAGTGTCATCACCTCCAAATGCATAGAGGATGAAATCCTTGGAGAAGTCTGGGTTGATGAGAGTTGGTGCCGAGAGATAGCTTCTTTGATTGCTTCAAAACTCTCCTTGCCTTCTGTTGTCCACTTAAAAGCCATGCTCTTCTTTAACATTTTGGTGATGGGCTTGACAAGGGCTACAAAATCTGGGACAAACCTCCGAACAAAGTTTATCCTTCCCAAGAAACTTTGAAGAGCCTTCTTGTGACTTGGCAATGGTAGTGCTCTTATGGCTTCAACCCTCTCTGGATCAATTGCCAGTCCCTCTTTGGAGACAATATGGCCTAAAATTTTTCCTTCATGTGCAAGAAATATGCACTTCTTGGGATTCAAAGACACTCCGAACTTTCTACACCTCTGAAACACTTGCCTGAGGTGAAAGAGGTGATCCACTGCATTTTTGGAGAATACAGTGATGTCATCAAGATATATCAAAACTATTTTGTTGATCAACCCTTGAATGCCATGTCCATTGCCCTTTGAAAGGTAGCACCACGTTGGACAGCCCAAATGGCATCTTCTTGTAAGCATATGTGCCCCATTTAGTTGTGAAGGCTGTCTTGAATTGGTCTTCTCCTTCACCATAATCGATTATACCCCGAGTAGCCATCTAGAGAGAAATCTTCTCGAACCGGATACTACTGCAATATTTTCTCCATGGAAGGGAGTGGATAATGATCTTGAGAGAGATGCCCTATTCATTGAGGTCTCGAAGTCCACACACAACCTGATTTCTCCATTCTTCTTTCCCGACGGGAACTAAGTTAGCAACCCAACTTGAGTGTTTGATGGGGAATATAATGCTTGCCTCTATTAGCTTATTTAGCTCTTTCTTCATTAGAGGCTCAATGTGAGGGTTAACAGGTCTCTGCTTTTACCGATGGGCTTAGCATCTGGATCCAATTCTATGGTATGTTGTGCCAAATTCGGATTGAATCCTCTCAAGTCTTCATAGCTCCAAGCGAAGACATCTGGAAATTCTTGGCAAAGTTGTATGAAATCTGATTTCTCCTGCTCAGTGGCCACTTTACCAATTTGAAGTGTTTTGCCTTCCCCAACCGGAATTGGCTCTGAATCTTCTCTCTTGACCTGTATGTTAGCCTTTTCCTTATGGAACTAGTCGTTAGGGTTGAAGATAGACTCCAATGTTACTAAACCCTTGGGAAGCTTGTTTGTCCATAGCTACACTACTTGATCCCCATACTGCTGCTCTAGTCTATCCTGATTCCTAGCTGAGAATTCAGCCTCTTCTTGTAAAAATTGACGATTTGTTGATCGTTCTCAAACACCGCCACTTATATTATTATCTGGAATCTACGGCCTCACAATCACATGGATATATGTGGCTGTGTTTTTTCCTTTTGATGTTGTCAACCACATCAAACGTTGCTCCAACTTCTGCGAGCCTATCCGCGGCTTCATTTTTCTTCCTGGGTATGGACACGATGTTGAAAGCTTCGAAATCCTCAATGAGGTCCCATACCCTATTCTTGTAGTTCTTCAGCAGGTCATTCTTTGTAGCATGTTGTCCCCTGACTTGATTGACGATCAGCTCACTATCCCCGAACACCTGCAAGTTATTTATGCCCTTTTTCCTAGCCCAATGAAGTCCATGAATCAAGGCCTCATATTCAGCTGTGTTGTTTGAACAAGAAAATTGGAAATGAAAAGCTGAATAATATTTGATGCCTTGAGGTGAAACAAGCATAGCTCCTCCTCCTACACCTTGTCTACTCCTTGATCCATCAAAGAACAATTGCCATACTTCATTCTTGTCCTTATGATCTGGCTTGGTGATGCTAGGAGAGAGGTTGATCCTCTTCATGTAAACAATAAACTCCTAGCTCAGATTCTTCTACTTCTTGATAAGGATCAAAAGCATGTACCTTGTTTTGCCCATTCATCAAGAGTTAGATCCGGGATGCTTCCAACCTTGGTTTCGGCTTCATCTGTGTTTGGATAATCTTCTTGATCAAATGTTGAACAGTTGGCATTAATCTGACTTGGAGTGTAAGGCTCAATATGAAAGTTTGCAATTGGTTCGGATCTGATTGTGACCTTAGTACCATATCTTGTTCTAAATAGCATGTGTGACCAATCAGCAGACAAATACCCCCCAATCTTGGCTGTGAAGTCCCTTGACAAGCAAAGGGCAAAGAGTGGTGGAAGGTCTATGACTGATACATCTTGTAAGACAACAACATTTGGACATGCATGCAAGGTAAGACTCAAGTTTTTAATCACTCCAACTGTTGCTATTGCTGTCCCATCTAGCTGCACTACCCCTTTAGATGTTATTTCATACTGGAGCCCTAGTTGATCAGCTATTTGTTTAGGCATTACTGAGCTACTTGCCCCGGAGTCTATCATGCAATTATGTACTAGCTGATTTCCAATGATTAATGAAACATAGAAAGGAGGGGGCTTCAACATTTTACCTTGTTGTCCTCCATGACTTCCTTCAGGCTGGGCAGCATTTGTAAGCACTTTGTCTTGCATCTGAACCTGCTGATTCGAAGTTGGCCAATCCTTCATGGCAGCTTGCAGCAGATCTCTTTGGCCTGGGATAGATAGGGATTCCCACATTGATATGTTGACATTTGTCTTCTTCATCTGATCAATGATACTGAATGGTGATGAAGAATCTCTCTGTTGTCCCTTGGTTTGCACATTTACTCCTTGCACGTGGGCAGCAACAGCTGGCATTTGAGTTGGCCTAGGGGCTGTTCTTGGCTGCCCTTGTGCATTTGAAACTGGACTTTGCTTGCCAATCATTTGTGGAGCCATGGAAGGTTGTGGATTGGCTGGGGCTAATGGTTGTTCTTCACCCAAATTTCTCCTCTTTGACCTTGTGTTGGCTGCAACACCTTGAGAACTACTTGATTCATGCCACAGAAATCTTCTGCTTGCCAGTTCACCAATGTGGTGTCATTTGGGGCTGATTGTTGTTGGAATGTTTCTTGTTGTTGACTGTTTCCTTGACTTCCCTCACCCTCCACACCAGTAGTTGTCACCATTAGTGCTTGATTGAGAGCACCATTGAAACACATGGATTGGTTATGAGGCTCGTTGCATGGAAAGCACCAATCATATTCCTGAGCAATGTTGTTCTGTGTTGGCACTAATGCCTTAGAGGCAGATATGGCATTTGGATTATAGGGCTGGAATGGTCTATTGGCAGGAGGCCTTGTTTGATTCATATTTGCAGCTGGATTAGGTGGTCTTTGTGGTTGGTATGGCTGCCTATTAGGCTGAGCTTGGGGTTGATAAGAAGGTCTGAAACCTTGGGCTTGTTGCCTCTTGAGAGTAACCAGCTCATTGCCTAGGTTTTGCAATTGCTTCATGACCTCTTGAAGCTCATTTGAAGCACTAGAGATGAAGTGGAAGCTTCATTTGAACTCTGATTTCTAGGAGTGGGAACAGGAGCCAAAGTGGGTGCTTGACTAGTGCTTGGATTTTCTAAGTTTGGATACAAGGGCATGGGAGGCCTAGGAGCCAGTTTACCAGCTTGAATAAGACAATTTTCAGCCCTAATGGCAATGCTATAAGCCATAGGGATAGTTATGCCTCCCATGGACTGAATCAACATAGAAATATCAGAATTTAAAGCTTTAAGGTAATATAGAAAAGCACCTTCTATTGTTGGCCTGACTGCCACTGGAATCCTATCCCAAGACCTTTGAAATCTGAAGTTGAAGTCAGTCAGCTGCTCATTGGGGGCTCTCTTGATAGTTGTCAGCTGCTCCAAAAGAGACAAGTTGTCTCCCTTCTCTCCAAATTGCTCGTGAAGTGCAATACACAGCTGATTCCAGTTTGTGATAGAACCAGCTCCAAGGCTCCTAAACCATTGCAATGCTTTACCCTTGAAGGAAGATGCCAGTAACTTGACAGCCACTTGCATTTCATTGATTTCATGGATTGCACAAAGGTTAGCAATATCTTTAACATGATCACCTGGAGTAGTCTGATTTTCTCCGGTGAAGTAGGGAATGTTCTTCAAGGCTGCAATAGGAACTGGATGTTGTGCATTGAGAGCAAGTGGGCTGCTGCCTGTGAAGTTGACGTAGGGATTGTTTTGAGCCATTCTGATTGGTCTTAAAACCCTTGTTGACTGAATGAAAGGCCTACCAGGTGGAGGAGTTGAGAGAGTTCTGTTTGGTGGAGATGGAGACCTTTGAATCCTTCTTCCTCTTTGCCTTCTTCTTAGAGATAATTACAGGTATTCAAACAACACTTCTTCTTCTCCAACTCTTGACCTTGTGGTGATTCTTCTCATGAGTTTTTTCGGCCTGCACTGCTGAAACCAGTTGATTCTTCCCCTTGGAGTCGCTAGATATGCAAATAATAGCTCTTATAAGCAAGAAAACTGCAGCAGATGCATATCAACTTTGCTGCAATAAAAATGAGACCTCTAGTGTCCCACCGGGTGTGCCAAAACTGTTGTTGCAGACTCACAACACCCCTGGATGCAGATCAGGCTTCTAGGTTGATCACTCTAGCATCCAGTGTGATTGCACAACATGGAAACCTCTCTCCAAGTGTGGGACTTGTGAAACTGAGAGAGGAATCTCCAGATTAGAGGCTGGTTCCTCAAACTCCTCTGATTTAGATCTATATTTTGCAAAACTATAGAGGTTTGAAACCTAATCCTACTCTAAAATCCAAGGAGACAGAGATAGAAAGTGCAAAAATGAAACTAAACTAACAGGTGATACACCAAAGGAGGAGTGGTGAACACTTCTTGTTCTACAGATAGACACAGATCATAAAAATGCAACATAAACATCATGCACAAGCTGATAAGATGTAATTAGAAGTCTGAAATGAAACAAGCAACACAAACAGAGGACTGAAAACTGATCACAGAGCCTGTATTGTCATTTCCACTGTCAAAATCCTTGTATTACAACATCAAAAGGTAGAAAACCTGTTACAATTTTAGAAGAGGTCTGATACTTGTAAAAATCACTTGTTACAGGTGAAAGAAGAAGCTTGCTATCCAAAGAAATGTTCCCCCCTTTAGAAATGAGCCAAATCTGGCTTTTTTTAGTACATGCATGGGTCGAGCCCAGGGGACAGAAAACGTACAAAAACATGAGAACCCATCCCTCCTTGACTGCAGATGCATTAAAATGGCATGGGGGACCTTACAAACCCATACCCTATCATTTTGACCAGATTACAGGAGAATGTGACCCATTCTACATTAAATCTGGTCGCTGAAATGTCACTTCTGGCCATGAACACGTGTCAGATCTGTTTCTCAATTTTCTCTCTCCAGACTACACCAAAACTCAAGATTAACCCTAGAATCATGTAGATAATTTCATAAGCTTTCCGTTGATATAAAGAACGTGCAAATCCGAGCTCTGGATCGAAAGATATGTCGATCTGAAGATCTAGGGCACAAAACAGTGAAAATGGATTTTAAATTTCTTCCCGCGCTCTGCCACCTGGATGACACGTGGCATGCGCTGATTGGATGCGTGATTCTCTCTCCATCTCTGCTTCATTGGACATGTGTCTTCTTTTTATTGGCTCGGGTCAGTGCTTGAAACCTTTCCCTTTGACTTTGGACTTTTCTCCTTGTGACACGTGTCATGATTTGATTGGTCCGCGGGTCTGCCAGCTTTTCGTCCCTCGCATCTTTTTGTCCCGGATGTCCCAGTGTTGTTTGGGACAACCTCCGATCCACCCAAAATGGGCTTCCTTGTCCCTTTTTTTCCAGCTGACACGTGGCGTGATCTGATTGGCCCTCGGCTTTCGGCTATCCGCGTCCCACGCGTCCTTTTGTCCCACGATGTCCCAAGTCTTTGAAGTTCCTTGTTTCGGCCGAACCGGCCGGTTCGCGTCCTTCGCGTACATTTGTCCCACTTGTCCCTGGATTGTCTGGGACAAATTCTTCCGAACCACCCGAAATGGCTTCCTTTGCTCTCGGCCACTTCACCTTTTCATGTCCATCGCGTCCTTCACGTCCTCGTGGCCCAAATGTCCCTTTTTCTCGCGCGAAGTTCTCCTTTCGGCCGAACCGGGCGGTTTGCGTCCTCAAGGCCCAAATGTCCCGAGCAGTTAGTCGATTTTCTTCTCCTTCAGCTGAACCGCTTTCCGCGTCCCACGCGTCCCGATGGCCCGGTTGTCCCTTTGCTTCGCGGGCCGCCTGGAGGCTTTTCGGCCGATCCATGCCTTGATGTCCCAACTGTCCCAAAGGTGGCCTGGAGTAGGACTTAGCCAATTTCGTGATTTTTTCCTGAATCAACCTACTTACTTGGAACTAAAAACTCTGATGCATGTTATTGAAAATTTACCAGGGGGTGAACTTTAGATAACAGGTATATCTAGTTTCATAGTCCAAAATGGTATAGCTTATGTAATAAACCATTTTCTCTCTATGATACTCGTTGTGATGAGAAAACATGGAACCTAAAGAATGGTCGGTTGTGGAAATATATAGGTAAAAGGGTTGGTCATCCTTAGGAGGAATGAAAACCGGTGGTTGAAGGAGGTATTTTTTTTTTAAAGGCTTTATGGAATTCATCATCCCATTTGAATGAAGCTTCCTTCTTGAGAATATGATGAAATGGTTAATGAAAGTCGAAAGTTGTGAGATAAAATGATGAATGGACTCCAAATTTCCTTGTAGGCTTTAAAGTTGATGAAGATAGTAGGAGGAGGCATTTCCATAATAGCTTTGACCTTAACAAGATCAACTTCTATGCCATGCAAAGAAACGATGAAACCAAGGAGTGTTCATGAAAGAACTGCAAAGACACACTTCTTTGGTTGAAGATGAACACAATACTTGATGAGGTAGTCAAAGATGACCTTAAGGATGGTCGGTGTTTGGTTTGATGTTTGGATTTGGAAAGAAGATCATCTATGTAATCCTCTAATATGTTATGCATGATGTCATGAAGATGTAAGTCATGGCTCATTGGTATGTAGCGCCATCATTTTTAAGGCCAAAAGGCACGAATCGATAGAAAAGGTCCCCAAGGGGTGATGAAGGCAATCTTGTGTTGATCTTCTGGAGCCAGTAATATTTGATTGTATTTTGAGAAACCATCCATGAGCAATAACATTTCATGGCCAGTGATGAGATCAACTAGTTGGTCAATTCCTGGTAAGGGAAAGTTGTATTTAGGACAAGCTAGGTTGAGGTCATGGAAGTCCATGAAAATGTGGAGTCCCCTGTTTCTTTTTTGTGACAGAATGATGTTAGAAATCCATTTGGGATAATCAATGGGTAGGATGATGGAAACTGAGAGAAGGTGCTAAATCTCTTCTTTGACTAGAAGAGCAATGAGAGGATGCATTTTCCACATCTTATATTTGATGGGCTTGGCATCAAGAATGGTTATAATATTGTGTACCATGATTTTTGGGTCGATACTGGGAATATCGGCATAGGACTAGGAAAAAGCATTGCTATGGTCCCAAAGGAAAGAGGTAAAAGCTTCTTGTTCAATAGCATCTAAATATTGGCCTATCTTTAGAATGTGTGGGTCATCCTGAGTGTTAATGTTGATTTCAATGGTCGATTCATTCAACATGGTTTACGTCTCAAAAGGTAATGACTGGTGAATATAAGAATCTTCCACACCCAAGTAGGTGAGGATGGACTCATCATCCTGACATTGAACGACATTAATAGAAGGTGTATCATCATCGATCATGTCAGGATATAGAAATGGGAGAGAAGAGGGATCCTCGCCATCACGTTGATAGGTCAGAGGTCCCAAAGAAATTATGTTTACAAAAAAAAAGTTAGGAGGAATAGATTCAGGATCTATGGAATCCGTAGGTGAAGATGGTGACATGGGTAAATGAGGTAGAGAGGTTTTTGTCTTCCTTAATGAGGTCGACGTGAGGCTTCTTAGGAGGTGGTGTGTCAAATCCAATGCTACTATGGTCATTGTGTTTATGAGTGGTACAGAGATAAATGTGTGGTGGTCATGCTCATAAAAACTAAAGCAAAATTCTTTCCATTCACACCGGTGGAGGAAGGTGTGAGCGAAGTGACTATTAGTAAGGGAATGTAATTTAGATGAAAATGGTTGTGTTTGGGATGGAGGTTCATGTTTATAAGTGGTAATATCAAGTCCCCCATACGCATTAAATTAGTGCAAAGATGGGGAGGACCATAAGGAAAAACCTCACCTATGCGGTAGTCATAACTAGGGTGCTGATGCAAGTTCCCATACTCTTGTGGAGTGAGGAATGTGTTAATATTGTATAGCGGTACTCCCCCAGAGTGAGGCATTAAAAAACACCGATAAGGGGTTAGTATTTGATATGTGGGTAGCGGGGATAGACAGATCGCTAGATGATGGGGAAGCAGGTGAGTAAGTGGTAGAGGTTGTGGCAAAAATAGGGATAATAGAGTTAGATGTGGGAGAGGTGGTGGTAGTCTTGGTGGATGAGCTTGTGGATGAAGGTGAAGTGGGGATAGTGAGAGATACCTTGACTAGGACCAATACATCGTTGGGTCATTATTGCATGTTACAGGTCCTAAAAGGTGATGGGTCAGCTGGGATGGTGTAGTTATGTCCTTCGTGTTCAAAATTGAAGTAGCAATGCAAAGTTGAAGGGACACAACCCATGACATGGATCCAAGGTTGGCCAAGAAAAAAATTTATACTAGAACTCTCCTTCTAGGATGTACAATAGTTTCAAGATACAGTGTGGGGACCTACGCAGACATGGAGAATGATGGTACCAGGGTAGAGGTCATGGCGTCATTAAAGGAGCGCAACATAGTTAGGTTACCATGTATAAAATTGGAAGGTATGCACATTTTGTTACATGCATGGGAGGAGATGATGCTAATATTAGTACCACCATCAATCATAACATGTCATATGCATATATTATTGATAAAGATGGAGATGAAAATATTGGGATTGGGGTCTTTGACCTGGAAGGGAGTGATCTCTTCATCCGAAAAGCCGAGGCAGCTACTTGGCAAGTAGGTGAAGGTGTAGAGGAAGGAAATGACTTAGTGAGAGAGGCTACATGATGAGGGGTAATGATGGAGGCTACGAGAGTGGGATCATTTGGTAACACCTTGATAGATTATAGGAACTACATGAGGGCTTGACGGTGTGTGTCTTAGAGGTTTGGATGAGGTCATATAAAGACATTTTGAGGGAGAATTGGTGCAATAGTTTCAGCATTGTGTGATGTGTGACCCCTTAGAAATAGGATAAATAAGACCTCAAATAGTGACTTTGAGTGTGGGTGCGGTAGTATTTTGGGTATAGGGTTGGTTGATGGGATGTTTTCCTTTTCATTGCCTTTTCTTTAGGGGAATGGAATGTTGATCGTGTTGATTTCAAATTTGGTGGTGGATAAAAGAGTTCGGGGTGGAGGTACTATTCGTTGAGTGGGTAATGGAAGAAGATCTGGGGAGATCGATGAAGGTGAAATGGGGTCCTCATCAAGAAGATCGTCATCATTAAAATTTTCTTCGGGAGGAATAATTGACTAGAGAAATTTTTAAAGCCTTATAGTTCTATACATCATTTCCAAAGCACACGATGGTAGGTGAAAATTTTAGTTTCGTCAAACCCTTTTGGTTTGGGTTTGAGTGGGTCGTAAGGTCTAAGAGGTGGTAATGTGATGACGGAGGTTTTGAGGAGACCGATTAAGATCTTGGTATAGGACCCTCCTAATAGATCGCAATGGGATGTGTGTGTGGGTTTAGGTACAGGTATGACTGATTGTGAAGGATGAGGTTTTATAGGAGAGGGGATGGGTTGGTCAACTAGTTTGGTATGTGGAGTGGTCTTAGGTCTTGTTGGCATTTGTTTAGGTAAAGGTGGGGTAGAAGAGCTGGTGATAGAAGCTTTGGTTGGTTTGACTACCTCATTAGAGGGTAGTGGATTCTTAGCTTCGGGTTGCATCTTCTTGGGTAAAGGTGACATGGGGGTATGGAATTTAGAAGGAAAATTATATGGTGGAAGAGGAGGGGTTTCCCATGGGGAAACTAAGTCAGAGTGGAGGTGGTTTGTAGAGGTTGGGTAGAATTTGTGAGTGGAAGAGAGGAGAGCATCAAGGGTAGTGAAGAAGTTATGGATGGTAGCAGTGGTATGGATGGAAAGGAGGTCATGGGTGATGGCGGGGTTGTGTGGATTACTTGGGTATATTAGAGGTTTATGATGACAAGGTGGGCTCTTGTATTCTTGGTTTACCAATGGAAGAAATTTGTTTGGCTAGGGTTTATGGGTGAGGTCCTAGGATGGACGGAAGAGGTGAAGGTAACAACGATGTGGTAGGAAAGGTTGGGTTATGAGGCCTAGGAGGTTGGGTCTTCCTTTTAGGGGATGGAATAATTTTAGTGTTGGTTGGGGAAGATGCTGCTAAATTTAATTTGATGGGTGGGTGAGTAAGGTTCGATGTCGGCACGACCCCTAAGGTAGTGATGGGTTTAGGTAAGGGAGATGATATAAGTGTGGGTAGGTGTATGGGTATAGGTGTGTGTTGGGTGTGGGCAAAGGTGACATGGAAGGTGTTTCAATAGCCATGGTTGTGTTTGGTTTGGTCTCTTGAAACACTTTTGAATAGATTTTGGAGGTGTTGGTGAGTGAAAACTACATTTGGGTTGAAGCAGGAAGTAGAAGACGTCCCTAAAGTAAGGCTCTATCAACATAGTCCAGGCGATCGCCAAGTGTGAAAATGGTACTGTTGTAAGCGGGACCAATGTGGATTGAGTAGAAATCCCTGTTAAATGTGTTTGAGAAACAGGGAAATGGCTAGCTTCAGACTCTGTGGATAAGAGATCCAAAAGTATATTAATAGGATCTTGGAATTCCAATGGAGAATGATCATCTAAAAGAAATGGGGTTTTCGTAGGGTCCTCTATGGGTCGAGGAGATGATGGGTTAGACGAGGTGGAATCTCTTTGTGATGGTGTAGGGAGTGGACATGTGTTCCCTATGAGTAGGAGAGGTACTACTAACGGTTTCTTGGTAATTTGAGGGCCAGAGGTGGGGTGCTAATTATGGGCTCTTCCACGAGATGAAGGAGAAAATGAAGGGGGTTCCTTTGTGGGTGGATGAGTAGAGTAAAAAGGTTCTTGTGTAGGTAGGGGAGATCGGGCTAATATTTCTTCTATGGAAGGAACAAGAGGAATTAAGAAGTGATTGGTATGTCATCAAAAATAGCGTGGACCTCACGGACATTGCCATCATTAGTTAAATTATCACCAATTTGGTTAGAAGATGGGGCATGATTCGGGAATGGTTTTTTGAAGATACGTAGGTTTTGGTTAGTGGGTGCATCTAGGTTATCCAAGACTAGATCTCCATTGTCTAACATTTCTTGGATGATATTCTTGAAGGTGATGTAATTTCCATCGCTATGACCACCGACATGATGGTAGTTACAAAATTCATGTTCTTTATACCTTCATGGTGTTGGGTGATCATGGTAAAAACCACTATGTGGTTTTATAGGTGGAAGAGTAATGACACCAGCCTTAATAATACTTTCTAGAACAGAAGAATAAGGTTCCCTATTGGGGTATACTTTCGTTGTTCTCATCCGAATGGGAAAGCTTGGATAGGAGAGAAATTAGAAAAAATTTGGCTTTGTTTGATGGGTGAGAAGGTCCAACTTTGAGAACCATAGCATTGGTAGATATTTTGGGTTTTGAATAGTTGTTCGAGAGGTCTCGAAGATGAAGAAGCATCATTCGATTTAAACATGGTGTTCTTGTTATGTAGCTGAATGTGGTTTTCTTCAATGCACGAATCTCCATTTTTCATGCCATGTTGAATGCATCGTCAAAGGTGTGGAAGGTCTACACCTACGGGGTTGGTGAGATGTGTCTAGCATAAGCCCGAGTAAATAACTCTATGAGCTCGGTTTGAGGTAAGCGAAATGTGAGGTGGTTAATTAGGTTGTGCCAATGAGAAAAAAGTCAGCAATAGACTTTTCCTCATACTTTTGTGTGGAGTAAAAATCATTCATGGTGAGTTTCTTAACAATGTTGATTAAGAAGTGGTCTAAGAAGGCTTGGTCTACTTGATTAGATGAGTAGATGGAATGTCTAGGTAGCTCTTTGTGCCCCAGGTCTAATGCAGGTCTGTCGGGGACATCAGAAGGTCCGTAGGAGTAAAGTGTCATCATGGGCGATCAGAAACACCCATATTTGAAAGACTGAAAATGTTTGCTATGGGTCTTCTTTACTATTGAAATAGTTGAATTTAGGCATTTCCCAATGTACAAGGTATGGGTGAATAGGAATGGATGGATGAATGGGCTCATTGCAGATTTCATCATAGGTGAGAGAATTGTGTGAGCCGGAAACTGATGCTTCTAGTGTTTGCATCCTTTCCATCATTAATTTGATGAGGTCATTTGTAGGATGTGACTGAAGGGTTCCTCCTGTGGCGTAAGAGGGTTGGTGCTGAACATGTGATGTGGGTGGAATTCTAGTGTATGGTGATGCCGAATAGGAAGGTTGAGAATAGGGGACCGATATACGGGGCATTTATCTAGAATGAATGATGGACAAGGTATGGGGGGTTGTTGATAATATGTATAAATATGGGTCTTCTTTACTATGAAATAGTTGAATTTAGGCATTTCCCAATGTACAAGGTATGGGTGAATAGGAATGGACGGATGAATGGGCTCATCGCAGATTTCATCATAGGTGAGAGAATTGTGTGAGCCGGAAGCGATGCTTCTAGTGTCTGCATCCTTTCCATCATTAATTTGATGAGGTCATTAATAGGATGTGGAAGGGAGTGGCGTAAGAGGTTTTTGAACATGTGATGTGGGTGGAATTCTAGTGTATGGTGATGCCGATAGATAGGAAGGTTGAGAATAGGGGACCGATAGACAAGGAATTTATCTAGAATGAATGATGGACAAGGTATGGGGTTGTTGATAATATGTATATGTAGGTGGGGAAGTTATGACTCTAGTAGTGATTGGTAGAAGAGACTATGAGATGGAGAGGACAAGATTTTGGAATATAGGGGTCACCGACACCAGCGCGTTGTGTTGCAATTGGTATCTATGAGATAATGGGTGTGGATGGGGTTATGGTCTGGGTGGTCAATAAAGGAACAACAGATATTATGGGTGTAACTGATGTTGCAGATGCGGTGGTTATATTGGGTGTGGGGTCTAGGTGCAGCAAAACCACCGGGGTGAAGTAGGTGAAGGTAACACTAAACTAATAGGATCTGATGTAGAAGTTAGGATAAGGGTAGGAGAGATGAATACGGACATTCCATATATCAATTGACCTGAGGAATCCCGAGTGGAAGAGTGGGAAAGGTATAATTGTACTATGGGATTCTAATCAAGGAGTCATGGGAACTCCTCTCATCGCTTGTAGCAATGGTGTTAGGTAGGGTGAATCCATGGGTGACAAGAAAAAGGTGTTGAAGGACTAGGTGGGAGTGGTTGATGACTAACATGGAATATAAGAGCGTTAGTTTGTTGTGATTCAACACCATGTAAGTGTTGACTGGAAAGATTGTATTTTATAACTTGACATAGAAAATAGCAAGAATAGAGGATAATGAGAAATTTGGGAGGGTGAATGTGGTCAAGGTTTGAATTTTTAAAACCAAACCAAACACCAATGTTGGTCAATTTGACCAATGACGGTTAATGGGAAACCAATGTTAGTTATTCTAAACCGATGTTGGTCACTGTAGAAAAACACCAGTTTCAGCAAGTGAAACATGACTAATGAATATGTAAAAGGGAAACTGTGTATGATAGAAATATCAACATGGGTAATAAGATGATTCCCTGAGGGCCAAAAATAGAACAGAATGAGTGATGAAGGTTATTCTAGAAAAATAACTAGAAAGCCTAGAAGCCAACACCGGTTAGGTTTAACCGACGATGGTCAGATGTGAACTGATGACGGTTGCTAGACCAAAGCTCAAGTTATAGTGAAATGAGAGAGTGATGAAGAAATGAGGTTTTGTGAATTTAAATTAAGTGAATATTCAAACTCGGGAATCGAGAATGAAATATGGGGTCCTGGCACACTCAGACAAAGTCAGAATACTCCAACTACAATGGTGGAGTGATCAAAGAAGAAGAAGAATGTAGATTCGTAGTCTCACACCTCAAAACACAAGTAAAGAATAAAAACTAAGAAAAATATGATCCTAAGAGTGATTTTATTATGTTTTTTTCGTTTATGCTATTTATAACCGACCATACGAATTCGTAATAGAATTTTTGGTAGGGAAGGCATCCTATGAAGAAGGATATAAAAAGGTGAGGTTTTGGGTTATGTTATGGTAGAGGGGTTCTCTTTGATAGGTGACTGGATAGAGATAACCAAATGGGGAGGACCTTCCAATACTCGATCATGTGATCATTGTGAGCGTTCCCAGGTAAGATCTCGTTTTAAAAATGTGTATATTAAGATTTTGTGCAATTTGGTAGAAGAAGAAATAGAGTGCTTTTACGGTTCTTTATGTCAACCATCACTGGGCATGACTTCTAGCATATAGGCTACCATCATTTTAATGTGATCTAACTGGAGCATACAAGGATCAAATGAAACTAATTTTAAGCCCAAATTGACAAATTACATTTGATGAAGAAAATGGTGAATAGGTAGGAACGTGCTCTTTCACTAATGCAATGCAAAAAAGGAAAGAAGAATGTGTTCCTCTTAAAGCACCAAAAACACGATTGTTTTTAGACAATAAAGAGAGGAAGAATGATTTTAGAGAAGAAAAATTAATGTGTAAGCTTTTTGAAGGAAAAAACACAATTTTACCTAGGAATGAAGAAAATGTAAGGAACCCTGATGGGTCCCACCATCATGTGCCAAAATGTTTTACCATTTTCTTTACATTTTCTGAATGTGATGAAACAAATAGTGTTATGGGCTAAGGAGGAATACCTGTTATGTTCATTTGGAGGTTGATGCACGCGTTCTAACATCTCGATCGATGTTGATCGTGATACCATCCTTTTCGGGTGGGAGGAACTACCTGAAATAGAAAACAAGACCACTAAAGAAGAGTTAAATAATATATGATAGTGGAATTCATAACATATGGTAGATCCAGAAGTGTGATACTTCCTAGAAGGCTATCAAAAACAAATTGTGAAATAATTAAAATGTGTACATAAACAAATCTAGTGCTAGTATTTCGATTTAGGTACCTCGAGATCACTATCAAGCATCAATCCAATTAAATATAAAAACTATGTAGTTCAAGATCTTCGGGTCAAGTTGCATGTTGTTTGGATGGTCTCGCAAGTCAGCGCATGTGCTCTTGGTAGGGTTGGGTAAGGTATTTGGGTTTTCATGGTTGGTATATGGTTTCGGTTTACATAGTGATGGTAGACACAGAGACCGGCATTAGTCAAGGTATGACCGATCATGGTTAGGAAGAACCAATGATAGTTATGGGTAATCAGCATCTCAGAGAGGTGAGATGGTAAGACTCATTAAAATTTGTTAGTGGGGTTTGAGATGAGGTCAGCAGAGATGACAAAGGTCATAATGAGGTATATGGGGTCTTATGAACACTTGGAAATATTTAGAGGTCAGGTATAGGTGTTTTTATGGTGTGGGTGGAGGAATGGTAGGATTTACAGAAAGAGGAATAGTGGGTAAAAGGGAATGCAAGTAGGAAATGAAAACAAAGGTAACAAAAACCTTTAAAACAAAACAAGGTTAAAATAACACAGGTGATAAATGTACTTACTTAGTGTTGTAGGTCCAATGGCTATGATATGGTGATGATTGATTGGTGGGATGGATCTTGGTGCCATAATGGTGTTTCCCATAATGTTACCATGAGTGCAATACCTCTGGATCTATCCTGGTGCTGGCTATGGATGTCTGTAGGTGTAGAAAGGCTTTGGTTCTACTTGCATGTAGCTCTCTTCTCTTTTCTTTGATCTTAGAATGTGCCAACCCAAAAAAAGGTTACCAAAGTGAATAAATGGTAAACGATTATGGTTCTGGTTGACCGGTTTCATTTTGGGATGATCAGCATTGGTTAAGGATGGATTCCCTAGGTTTACTAAAAATAACAGATCTCACCATCATTTGGGCCAGGTCTATCCATTTATTCATGGATCGAGAATGGACGTTACATTTTTCTCGAGTGGGAAGGTGGTTAGAGGAATAATAGGCCTTTATTTTAGGGTTGAACCAAGTCTTATTCATTTATGGAAACATGCTATGACTAGGTCCATGGTGAGGTGTCTAGGTGAGGTCTCCATCTATTTAATTAAAATAATTAAATTAATAAAGGGGTGAAAATGGGTATTAATTTAATTGTAAATAATTAAATTAATGTTAATGTAGGGTATAAGGGTCATGGTTAGATGAATGTGTTTGAGTTGGTTCTTTGACAGGAGACCAAGGGGACTATGACCCAATTTTGGTGTCTACATGTTGTACAAATGAATGGAAGAAAGATTTCCTATGCTAGTGTGTAGTCTCAAAAATGGCTTGCTAGTGCAATGACAAAACATTATGGCTGTAAATAGGGAAAATGATTAATTGTAGTGTCTGCTCACCATTTCTTATTAGTAGTAGTGTCTAAATTCGGATGGATGTTACTTGGTGAACTTTTCGGTTGACACTAAGAAGATGCGAAAGTTCTCTTAGCCATAAAAAGGTTTAACCAAAGGTATACAATGTATATTCGCTCATATAGAGTGTTGAAGGGAGATCGATAAGGATCTAGAACCCTTTGCAGTTGCACATGGTTATTGTATGTTGTCAAGATGGATTCTAGAATATTAATAATGTTGGATTACTTAGTATTGATCTAAGTAATAATGTTATTCATTACAACATAAAAAAATTAAGGGATTTTGTAAACTTATTATTATGTTGGATTTTATCTGCTGTGTGTTGAAAATCATTGAAGGCATAAAAAGGTAATTAAAGGTTTATAAAAAAATTCCCTTAGTTTTTTGAAGTATAACATGGGTGTTACATATACCATTTCACTTGAATGACTTGTCATCCCATTTTTTTGTGATTTACAATATTCCTACATGGCATCATTGCATTACTTTATTTTTCTTAGTCATATTTCTTAGGAAGCAAGGATGTGTAAACAATTCAGTAACTATACAACCGTAAAACTATAAACTACTTAAGCTAATTTCCTTCCCAAAATTTTGGGATACTAGTTCAAGTGTCCACCTTGTCACATATTGGGAATAGAAGTGTAGTTTACAACATTGCAATAACAATCGTAAGGATGAAAACTACAATAATAAAGAAATTATTTCTTCATCTACTAATATGGTTAGTTTAATCTTAAATTCCAAACAACTAAAAAGAATCTTGATAACTATATTAGAGACAGTTGTACAATTAATGGAAGAAAGGTTTTGTATGCTAGTGTGTAGTCTCAAAATTGGCTTGCTAGTGCAATGAAAAAAAAATATGGCCATAATAGTGCAAATGAATGATTAAAGTGTCTGCTCACCATTTCTTTTTATTAGTAGTGTCTAGATTCGAGATGGATGTTACTTTAGTGAATTTTCAGTTGACATTAAGAAGATGTAAAATTATCTTAGCCTATAAAAAGGTTTAACCAAAGGTATACAATTTATGTCGGCTCGTATAGAGTGTTGAAGGGAGATCGAGAAGGATCTAGAACCCTTTGTAGTTGCACATGGTTATTGTATGTTGTCAAGATGGATTCGGAATATTAATAATGTTGGATTTATTAGTATTGTTCTAGGTAATAATGTTATTCTTTACATCATAAAAATATTTAAGGTATTTTTGAAACTTATTATTATGCTTGATTTTATTTGTTGTGTGTTGAAAATCATTGAAAGTATAAGACGATAATTAAATGTTTATAAAAAAATTTCCTTAGTTTGTTGATGTAAAATAATGAGTGTTACATATATGATTTCACTTAATGACTTGTCATTATCTTATTTTTGTGATTTACAATATTCATACGTGGCATCATTGGATTAATCTATTTCTCTTAGTCATATATCTCAGAATCAAGGATGTGTAAACAATTTGTAACCTTACAAAATCAGTAAAACTATAAACTGCGAAGATAATTTCCTTCCCACAAGTTTTTGGATACTAACACATGTCCTCCTTATCACGTTTTGGGAAAAGAAGTGCAATTGCAGAGTTGTAATGACTGTAAGGCTGAAAACTACAATAATAAAGAAATTATTTCTTCATATACTATCACCATATAATGTCACGTTTCCCCTCTTTTTGGGGTGTGGGGATGAAATTGCAACTTTCACTCTTCCAAAGAACTACAAAGCTATAAACCTGCAAAAATACAAATTTGCATTTCTTTATTGTATGTAATGTCCCCTTTTTTAAATTAAGAGAATAAAAGTGGACTTATTTTCATCCCCCTTCCATTGAAATGAAGTGTGATTGAGAAAGGGGAGTAATCACATTTTTATTTCAATTTTATTAATTATATTTAATATTTTCTTTAATAAGGTAGGTCGGTTGCATTAGAGGATTCTTAAATGTAAATTAAAAGATAAAAATGAATCCCAAGGAGGTCATTCCTTTCTAATTATCATTTGGCACCAAAAATGGATATAAAAGGGCGCTTACGACTTCATTTTTGTCATCTAATTTATCACATTTTATCTAAACTTGATCTTTGGGCTATTTTCTCATTGTCATTCCACTTTTGGGTGAAAAACCAATTGTGTGGGTTTTCCAATAACGATGAAAACCCTTATTTTGGATGGTTTGAAGATGAAAACCATTCATTCTTAGTTCAAGTGAAGTCATCTTGAATATCTTTTATAGATTTGGGCCTTGGAGAAAAAAAGAATATATATACAAGTGTTTGCATGTATTTATGATCCCTTTCTAGTTGGAGCGACTAGGGTTTGTTAGCATTTATGCACCTTTTAGGGCACAAAATTAGATTTTCTTTTATATTTAGATTCCACATATTTTATAAGGTTGGAAAAAATCATATTTTGTGGAATTTGGGGTTTAAACCCTTCATTTCATAATTTCTTTGAGATGTACTTTTCTCGCAATTAAATAATTTTCTAGTTTTAATTTCATTCAAGTTTCATATTCGCAAGTGGTTTAAATACATCCTAAAATATGATATATTTTTGACTGGATGATTCTATGAGTTTCAAGTGATCTTCCTTTATTTTTGATAGTTTTTGTAGAAATCAAATTGTTGTATATATCTCCCTCCCCGGGTAAACATAGACAAAGGTGCAAGTTGGGGACGTACAACACAAAGTGTCGACATGCAAAAATTCGCGCCCTAGCATAGTTGGAGGTGCACAAAGCACAAAGTGTCGACATGAAAAATTTGTGCCCTAGTGCAGATGGGGGCGAAGTGTCGACATGTGAAAATTCACACCAAAGGCGCATGTGGAAAAAGTTAGGGGTGAACATTACAAAGGTGTCAACATGCAAAAATTTGTGCCCTAGGCGTAGGTTGGGGGCAGCGCACATAGCACAAAGTGTCGACATGAAAAAATTTTCTCCCTAGCGCAGGTTGGGAGCGCACAAAGCACAAAGTGACAACATGTAAAAATTCACGCCCTAGCGTAGGTTGGGGCACAACACAAAGTGTCGACATGCGAAAATTTGCGCCTGGCACAGGTTGGGGGCGCACAACACAAAGTGTCAACACCACATTTTCAGTGCCTATGGCGCATGTAAGAGTATTTCGACATAAGGATGGATGCACCAAGGCACATCTTCAGGAGGCACAACATTTTGAGCGTTAACACCCCGACAGAAAGCAAACCCTGACGCAGATATTCAAATGGCCATAACTTTTCACAGGGAGCTTGGATTCACGCAAGGTTGGACTTTTCGGAAATCTTACAAGGTCCTTTGTCCAACTATGACTGGATATCTTTAATTGGGTGAGAACAAGTTCTTCAAAAATGAAAAATAAAATTCACCATTTTTGGGTTTGCTAGGGTTCTCACCTACCGCCATAATGAGATGAATTAAATGCAACCTAGAGGTGGTTGGGGTAGATTTGGAATTCCTCTCTCTTCCCTCTCTCATTCTTCCTATAAATTGTAAGGAGGGGCTTCTTTCTAAAGGTTGGAAATTCTTGTTTTGCCCCCTCCCTTCTTCTCTTTGGCAGGTGAATTTGTGGAGTTCAAACCTCCCATCTAAAAATGTAATGCAACTTTGCCTCTTGGCATTTTTGTAGTGTATTGTATCAATCTTTGGAGCAAATAATGCATGTTTGTGGATGATTCTCAACCCTCTCTGTGTTCATTTTCATCCTCCTGATCTTTCACTACAAATTTGGTTATCTGTGCATGATCTTGCATTACATTTTAATGGTTTGTGTTTATTGGCAAGACAGGTGTTCTTCATTCCTCGGTGCATCACCTTTGTTAGTTTAGGTTTATTTTTATGCATCTTCTTACCCTGTCTCCTTGGAAAGTTAGATTAGGTTTTTGAGTAAACCCTCTACATTTTTATGTGTGCATCTGAACAGAGGAATAGGAACCGGCCTTCATCCGGAGAGCTTTTCCGATTTCGCAAGGTCCCACACTTGGGAAAAGCTCCATGTTATGCAATCGCACTGAGAGTCTCAACCCATCGAGTTGCAGACATTCAGGGGTGCTGTGATTCACCATCAATAGTTTTGGCACCCTGGTGGGACCAAGAGGTCATTCCACAAGATTTGAAGGAATTTTCAAGAAATTTGGACTTAGAAATTACAAGTTTTACAATTTCAGATTTTTTTCACCTTCCAGCTGAACTTGAAATTGATTTTCAAGGGCTTAACTTGCTCAAAACAAGTCAAAATTTCACCAGTTGATAGATCGGGGGATAATCTTCAAAAGGGTATTCTTATATTTTTGAGATTTTGACTTTCAAAATTTCATGGTTTTTAGTATTTTGGGTTTTCCCAGGTGTTGAGCATGTCCCAAGTTCCGACACAGTGTATTTCAGGTTTTGTAAGTTGCCTTGCATGACCTAAGTTTCACCTGTACCTTTTGGGGATTAGTAGCTGCACAACAAGACCCGATAACCGAATCAAGAACTCGTATCTTCGAGTCCTTCAAAGTTTTAAATTTATTTTTAATATTGTCAGGTTTGGTGTGTAACTTGGCAGAATCCAGCCTTTTTGAGGCTCGTTCTCTAACACATCTGGTGACTCCAAAGGATAGAATTCAGTGGTGTAGAAAAAAGTTGCCTGTGCACATGAGAAGAATTGAACCAGTCCGATACTCGAGAAGAGGGGTTATTTGTCCACTTGCAACTATCACTGTGCAGAGGAAGGAGAGGAAGAAGACCACAAAGATCACCATCTCCACCTAACAGACTTTATCAACCCTCCACCCGGTAGACCTTTCATCCAATCAACAAGGGTTCTCAAAGCCAATCGAATGGCGCACAACAAAACCCTTTTGTCAACTTCACGGCAAGCAAAGCCCACTTGCCCTCAATGCACGTAATCTAGTTCCAACCGCAGATGAAGAACATTCCATTTTTCACTGGAGAAAATCATACCACTCCTGGTGATCATGTCAAAGACATTGCTAACGTTTGTGCAATCCATGAGATAAATGAAATGGATGTTTGTATCAAATTGTTGGCATCTTCATTCAAAGGGAAGGCATTGCAATGGTTTAGGAGCCTTGGAGCTGGTTCTATCCAAAATTGGAATCAGTTATGCATAGTTCTCCATGAGCAGTTTGGAGAAAAGGGAGACAATTTGTCTCTACTAGAACAATTGACAACTATCAAGAGAGCTCCCAATGAGCAACTGATTGACTTCAACTTCAGATTTCAAAGGTCTTGGGATAGGATTCCAGTGGCCATTAGGCCAACAGCTGAAGGTGCTTTTCTATATTATCTTAAGGCTTTGAATTCTGATATTTCTATGTTAATTCAATCTATGGGAGGCACAACCTTACCTGTTGCTTATAACATTGCCATTAGGGCTGAAAACTATCTTATTCAAGCTGGTAAGCTGGCTCCTAGGCCTCCCATGCCCTTGTATCCAAACTTAGAAAATCCAAGCACTAGTCAAGCACCCACTTTGGCTCCTATTCCCACTCCTAGAAATCAAAGTTCAAATGAAACTTCTACTTCATCCTCTAGTGCTTCAAATGAACTCCAAGAGGTCATGAAACAATTGCAAAATTTGGGAAATGAGCTGGTTACACTCAAGAGGCAGCAAGCCCAAAGCTTTAGACCTTCTTATCAGCCTCAAGCTCAACCTAATAGGCCACCATACCAGCCCAATAGGCCACCCAATCCAGCTGCAAATCAAAGCCAAGTAAGGCCTCCCGCCAATAGACCATTTCAGCCCTATAACCCCAATGTTGCATCTGCTTCTAAAGCATTAGTGCCAGTGCAAAACAACATAGCTCAAGAGTATGATTGGTGTTTCCCATGCAATGAACCTCACAACCAATCTATGTGCTTCAATGGTGCTTTGAACCAAGCCTTGATGGTGACAACTACTGGCGTAGAGGGTGAAGTGAGTCAAGAAACAAATCAGCAACAAGGGACATCTCAGCAAAACACAACTCCAAATGATACCGCACTTGTGAATTGGCAAGCTGAGGATTTTTGTGGCATGAATCAAACAATTTCTCAGAGTGTAGCAGCTAACACAAGATCAAAGAAGAGGAATATTGGTGAAGGGAAGTCATTGGCTCCAAGTGATCTACAACCTTCCATCACTCCACAAGGTGTTGGTAAGCAAAATACAGTTCCAAACACGCAAGGACAGCCCAAACCACCTTCTAAACCAACTCAAATGCCAGCTGTTGCTGCCCATGCAAGAAAGGAATGTGCACAAGCTAAAGGACAACAAAGAGATCTTTCATCCCCATTTAGCATCATTGATCAAATGAAGAAGACAAATGTGAATATATCAATGTGGGAATCTTTATCCATCCTAGGCCAAAGAGATCTTCTACAAGCTGCCATGAAGAATTGGTCAACTTCAAACCAACAGGTCCATATGCAAGAGAATGTCCTCACAAATGCTGCTCAGCCTGAAGGGAATCATGGAGGACAACAAGGTAAAGTTTTGAAGCCCCCTCCATTCTATGTTTCATTAATCATTGGGGATAAACTAGTACACAATCGCATGATGATTGATTCTCGGGGCAAGTAGTTCTCATCATGCCCAAGCAAATAGCTGATCACTGGTCTCCAATATGAAGTCATATCAAAGGGGGTAGTGCAATTGGATGGGACAAAGAAGAGAAATGGTGGGAGTGATTAAAGGTTTGAATCTTACCTTGCATGCATGCCCCAACGTTACCATTTTGCAAGATGTGTCAGTGATAGATTTTCCACCACTCTTTGCCCTATGCTTATCAAGGGATTTCACAGCTAGAATTGGAGGCTACTTATCTACTGACTGGTCACACATGTTGTTCAGAACAAGATATGGTACTAAGGTCACAATCAGATCCGAACCAATTGCAAACTTTCATATTGAGCCTCATACTCCAAGCCAAATCAATGCCAACTATTCAACATTTGATCAAGAAGATTATCCAAGCATGATAAATGAAGCTGACACCAAAGTTGGAAGCATCCCAGATTTGACTCTTGATGAATGGGCAAGCAAGGTACATGCTTTTGATCCCTACCAAGAAGTAGAAGAATCTGAGCTAGGAGTCTATTGCATACATGAAGAAAACCATCCTATTCCTAGCATCACCAAACTAGACCATAAGGATGACAATGAGGTATGGCAGTTATTTTTCGATGGATCAAGGAGTAGGCAAGGTGCAGGAGGAGGAGTTATGCTTGTTTCACCTCAAGGCATCAAATATTATTCAGCTTTCCATTTCTAGTTTTCCTGTTCAAACAACACAGCTGAATATGAGGCCTTGATTCATGGACTTCATTGGGCCAGGAAAAAGGGCATAAAGAACTTGCAGGTGTTTGGAGATAGTGAGCTAATCATCAATCAAGTCAGGGGACAACATGCTACAAAGAATGACCTACTGAAGAACTACAAGAACAGGGTATGGGACCTCATTGAGGATTTCAAAGCTTTCAACATCGTGTCCATACCTAGGAAGAAAATGAAGCCTGCAGATAGGCTCACAGCAGTTGGAGCAATGTTTGATGTGGTTGACAACATCAAAAGGGAAAAAACACAACCACATATCCATGTGATTGTGAGGCCAGTAGTTCCAGATAATAACACAAGCTGGCAGGTGTTTGAGAATGATCAACAGATCATCAATTTTTTACAAGAAGAGGCTGAATTCTCAGCTAGGAATCAGGACAGACTAGAGCAAAGAAGACGGGATCAAGTAGTGCAAGCATGGACAAACAAGCTTCCTAAGGGTTTAGTAACATTCGAGTCTATCTTCAACCCTAACGACCAGCCCGTAAGGAAAAGGCTAACATACAGTGTCAAGAGAGAAGATTGAGAGCCAATTCGGTCAGTTTGGGAAGGCAAAACACTTCAAATTGGTAAAGTGGCCACTGAAAGCAAGAGAAATCAGATTTCATACAACTTTTGCCAAGAATTTCCATATGTCTTCGCTTGGAGCTATGAAGACTTGAGAGGATTCAATCCAAAGTTGGCACAACATACCATAGAATGGATCCAGATGCTAAGCCCATCAGCAGTAAGCAGAGACCACCAACCCTCACATTGAGCCTCTAATGAAGAAAGAGTTAAACAAGCTAATAGAGGCAAGCATTATATTCCCGATCAAGCACTCAAGTTGGGTTGCAAACTTGGTTCCGGTCAAGAAGAAGAGTGGAGAAATCAGGTTGTGTGTGGACTTCCGAGACCTCAACAGGGCATCTCTCAAAGACCATTACCCACTTCCTTCAATGGAACAAATATTGCAAGTGGTATCCGGTTCAGAGAGATTCTCTCTCCTAGATGGCTACTCAGGGTATAATCAGATAATGGTGAAAGAAGATGACCAGTTCAAGATGGCTTTCACCACCAAATGGGGCACCTATGCCTACAAGAAGATGCCATTTGGGCTATCAAATGCTGGAGCCACTTTCCAAAGGGAAATGGATATGGCATTCAAGGGATTGATCAATAAAATAGTTCTGATATATCTTGATGACATCACTGTATTCTCAAAAAATGTAGTGGATCACCTCTTTCATTTGAGGTAGGTATTTCAGAGGTGTAGAAGATTTGGGGTATCATTGAATCCCAAAAAATGCATATTCTTGGCTCACGAAGGAAAACTTCTAGGCCATATTGTTTCAAAGGAGGGGTTGATGATTGACCCAGAAAGAGTTGAAGCAATTCGAGCGTTGCCATTGCCAAGTCACAAGAAGGCTCTTCAAAGCTTCTTAGAAGGATCAATTTTTGTCCGCAGGTTTGTTCCAAACTTTGCAGCTCTCGTAAAGCCAATAACGCTGATGTTAAAGAAGAGCATGGCATTTAAGTGGACATCTGAAGGCAAGGCAAGTTTTGAGGCAATAAAAGAGGCTATATCTCAAGCTCCGACTCTCGTCAATCCAGACTTCTCCAAGGACTTCATGCTATATGCCTTCGGTGGTGGAGACACAATTTCTGCAATCTGGTACAACAAAACAAAGAAGGATTAGAACAACCAGTTGCTTTCTTCAGTCAAGGCTTGGAGGAATACGAAACTAGGTACTCTTTCATTGAAAAGCATGTCCTTGCAGTGATCAGAGCTTAAAGAAATTCAAGCACCTAGTCTCAAACAACAAGATCCAATTGTTGGTCTCTCATGGGAGTCAAGGACTTCCTTCTAAACAAGGATTTGAATGAGAAACGTGCAGGATGGATAACCCGTGTCATGGAATATGACATCGAGATCAAGGTCACAAAACTAGTACGTGGAAAAGGACTATGTGAACAACTAGCTTTGAGTCGGCAAGTTGAAGCAGGTGATGAAAAAGAGACTGTCTTGGTACTACAGGATGGTCAAGAACAAGAAAATGATGATGTGCCCACTCCTTGTTGGACTCAGAATATGATACACTTCCTACAGAAGGCCTATGCCCTCTAGAAATGAGCAAAGCAAAAAGGAGATACTTTCAGATTACAAGCCATTCCATATGTGCTTGTTGATGGTGTTTTGTTTCAAGAAAGACATCAATGGAGTTCTATTGAGGTGCATTGGGACAGGTCAAATTGAGAGGGTGTTACAAGATTTTCATGATGGAGATTCTGGAGGACATTTTCCCCATGAGTAATAGCTCTCAAGATAATGAAGGTAGGGTATTATTGGCCCACAAAGTTGTTCTAAGTGATTGCTATACATGGATAAGAAAGTGCAAGAAATGTGCACTCTTCACAAGCAAAGAAAGACTAGCAACGCTTCCATTGCACCCAATTTTGGTTGACCAACCATTTATGCAATGGGGATTGACTTCATTGGGGTCATCAATCCAAACTCAAGCCAAGGCCACAAGTGGATTCTCATGGCAAATGGACTATTTCACCAAGTGGACCGAAGCAGTAGCGCTCAAAGAAGCAAATGAGTCTAACATACTAGACTTTTATGAAGGAATAGTGACTGTTCTTGGTGTGCCGCCACTATCATATCGAAAAATGCATGGCATTCATAGGTTCCAAGATTACAGAATGGGCTGTCAAGAATGGAATCTATTTGAGCACCTCTTCAAATTATTACCCGCAGGGTAATGGACAGGCAGAGTCCACGAACAAGAATTTGCTAAGAATCATCAGAAGGACTCTGGATGAAAACCAAAGGACATGGCATACCAAGCTAAAATCAGCATTATGGGCTGACAGATAACACCAAAGAGGTCTACAAGTAATTCTCCCTACAAGTTGGTCTATGGGAAAGAGGCAAGTATTGCCTATATCATTAGAATTGCCAGCATTGGAGCTCATGAAGTAGTTGGAGTTGTCTGAGTTCGAACCAATGGAGGCTGTATGCAGAGTTGATGGAATTGGAAGAAATAAGAGAACATGTAGTTCTGATGATTGAAAAGGATCAAGCCTTAGTAAAAAGATGGTTTGATAAGAAGGCAAGAGCAAAGACCTTCCAGGAAGGGGACCTAGTTCTAAAATGGGATGCAGATCGGGCAAAACCAGGAAGGCATTCCAAGTTTGATGCCATTTGGAGTGGCCCCTACATGGTCATGGGATGTAAAAGTAGTAATGCCTTCCAATTGTCTACATTGGATGGAGAAGAACTCCCGATTCTAGTTAACGGAATCTATCTTAAACATTGCTACTAAAAGGAAAAGGTTTACCCTTGTAAATATTAGCCTAGATTTCAATTCCTCTAAGTGCGGATGCACATTGTCTTGTTGTAGTTAGGTTTCAATTTCCTAAGTGCTTCAACATAGGTTTTTTTCTCAAAGTTGAATTTCTACAGTTCAACATGCTCTCGGAGAAGGAGTTATGGTATCAAGCTTGGGATCAGATATCAAGTTGGTTTCAGGTTATTGCTTATGACTCCATGCCCAATGGATTGCTAAAAGGCCACTGATCTTCTACCTAGTAGGCAGGTGATCCCGTTGAGTCACCAAATTGTTGTATATATCTCCCCGGGTAAATATAGACAAAAGAAGAATATGGAAATCAAAGAAACAAAAAGTTTCGACATGTGAAATTTATTTCAATGCCAACCAATGGCGCAGGTTCAAAGGGCGCACAACAAAGATGTCGACATGTGAAAATTCATGCCCTGCGCAGGTAAAGGGCACACACAACAGAGTGTCGACATGTGAAAATTTGCGCCCTGGCGCAGTTAAAGGGCGCACAGCTAAAGGTGTCGACACAAAAATTCATGCCCAGGTGCAAGGCAAGCGAAAAGTTGGGGGCACACAAAGACAAAGTGTCGACATGTAAAAATTTTATGCCCAAGGTGCAAAGTCAGGGCAGGTGCAAAAGACAAAGTGTCGACACAAAAAATTCACGCACCCAAGGCGCAGTTAAGTGCACAGGCAAAGTGTCACATGAAAATTCATGCCCAAGGCGTAGGTTGGGGTGCACACACAAAGAGTGTCGAATGAAATTTGTGCCAAAGGGCGTGCCAAGGCGCAAATTAAAATGGCATGGCATCTACCATGCAGTTGGGCCCAAGTGCAACACACAAAAAGTGTCGACATGTAAAAAGTGTCGACATGCGCCATGGCGCAGTAAAGGGCATGCACACAAAATCAACACAAAAATTTTCAAAGCGCCTATGGCACATGTAAGAGTATGTCGACATAAGGATGGATGCACCGAGGCATCTTTAGGAGGCACAACATTTTGAGCATTGACACCCCGACAAAGCAAACCCTGACGCAGATATTCAAATGGCCATAACTTTTCACAGGGAGCTCAGATTCATGCAAGGTTAGACTTTTTGGAAAGCTTACGAGGTCCTCTATCCAACTACGACTAGATATCTTTAATTAGGTGAGAAAAGTTCTTAAAAATGCAAAATACAATTCACCATTTTTTGGGTTTGCTAGGGTTCTCACCTACCACCATAATGAGATGAATTAAATGCAACCTAGAGGTGGTTGGGGTAGATTTGGAATTCTCTCTCTTTCTCTCTCATTCTTCCTATAAATTGTAAGGAGGGGCTTCTTTCTAAAGGTTAGACATTCTTGTTTTTCCCCTCCCTTCTTCTCTTTGGTAGGTGAATTTGTGGAGTTCAAACCTCCCATCTAAAACTGTAATGCAACTTTGCCTCTTGGCATTTTGTAGTGTATTGTATCAATCTTTGGAGAAAATAATGCATGTCTTTGTGGATGATTCTCAACCCTCTCTATGTTCATTTGCATCCTCTGATCTTTCACTGCAAATCTGGTTATCTGTGCATGATCTTGCATTACATTTTAATGGTTTGTGTTTATTGGCAAGACAGTGTTCTTCATTCCTCGGTGCATCACCTTTGTTAGTTTAGGTTTATTTTTACGCATCTTCTTACCCCGTCTCCTCTGGAAAGTTATATTAGGTTTTTGAGTAAACCTCTACGCATTTTTATGTTTTCGGTCAGGGGTGTTGTGATTCGACATCAACAGGGAAACAAGGTTGTTTTCTTGATAAAAAAAAGTTTAATAATATTGGGGTTTGTATGATTTCCTCATTTTCAGTTGAATTCCCAATAAGGGACAAGGTATCAAATCTCCTATCTTCCCATCCGGGGAATGGAAGAGGGAAACAAGGGTTTCTATACTATCAAAGGAGAAGGAAAGTGGACCATCAAAGACGAGGATAATATGGCTAACAAGTATCCTTAAGAAGCCAAGATTGATAAGCTATTATAAGGAAAGAGAGATTAGATGATACCATGGATCTCCTAGCCCTATCACTTTAGAGGATTAACAAAATTAGGGTTCATAATGAAGATGGTATCTCATTTAAAGTTAATAATACATGATAAAATTTAGGATAAGCCCACGAATCATGCATGAGGCCTACATTTTTTCCAAGGGAAGAAGCTATTCTCGTATTTTGGAACAATTGCCTCTATGGGGAAAAGCGTCACTATAATATATGAGGCTATTGGTGAGAAAATTTGTCAATGACAAATTGGTGGTTATCTTGCCAATGCTCTGGGAGTCTAAGTCCCTCTACTTAACCGATGCATTTTTCGTGCGTGCATGAATGAGTATAATGTGAGTTTTATCTTAGTGACCTTTCACCTGGGATCCAACAAAGGCAATCCACTTCGACCTGTGGTAAATTCTTGCAGTATCTGCAAGGGAAGAATTTTCTATGAAGGTGAGAAAGGGGAGTGAGAATATTTAGAAAGGAGAAACTAATGTTGCAAGTAGAAAATCAGAGACTTGCACACACTAGCCAGAAGTTTCATTACATGCACTTGTATTTCAGAAGAAAACAAATCAAGTAAAACAACACAAGAATAAATAGAGCTTAATGAACACAAAGTACCAATAAAATCCTCAATCAAAGAGGCTAAAATTCCTTCTTCCTTTATTGAAGCTCAAGCAGAATTTGTACATAGTGTGGGGAGTAGAAGACATTTTTAGTAGGAGAAATGGAAGAAACTTGCTATCTCTTGCTCTCTTCACAAGGATATCTCTCTCATGAATTCACAAAAAATAGCTCCAACATCTAAGAAGCAAAATTCAGAAGAAGCTCAAATGAGGAGCTTGTTACAATTTATAGAAGTGGAGGAAACTCTTCATCTTCCCGGTGACTTTTCAAATACCTTAATATGACTTAAGACTATTCATATTCCACTTTAAATATTTAAGTCCCTTTTATAATAGCAAGGTGACTTAAAGTTACATTATATTTCTAAAGTCACTTAAGTCATATTAAAAAGTGCAACCCTCAACGCAAAAATATAACATTGAAGACAAAGAGTGTTGTATGGGAAGAGAGAGAGAGAGAGAGAGAGAGAGAGAGAGAGAGAGAAGAGAAGAAGAAGAAGAAGAATTATGTTGAAGGATGAGCTGTTGTGGTGGACTTGATGTTGCTCTCCGAATACTCTCCACTTTGTGATCCTAAGAAGGCTTTTGTCTTTCTAAGATCCTAGTTGAAATGAGCCACTGCTGGTTCTACTTTTTTTGGTATGAGGGATGCAAATGCATCTCAAGGTTTCATTCTATCCATCGGTCACACTATTTATTTCCTTGCACTTCTTGAACCATGATGAATGTTTGTTTGCGATAATATCAATGGAGGCTTAGATCTCTGAGAAGAAGTCAAGAGTATCCTTAGTGAAGGACAATGGGTTACCCACACCTTTATTGATATATTCTTTGAAAGGTCCAATCACTTCATCGCCGGTTGTGTGTTTTCTCATTGTGGGTACTCCAAGTTTATGAACTTTTTGATTTATACTATCCTGCAGCTTCTATGTTTGTTCTTCTTTCTCCTCTAGCTTTGTGAAATCCCAATTGATTTCTTCAAATCTGATTTCCAAGGCCCTTGCCCATACACATGTCAAGTCTTCTACAGGATTTTCAAAAACCTTCTTATCGATCAACTCCTAACAATGGGTGTTTCTCATCTCACTCACTATTGGTCCCAGAGGTTCCCAGTAATATCTTTTTCACATCCTCATTGATTTCTCACATTTTTTTGGTTGTTGCACACACATGTACGCAAAGAGCTTAACTACCTCTTAGAGTGTAGACTTCACTTTTAAGATATTGAGTCAATCCATTCATTATTTTCTCACCCCTGCATTGTCAGCTCATGCGTTCTTTTGATGGATTATGGATTGAAGCTACTTATGGGTTCCACTCTCTCAATAGGAATTGTTATAGTGCTTGGTTCCACCAGTGTTACACATAAGATGAAAGAGTTCATACTTTTTCCTCTAATAACTCAATATTTCTTTATATTATTTATTCCTTTCCACCATGCAAGCGAGAAGATTGTTGATATATGTGCATGTTATCTAAAATAAGCCCCCGGCTTATTTTGTCTAACTTATCTTCATTCTTTCCTTCCTTGTGCCTTAGTTAAATTTTTAAACATTTTAGGCACTCAAAATTTTCTCAGGTATTGTCTCATCGGATAGAGAATTTTCTTCCCTTTCCAAAAAGGTAAATAAGTCCTCCTAATTCCTTGTATTTTATAAGTTATGGCTTGGTGGATTTTGGAGGTGAAACCTTCCCAAAGCAGCAGCCCGGGAAAAATTTAAGCACTTAGCCTTTTGGGGTCAAAGGGTCAAAGGAAATTTTGGCCCAAAATCCCACAAGGAGATCAAGGGTGCCACATGGTAGGTTGAAATTGGAAGGACTTGAGTTTTGGCATTTTGTCAAAGTGCATCCAAAATCCCACAAGGAGATCAAGGGTCGGGGTGGGTGCCAATGGTAGGTTAAAATGGTGGAAACCATATGGTTGGAAGGACTGGCGGAGCGCGGAGTTTTTTGGCATTTTGTCAAAGTGCATCGAAGAGAAAAAATCCAAGCAAAAGCCCATCGAAGCAAATGAGAAGACGCCATGTTTTGTCCTAAATCTTGAGAGGACCATATCTTTTGATCAAGGATTTTTACATTTTTATGTCATTGGAAAGATGTTGGCTCCACCCGAAAGACTTTCAATTTTTTTTTTTTTTTCCAAAGTTTCTAAAAAAGTGGTGTAAAGGTAAAAAGTGGAGCACATCCCCACCAAGAAACCATATGGTTCCACGTGTCTTTGAGTGAAAAATTGGAGGCGCGGAGTTTGTCATGGAAAATTTCCCAATTCTTTTCACCAAAAAAGGGGTAGAATGATCATTTGAAACCGCGGATCAACCAGGGGGCACCACGTCCCTTTCATTGAGAGGTCAAGATGGTAATGGGTTTTTGGGAATTTTTCCTAATTTGAAAAATGAGGGAAGAAGTTCAAATTTTGGCCCATGAACCCTATTTTTTCCCTAATTTTTCATGATCTTTCATTATATTCTAGCAATTTTTTTGTCCTATTTAGAGTATCTTCTGCAAAATTCATGAGGACCATATCAATTTTGATCACACTAAATGACCTAAGTTAGATATATTGAACATTTTTTATATCAAATATTGTGATATCGGATGTGCTCATCTCATAATTCTCTCATCCACGATTGCTAATGTGTTGATTCATGTCTCCCCATTTAGAATCTTGAGGCCATTTTTGATATTTCTTGACCTTTTTCCTTTATAAAATGATGAAAACATCTCTCTTGTGAGTTTTGAGGATGACCATTTCCGCATCCACAAAAAATACTAGATTAGCTTAATGATGGGTGCATCACCATTATTTGTTCTATTTCTGAATGAGAGGGGCATTGGTGTAAATAATAGGTAAGAACTCTTAAGTTGAATGGATCGTGAGGTCACTGTGCATGTTTATTATATTTTCTATTTGCATTCTTTGCGAGATCTACAGCAGACAAAAAATACCCTATCTTTCTTGGGCTTATGGAAGTTTCTAATTTTCCATTTGAAGCCCATCACTTTTAGGAAGAAAATTGAAGGGATTTGATTGGTTTGAGCTCATAAATCAATTTGCCTACATTTTTTTCTTTTCCTTCATGTTTTCTTAGAAGACCATTAAAAGCCATTTTTGGCTCATTTGTAAAGGGTTGGATGTTTTGTTCTAGATGATTTGTAATCCTCTTCTAATTAGTTCCTTGTTCTCCTCACCATGTTTTCACCGATGGTTTCTTCCGCTCAAGTATGCACAAACATGAATTCAAGGAGTTTTAGACCTTCATGGAGATTGAGTTTATTCACGATTTTCATCCTTTATTTTCTTTTCACGTAAATCCTCATGCAATACAATTGGCCCTATTGACTTTAATGCATGTTACGGCCTTCATTGTATTAAACTGTTTTAGAACTAGGATCATATGCCAAGAAGTTAGGCTTTAGCTTGGAATGTAGGAATGGTAATGTGTTATTTCAAGATATTTGTAGGTGAAAATGACTTCCTCCAATCTTGCTTGAGTGATTTGTTTGTGAAATCGGCCCACAACTTAGTGAGTGAATTGTATAGGAGAAGGTTGAGAATTGTATGAAATATTTCCTTTAACAAGGATCTGCTTGAGATGGTGACATCCTAGATTTTCGAGTAAGATCACACCACGTACATGGTGAACACATTGTTTGAGAGTTAAAATGCATGTTTCTCTCCTCCATTACCACTGTGGAAGTTTCTTGAATGGAGGTACCTTGGCCAGGATGTTAGGTGTGAGCTAATAATAGGCTAGGTAAAATTCATGTGGAACTTAGAGAAGTTGTAGATGAAGATTTTGGCGATATTTTCCCTAGTCAATTATATTCTTTCCTTACAAGTGTCGGGATGAAAAGGCCCATCTAGTCCTAGAAGTCTCTCATGTTTGCTTCATCTATAACTCTCTTGAGAGAGTGATGAAATTAGAATACCCTTCTTGGAACTCACACCTTGGAAGATTCTTGGGAATCTTGGAAGGATTTCTTCCTTTTTCAAACCATGAGTGGAAGAATCCATTCAACTTTTGACCATGAGTCGAGCACTACTCACGGGACATATGAATCCATTGTTCTCAATCATGCACAACCCTATCCTTTGAGATGACAACCATGTTGAAGGATGTTTATCGTACTATAACTCTAATGAGGAGAGAGTAAAATGGTCCTAGGCACTGATGAATGCTATCATTTACTATTTTCATCTTGGATGGTTTGTGTCTCGGGCTCGTAGTGGAAAGAGAAGGCTAGGACTAACTCAAGACTCTGCATGAACCTTTGGGTCTCTGTAGAGTCTCCCAGTAGAGGTGAACAAGCCACTTGTGAATATCTAGTATTCAATCCTCCTTTATTCCTTTGAGTCCATGTGTAATACATTGTTGTCTTCCATGTTATACTCGCGGGTGAAGGGTTGTGTCGACTTCTAACTCGTCCACTTCAACTCCATGTTTAGCCTAGAAAGAAACAACTTAGTATTTTTAATAGGTGCATGTGGGCCCACTTACTAATTTATTAAATTCCAAAAACTTTTTCTCTGGTGAATTCTCGGTTGTAGTGCACCTCCAATGTCCCCGTCTCCTTCAAAGTTTTTGTTCATGAATTTCCCAAAATAAGAGTCCTATGTAGTAAACAAGCTATTTTTAGAAAGTTGGCTTCGAAAGTTAGATTGAATATGCATGAAATTTTTGACATTTTTTCCCAATATCACCCCTCAAAAATTTTAGGCCCACCCGCTTAATAGTCTAAGAGATTTTAAAGTTTTAATTTTTGGACTTAGCAGTGCTTCTAGATGTGGTAGCCATTAATGGACCTCAAAATTTTAGGTCTAGTTTTCTTCTCTCTTTATGATAAAACTAATATTTTTTATGTGGGTTTTTTCTTCTAATGCTTCACATGTAATTCTACTTCATATCGTCCAACGGTTTGATGAGAAATTGGATTTTTCTTCGTTCGTTGAGAAGTGGGATATCTTTGTCTTGGATGCTCTGTTGCACAAGAGGAGAGTTTGAAGGTGTATTCTTGATGGCCTTGGGTAGAGGAATGAATAGAAAAATATAAATTGTTTTTTTGAGCATATGTCGGGATATTTCTTTAACTTCTCGTTTCATGGCCATGGAGTTTTCTCTGTTTTCTCCTTCTTCTTTTTGTGCTTCTCCTTCTGTGTTTGCTCCAATTTTCCTTCTAGGACCTACATGCTTTCATGGAGTGAAGGTAAGTACCTTTTGGCAGGTCTAGTTTGAGTTTTAGCAATGGAGGAATGGTGGTGAGAAGTTGTAGAGGAAGAATGGAGAAAATCTGTGCACGGGAGTGGAAGCACTAAAGCGGTAGTTAGATTTTTTGAATTTTTGAAATCATGGAAGGAGAAGCTTGGGTGAATTTTTCAATAATTAATTTACCTAACCTTAGGGCTATGAGGGACATTAAATTCCATGGTGGCCAAGTGGACGACACATGGTGGTGATCCGACGATAAGGAATGAAGGTGAGAAAAGTTGCTTTAAAGCACTGGGGGCTGAAAGTCGATCACATGGGTGACAAAAGACTCCCCATAGGGGATGGGGAAATTTCTCCAAGATTTATGTCCCTAACCTTAGGGATGTGATAGACATCAATTTCCATGGTGGTGCTGGAGTTGACATGTGGTGCTTGATCCGATGACAGGGAATGGATGCTCCAAAATGCACCTAGGGGTTGAACTGTCAAGTCTAGAGGTCACGTGAGGGTCCTAGAGGTCACATGGGGGCTGGGAAAATTTTTCCAAGGTTTGTGTACCTGACCTCATGGATGTCAAGGACATGAAATCCCACTAGGATCTTGGTGCTGACACGTTTCCTCCCGAAAATTGACTAACTCTGAACTGCCTTTGAGAGGGAAACTTGGGATGATGATAACTTGAGCTCCTTGTGGAATGTCTTGGTGAAATTATATATGATCCTGAGTGGAAATGGAATTTTTAATCTAATGGTGGGGCATCATTTCTTGATTCAACCATATGATCCTGAAAAATAATATTTTTGATTTGAGACTCCACTTGTGCCTTAGAAAAATTGCCTATAAATCTTATGCGCCAAGGTGTTGTGAAAAATATGATTTCACCATAATGTAGGTATTAGAATCCTATTTCGGTGATTTTTTTTTACTTCTAACTCCATCTGGAGCTCCATAATTTTCTTTTGAATCCCAGTAGTTGTTTTAGGCCGGTGTACTACCTAGGCTTGTGAACCTTGTTTATTACTCAGACTATTCCAAGTCTTTCAAAACTCCCCAAACATTCCAAAATAATTTCCATGATTTTATAAGGTCTTCAATTCACCTCCATGTTTAATTTTCCCTTTCGTTCCACTCCAAGGGGGTTGATCTAGTCCTGGAAAGGCTGTGATAGCCCTTCCCAATACTGCCAAAAGATAGCATCTTTTTAAAACTCCCTAAAATAACCTAGGGGAATGAATAGACTTTAATAAATCACCTAGGGGACCAATTTGACATCAAATAGGGGTGAACAGACTGACGGATTTTACCTAGGGTGCCTAGGAATGATAAAACATGAAAATTTTGGCACAGGGGTATAGTTATCATGCTTGGAAACTTCCAATTTCCCTGTTGCACATTTGCATGACAACAAAGTTGGCTCTAGCTTAGGGACATGGCATGGAATGATTGCAGTGAAGACATGACATGGGAATATAGAATCTTAATCTTAGACCATATAATTCGTTGACCAGTGCCTTATCCATTGGGCCTTGCAGATTCATGTACAACTTCTAGAAAGAAATATTGGAAGAAGGAAACACACACACATACACATAAAAACTAGCGGAAAGGAAACACACGACAAAAAAGGGGGAAACACGCGTAGAAAAAACCTTTGGTAAAAAGTGGGGACAAGCCACTTTCACTGATGATAAAAGTTTAGGTATTTCTCATTGTGAGGAAATTCTAATGTTGCTCCATCCAAATATGAGAGTAGAAATCATTCTCGCTGCAAGCTTCATGAATTTGTAATGGGCTAAGACATAATGAATCAAACTTTCCATGGATTACTTTTGGTTCCCTTCTCTTTTCCCATAGCAAGATGAAGTCTCCAACTTTGAATTCTCTCACTTTTTCCTTCTTATCAAAAAAATTTATTTACTTTTAACTGGTGCTCTTTGATATGGTCCACTACTCGAGTCTATTTTTTCTATCTTCTCAAAAAATAGGATCATTTAGTCAATGGAATCCTTGACTGAAAATCTTCTATTCCTTGGAGAAACTTGAGAGCTGGCATCTCAATTATTGGGGAATTTATGCTTTGACTTTATACAATTTGTTGGAATGGTGACATACCTATTACCTTCTTGGGAGTGATCGTGTCCACCCACAATGCATCATATAATGTTTTATGCTAATTCCTTTGGTTCTCATCTAAAATATTGTGGATAATGGTCATGATGTTCTTGTTTCTTGATTTGGCCTATCCATTCTCCTCCGTGGATAGTAGTAGTCGGACAAATGAGATAGAGATATCTCATAGCCATATCAAAACTCATTCAACTCCCTTGAAGATAAATAGGTAGCATTATCTGTTATAATATTTTATGGCACTCTAAAACGTACTATGATATTCTCCTTAATGAAGTTACATATTGTTTCGATATTGGCTTTCTTGGCTGGAATGGCTTCCACCCACTTGGTGAAGTAATATGTTTCCATGAGCACATAGGTGTGCCCCGTGCTTGAGTGAGGATTCAGAATGCCAATGAATTCTATCCCCCACTATTGAAATGGTTCTTCAATAACAACTAGCCTAAGCGATAGTGCAGCAAGTTGTGGTCTCCCAATGAATTGTTGGCATGCTTCACATTTGGAAACCCAATCTTGAGTGTCTACAAAGATGGTTGGCCAATAATACCTTCCTCAGAGGATCTTGTGTGTAGTGACCATCACTGAAAAATTTCCACCACATGTTTGGTTGTGGTATGCTTTAAGCAATTTTTCTTATTGCTCTTTATCTATGCACTGAGGAAGCATCCATCCAAACCTCTTTTGTAAAGCATGTGATTCCATATTACAAACCTTGTTGCCTTTAGCTTGAGTGTTCTCCTTTGTTTGTAATCAAGATGAGGAGGGAATTCTCCATAAGTTAAGTAATAGGAAATATTAGTATACCACTCATCAATAGTGGTTACAAAGAGAACTTGTGGATTGTTTTGAACAAGTTGAGCAAGCACAATTTTCTTCACCGTGTGTTTATCTTTGATTGTTTCATCTTTAGCAATCAACCGGCACAAACCATTTCCCCTTACCAGGTTGGAGGGTCAAATCTCCAAGTCATATTCTTGATTTATTTGGATCCAATTTCCTCTTTTAGCTCTGGGATCTTATTGTGTTAAGATGGACTTGATTGCACTACTAGGGACCATCACCACCATATGAGAGTTGAGGATGTAAAACCTGAAATATTTTATAGCCTTAACCACTACATAGGCATGCTTCTCCAATTAGTTGTATTTTATTTCATGATTTTTCAATGGAAAACTCATGAAATCAATGGGTGCTTCAATGCCTTCATCATTCTTCTGAACAAGAATGACAAAGAGTGTATGTTCTGATGCATAACAATACATGATGAATTCTTTGTTAAAATATGGAGACACAAGATTCAGAGCCTTGGTAATGGATTTTTTGATATCTTCAAATGTTTCCTTCCCTTCATTATTCCATTTGAATTTTTCATGTGGTTTCATCATGGTGGTGATGTGCTTTGTCAATTCAGCAAACTCAGGAACAAAGCGATGAAGAAAATTCACCTTTCCAAAGAATGAATGAACTCCTTTCTTGCTTGTGGGTAGAGATAATGCTTGAATGGCTCATACTCTCTCAGGATCAATGTGTGCTCCATGTTTGTTCACAATGTGCCCCAATAATTTTCCTTCCGTAACTCGAAAATGCACTTTTTGGGATTTAGTGATATGTCATGTTTTCTACACCTTGCAAGTACTTATTCTAAGTGATGGATATGATCTCCCCTCTTCTTTGAAAACACCATGAGATCATCAAGATATATGAAAATGCAATGTTTTAAATCCTTGAATGCCAAATCCATCGCCCTTTGAAATGTATCTCCTGCATTGATTAGGCCAAAGGGCATTCTATTGTAGGAAAAAGTGCCCCAAGGCATTGTGAAGGTTGTCTTGGTGCGATCTTCTTCTGCCACTTTGATTTAGTTATACCATGAGAATCCATCAAGAAATGAAAGCATTTTAGATCCATTGACTGCTTACAAAATGTGGTCCATGATAGGGAGAGGATAATTTTCTTTCAATGATGCTTGGTTCAAGTTGCGGAAATCTACACATATTCTTATTTCATCATTCTTCTTCCACACCAAAGCATAATGTTTTCCACCCATGTTGAATGATTGATGGGAAATATAATCCTTGAATTAAGAATCTTCATTACCTCCTCCTTGATGGTATTAGCAATATTTGGATTTTATGGCCTTCTCTTCCGAATGTCTTAACATCCTACTTCAAAGGAATCGAGTGATGCATTTCCTTTGGTTGGAAGGATTTGAGTTCATCATAAGAGTAGGCCAAAACATCTGAATATTTCTTGAGTAACACAACAAACCTTCTCTTCTCCTTAGGTGAGCAACATTTTCCAATATTGACCATCCTTGGCTCCTCCGGGGTGCCGATGTTTTCCTTGTCAAAATCAGTGGGCACCGAGGAGATTGTTTTTCTTTCTCTTGAATGAATCTATCATGTTTATCAAAGAGGTCTTCCATAGAGAAACCAGGCCTTTGGGAATCTTGTTTCCTTTCAATTTGATCACTCCTTCTTCATCAACCCCTTCAATTCCTTCTCTTCTTTGGCAACCACTTCTCGGTGTGGATTTTTTCATCCTTCAAAGAAGAGATTATTGAAATTATCCCTTTGTTCCAAAAAAATTTAGAATACTGAGTTATCATCATTAAATACTTTCCAATGATTTTCATTATTTGGTACACTATGCCTAAATACCATTTCAATGGCCACCTTGTCTTTACAAAAGAAGGATGAGGTGTCACTAGGGAAGCGAAACTGCAAGAGAATCAAAATTTTCATTCTTTTCTATTGATATAGCTTCAATGGAAAATGCATCAAAAGATTCAATGTAGTCCTATATTGTGTTTCTATAATGCGATTCTTGGATTTTTCACCAAATATTGTTTCTAGACTTGTTTTACTATCACTTACATATCACCTTGGCATTTCAACTTCTTGATTCCCATTTCTTCATCCATACTCATGGCTAAGAGGAGAGATTAATACTCTATCATGTTATTTGTATTATCAAATTGCAACTTGTAGGAAAATGGGTACAATTCATTGGAAGGAGAGTACAACACCATGCCCACTCATGAACCTACACTAGAATGACTACCATCAAATTCCATCATCCAAACTTGATCTTCTTCCTCCTCCATAATAAGTGGAAATTTATCATATTTTTATGATGTGAGGAAGTAGTTTCCTAGCCCACTATCTTGAAAAATAATGTTTTCTTTTGGATCATCAAAATTTTGTACTGTGAACTTCATCTTTCTTATTGGTAGAAACTTCTTCATCTCACCTTTCAATGGAATAGTTGCAGATGACCAATCCATTTTTATTTCTCCACCCAAGTCTCTACAAAATTCAGCTCAATAGCATGCCAAAGGATGGTTGGATGTCTACCACCAGGATGGCTAGAAGCACCTTCTTGTCTGGAAAATCATCTAATGTTACTTGTGCATCTTTGATTCTTCCTACCAATGGAACTTGTTTAGATTCCATTGAATAGTAGGTGCCATTTTCCTAGGTCAAGGTGAGGCTAAGAGCATTTGTAACTTTGATGGGCATCACATTATCTAAGGCTCTAGAATCTATGATATAATTATTTAGTTGGAATCCTTTAATGAGAAGTGACAGGTAGAAAGGTTCAACCTTGTTGGTTTTGGAGGCATTGAGGGCTAGCATGTTTTGAGAAGGTGGTGTGGATGGTGTGGGGAGTAAGTCTTTAGAACTTGGACCCGAGGTTGTAATATTACCACCATGGACTACATCAATGAACCTCTCAAATTGGGCAGATGTTTGTAGGTATTCTATTTCTGAGAGCTGGACTTTATTTTTACTTGTGTGTTCCACAAAGTCAAATGGGGTTATGGTGGGTGAGGAATAAGTTCCAGGAATGATGAAATATTTACATGGAAAATTTTTGTTGTTTTGGGTGTTGAATTTTCCTTCAAGGGTGTAGTAATTGGCTTGGAAGGAGATGGGGATGTGGGTTTTAATGGCACCTTAGATGTTTTTACAGGAACAACATTTGAAGGAGAATTATTCTTAGTAACCTTTGAGTTGGGAGAAGGATTAGATGACTTACTTGGTATGGCAAAGTATGATCCTTGCTAGCTAGTGGGTCTGCTTTTTCTTTAGCCGACTCCATCGAAGGTGGTAGTGGTGATCCTCTACCGATGATTTTATTTTGTGGGACCTCTCGGAGGAGAATCTTCTTTCTTCTTCTTTTCCTTTACCACATCCATTGAGGATGAAGCACCTTTCTTGGACTATGCATGAGTGAAAACTACACATGAGAAATTTGGAGCTTCTTCATCATCATCATCTTCGTCATCAACATACTAAATTAGGTATTTTTGTGTATCACCATCAACTTCCTCGACCTCAAGATAGTTTTCATATTCCTCTACATTTTCTTCTTCAGGTTCTTCAATCTCCATTTCCTCCTCTGGTTCTTCGGTGTCAAAAGTGGCATTGACTGGTTCTGCTTTAAGAGTGAGCTGATGAGGAGGTGGAGAAATACTTGGTCTATTGGGAGGATTTGGATTCCTTAGAGCATTCCACATTGTGATCTAGGATAGCTATTTTTTAAGAAACCAAGTCATTTGCATTTTTTGAACATTAGGTCCGTGGTGATGGAGCTTGAATTATGGACTTTTTGCTTTCCATTTGGGCCTTTCACTTTACCGGACAAGATTAGATCATCATTGGTCTCTATCACATGGTCTTGCACTTCCCTCAATGTTCTTGGTTGGGTTATTCTAAGGAATAAACCTACTTCTGATGGTAAGGCACTAATGAAGAATCTCTTTAGATTATTTTCAAAAGGCACCACATCTTCAGGGATTCTTCTTATCACTCTATTATATCTTGTTATGAAGTCCCTCATTGATTCAGAGGTTTCTTTCTTCATTTGTACCAATTAGACCAAGAGATCTTGACATTTTTCCTTGGTCTTAAAATTATGTTCGAATGCACTTCTTATATCTTCCCAATAGGTGACGGACCTTGGCGGTAGCATGTAGAAACATTTGGCAGCCTTTTCTTGGAGGATTCCAAAATATTTGGGATGACATATTTTTCCTCAATGCCCAATACACCGCAAGTGGTGATAAATGATGTTATATGTTCTTTGGGGAGTTGAGAACCATCCCCTCTGAATTTTGCAAAGTTTTTTCTTGAGTCTCTCAGTAGCTTGTGCAGTGGTTGAGGAAGAGCAAGTGGACTGGTGTTTCCTCCCCATGGTACATTAGGCCTACGGGCTTGATGATCACTATCATGATTATCTTCATGATCTCCCATTTTTTTTTGTTTCTAGCTTACAATCTTGTTAAGGTTACGGCTTTTGTTGCTACTCTTTCATCTACCTTGGCTTGAAGTCTTTCAATTTCTTCAAGTTGAGCTCTTATTTCCTCTTCCACTCTTGCTTCTCTTTCTCTATATTCTTCTTCGGTCTCTACGTCAATGAAATCTTCAAGGTTCTCATTGATGTATGGAAATTCACCATCCAAAGGATTGGTAACACTCAAGTTCCCAACATGACTAGTTTCTTGACAAAAGGGAGGCCTTTGAATTTTGAGAATCTCTTGTCTTATTTGAAGCTCTTCAAAAATGGGGTCAGTTTGTCACCCTTGTCTCTCTTGTTGGGTGTATCTTTTATCCACTAGCTTGGAAACCTATGTTCTTCTTTATGGTGCTGGAATTTTTCTTTGCCTCTCCAATTCAATAGTGCGTTCTTCTTCAAGGTTAAGAATTATCGTGGCAATGAAGTAGTGGTTGACACTTTTCTTGTTATGCTAGATAGCTTCTCTCAAATTTGAAGCAATATCCTCTTGGATGTGGAAGAGAAATTTAGGTCTTTCAATAAGAGGATTACCCTGGAATAGCCATGGTTTGTAGACATGTGGCTCATATAGCTATTAAAATTCCAAAAAAATCTCTATTTTTTTTTTTTTTTAATTTCTAAGTTTTTTTTCTATTTTTTAGACCTTCTGGTTGTATTGAGGTGTAGATGTTGCTTAATCTTCCCCATAGTGGGCACCAAAATGTTGGCGAGAAAATTTTTTGGGGACAAATTGGTGGTTATCTTGCCAATTCTCTAGGAGTCTAAGTCCCTCTACTTAACCGGTGTAGCTATCATACGTGCATGCGTGAGTAGAATGTGAGTTTTACCCTGGTGACCTTTTGGTCACAGATCCAACAGGGGCACTCCACTAACCCTGTGGCAAATTATTGTAGGTTTCTACAAGGGAATAATTTTCTATGAAGGCAAGAAAGGGGAGTGAGAATATTTAGAAAGGAGAAAATAATGTTGTAAGTAGAAAATCAGAGACTTGCACGCACAAGCCAGAAGTTTCATTAAATGCACTTTTATTTTAGAAGAAAAAAAATCGGAAAAACAACAACAAGACTAAATAGAGCTTAACGAACATGAAGTACCAATAAACTCCTCAATCAAAGAGGCTAAAATTCCCTCTTCCTGTATTGAAGCTCAAGTAGAATTTGTACATAGTGTGGGAAGTAGAAGAATTTTTTTAGTAGGAGAAATGGAAGAAACTTGCTATCTCTTTCTCTCTTCACAAGGATATCTCTCTCATGAATTCACAAAAAATAGCTCCAACATCTAAGAAGCAAAATTTAGAATAAGCTTAAATGAGGAGTTTGTTATAATTTATAAAAGTGGAGGTAACTCTTCATCTTCTCGATGACTTTTCAAATACCTTAATATGACTTAAGACTATTCATATTCCATTTTAAATATTTAAGTCCCTTTTATAATAGCAAGGTGACTTAAAGTTACATTATATTTCTAAAGTCACTTAAGTCATATTAAAAATTATAACCCTCAACACAAAAATATAACCTTAAATACAAAGAGTGTTGTATGAGAAGATAAGATAGAGAGAGAGAGAGAGGAGAGGAAGAAGAAGAAGAAGAATTATGTTGAAGGATGAGTTATTGTTGTGGAGTTGACTCCACTCTCTTACTACTTTCCACTTCATGATGCTGAGAAGGCTTCTGTCTTTCCAATCTTCTAGTTGAAATGAGCCACTGCTGGTTCTACTTTTTCGGCATGAGGGATGCAAATGCATATCAAGGTTTCATTCCATCCATCGGTCACATTGTTGATGTCCTTGCACTTCCTAAACCATGATGAATGTTTTTCTATGATAAGTGTAATGGAGGCTCGGATCTCTGAGAAGAAGTCGAGAGTATCGTTAGTGAAGGAAAATGGTTTCTCACCCCTTTCTTGACATATTACTCGAAAGGGCCAATCACTTCATCAAGCAGTTGTGTGTTCACTCATTGTGGGTACTCCAAGTTTCTGAACTTTCCAATTTATACTATCCTACAGCTTGTATGTTTGTTCTTCTTTCTCCTCTAGCTCTGTGAAAGCCCGATTGATTGCTTCAAATCTGATTGCCAAGGCCCTCGCCCATACACGTGTCAAGTCTTTTGTAGGAGTTTCAAAAACTTCTTATCAATCAACTCATGACAATAGGTGTTTCTCATCTCACTCACAGATCTCGAGAGGTTCCCAGTAATCTCTTTCTTTCTCCACATCCTCTTTGAGTGCTCACATTTTGTTGGTTGTTGCGCACATGTATGCAAATATCTTGACTACCTCTTAGAGTGTTGACTTCCCTTTTCAGAGATTGAGTCAATCCATTCATTATTTGTTGGCCCTTGGATCGTGATCTCATGCATTCTTTTGATGGATTTTAAATCAAATATACTAATGGGTACCACTCTTTCAATAGGAAGTGTTATAGTGGTTGGTTCCACCAGGTGTTGCACATAAGACGAAAGAGTTCATATTTGTTCCTCTAGTATCTCAATCTTATATTTATATTCTTTATTCATTATCACCATGTGAGAAGAAGATTGTTGATATATGTGAAAATCTCCCTCATGAGTAGCTAGTCCCAATTGGATCGTGCTCATCTCATAGTCGGATGGTTTCATCTCATCCACTGGATTGATTACCTTTGGCCGAGCTACTTTGATGTAATGATTACATGTCTCCCCACTCTAAAATCGTGGGGCCATCTGTGTGATATTTCTTATCCTTTTTCCGTTATCCAACAAAAAAATCACTGATAGATCAGGGCTGCTACTTGTTGCATAGTGTGAGTGTTGAGGATGACCATTTCCCACATCCATGGAAACATCTCACCAGATTCAGGATCAATGATGGGTGCATCAACCATTATTTGTTCTGGTGGAGGAGGCAAGTCCTGAATGAGAGGAGCGTTTGTGTTGAAAACAAGAAAGAACTCTTACAGTGGTTTGAAGACTAGATCATGAGTCATATACTCCTCATTTACATGTACATTTGCTGCTATATTTTTGTTTTCATTACTGAGATCATGTCTTCCTCCTACGGTGATGCCAATGAGCCTTCTCCTACCTTGAATTTCTTGGGTGTCTTCTTACGGGGAGAAGTTTCTAATTTTGTGGCCTTCCTTTTTGAACTTGTGTCAGAGTGTTTAGAAATGGGAGTCACCTCCACCACTTTTGAAGATGAATGATGTGAAGTTTTCTTCTAGCTCAGAGAAATTCCTCGTGACTGGATGATTGCAATCCTCTTCTTCTGAAACTAGTTCCTTGTTTTTGCCTCCACCTTTTCAGTCTACTCAAGTATATATCTTCATTCAAAAACATGCCAGTTGATTTGGGGCATTGGGGACATATTGAATGTTGTGTACTTAGGATCATACATCTCTCTCCCATCATCATGCAAGATGTCTTTATACCAAGATAACTTAAATTTCTTCATCTCACTTATTGTCATCCTCATGTTGTCTTTTTCACGTACTTTGAACTTGTCAATACAATTGGCCCAGTATTCCTTGAATAATGGCTCATGTTACAATTATTGGACATAGAACGATTCAAGATCTAATCAAATGTCAAAGTTGGCCTGACGATGTAGGAATGCAAAGTCGTATGTGCAAAAGAGGCCTCTAGGTCAAATATGTCATTTCACCTTTTGAACATGAACATCCTTAGGGATATAGGAAATGAAATCAATTTATTTATCTTTCTTTTAAGTTTGGTATTCACTTGAGTGATATGTCTGTAGAATTTTAACAATACAATCTAGTCACTGAGGTACTTGGGTAGTTTCAGTGGAGCTTGGTCGAAGCTAGTGACTTGTATGTAGGAGAAGGTTGAGAATTATATGAAATATGAGCCATATTCCTTGATCAGGGATGCTTCTTGTGGTGATATCCTAGCTTCAAGATCCCCTTCTAAGCTTCGGACCACGTACATGGTGAATGCATCATTCACGTGAGTAAAATGCATGTTTCTCTCCTCCATTACCATTGTGGAATTTTCTCAAATATAGGTACCTTGGCGAAATGTTATGCATGAGAGCCAATCCTTTGAATGATCTCGAGCTTGCAAGGAGATAGACTAGGTAAGAATTCATGTATAACTTGTTTGCCATGGGAACTTGGAGAAGTTAAAGATGGAGATTTTTGTTGATGATCTGCCCCCAGTCAATTCTCTCGCTTTCCTTCTATCAGTTTCAGGATGAAAAGGCCCATCCATTCCTGGAATTCTCTCATGCTTGCTTCATCCATAACTCTACTAAGGAGAGTGATGACATCAGAATACCCTTCTCGGAACTCACACCTTTGAATATTCTTGGGCATCCTAGAAGGATTTCTTCTTGTTTTTAACCATGATCCAAGCGCTACTCCTTAGACATATGAATCCATTATTTCCCAATCATGCATGACCCTATCCTTTGAGATGATGACCATGTTGAAGGATGTTGGTATCTATAGAGAGAGTGAAATGGTACTAGGGTTGATGACTCGCCATATTTGTACTTGTTGTCGGCTCGGATAGTTTTTGTCTTAGGCTTGTAGTTGAAAGAGCAAGGCTAGCACTAACTCGAGACTTTACACAAACATTGGGTGTCTTGCAGCGGTGAAACAAGCCACTTGTGAATATCTAATCTTCAATCATCCTTCGGTCCTTGGATTTCATGTGAGTATTAAGGTTTTTCAAGTCATGTGGAAGACATCATTGTCTTCTATGTCATACTCATAGGTGAAGGGTCATGTCGTCTTTTGACCCATTCACTTCAATTCATGTTTAGCCCAGAAAGAACAATTTACTATTTTTAGCAAGTTATCATGGGCCCACATATTATTTTTAGTAAATGCCAAAAATATCTATTCTGGTGAATTCTTAGTTGTAGTGCACCTCTAATGTCCTCATCTCCTTCACAGCTCTTCTCGTTGATGACTTTCCTGAAATAGTAATCCCTATGTAGTAGACCTGTTATTTTTAGAAAGTTGGCTTCTAGAAGTTGGATTGACGTGCAAAGAATTTTTTTGATATGGGTTTTTTTTTCCAATATCACCCCTTTGAAATTTTGGGCCCATCTTCTTAATAGTCCAAGAGATTTAAAGTTTTAATTTTCAGACCTTGCAGGTTCTTCTAGATGTTGTAGCCATTAATGGACCTCAAAATTACAGGTCCTGTTTTCTCCTCAATTTGCAAAAAAATTATATTTTTGATGTGTTTTTTTATTTTGATGCTTCACGTGCAATTCTACTTCATTTCACCCAATGGTTTGATGGGAAATTGGATTTTTTTCTCTATTGAGCCAAAAGTGGGATTTCTTTGCTGTGGATGCTCTATTACATGAGAGGAGAGTTTGAAGGTGTCTTCTTGATGGCCTTGGGTAGAGGAATGAACATAAAAATATAACTTGTTGTTTCATGCATCCATTTGGGAGATTTCTTTAACTTCTCATTTCATGGCCATGGAGTTTTCTCTATTTTCTCCTTCTTCTTTCTGTGCTTCTCCTTTTGTGTTTGCTCCAATTTTCCTTCTAGGACCTGTGTGATTTCATGGAGTGAAGGGAATTACATTTTTGGAAGGTATGGTTTGAGGTTCAGCAATGGAGGAATGGTGGTGAGATTTTGAGAGGAAGAATGGAGAAAATATGTGCACGGGAGTGGAAGCAGTTGGAAGCACTAAAGCGACAGTTAGATTTTTTGAATTTTTAAAATCATGGAAGGAGAAGCTTGGGAAAATTTTTAATGAATTTATTTCCTGACCTTAGGGATGTGAGGGAAATAAAATTCCATAGTGGTCAATAGGACGACATGTGGTGACGATCTGACGACAGGGAATGAAGGTGAGAAAAGTTGCTTTAAAGCATTGGGGCTGAAATTCGGTCACATGAGTGACCAAAATACTCCCCATAGAGGCTGGTGCATTTCTCCATGCTTGATTTCCTTTACATTAGGGAAGTTAGGGACATAAATTTCCATGGTGGTCCTGGAGCTGACATGTGGCGCTTGATCCGACGGCATGGGATGGATGCTCCAAAAATGCACACGGGGGCTGAACTATCAAGTCTAGAGGTCACGTGAGGGTCCCAGAGGTCAAATGGGGGCTGAATGAATTTTCAAATGTTTTTTTACCTGACCTCGGGGACTTTGGGGACATGAAATCCCATCAGCTCCTGGTGTTGACACATGTCCTCCTAAAAATTGACTAACTCTTGAACTGCCTTTAAGAGGGAAACTTGGGATGATGATAACTTGAGATCCTAGTGGAATTTCTTGGTGAAATTTTATATGATCCTAACTAGAAATGGAATTTTGAATCCAATTTTGGGGGTATCATGTCTTGATTCAACCATCTAATCCCTAAAAATCATATTTTTGATTTGAGACTCCACTTGTGCTTGAGAAAAACTTCCTGCAAATCCTATGCGCCAAGGTGTTGTGAAAAATATGATTTCACCATAATGTAGGTATTTGAATAATCTTTTCATTGATGTTTTATTTTACTTATAACTCCTTCAGAGCTTCTGGAATCTTCTTCGAATCCTAGTAGTTGTTTTAGGCCGGTGTACTACCTAGGCTTGTGAACCCTAGTTTTTAGTCAGACTATTCAAAGTCTTTCAAAACTTCCCCAAACATTCCAAAATAATTTTCATGATGTTCTAAGGTCTTCAAATCACCTCCATGTTGAATTTTTCCCTTTCTTTCTACTCCAGGGGGGTTTATCTAGTCCTGGGAAGGCTAGGGATAGCCCTTCCTAATACTTCTAGAAGATGGCATCTTTTCAAAACTCACTAAAATCACCTAGGGGAATGAATAAAATTTTCTAAATCACCTAGGGGACCAATTTTACATCAAATAGGGGGTGACCATACTAACGGATTTGACCTAGGGTGCCTAGGAATGATAAAACATGAAAAATTCTAAGCAAGGGGTATAGTTGTCATGCTTGGAAACTTCCAATTTCCCTATTTCACATTTGCACGAAAAAAAGGAATACATGAAACTTCCGAGGGAGATACGGGAGGAAATTTCACTCGATGATTTCATAGGAGTGATAAAAGGAAGAGCTAGGCATGCACCTATGTCTTAGACACCACAAAAGGATTTTCAACATGTTGAGAGAAAGGAAGAGATGAAGAACTACTAAATTACGATGGAGACCAAGAAGAATAAATTAAAAACTATAATAAGAGAATATCAATTGTATCATGAAGGTAAATATTCTTTGACAATAAATTATGTTTTTTTGATTTCCAATGATTGCATGTGGTAGTGAGATGGTGAAGGAAAATCATATCTACAAGAGGTTCTTGATGCTAAGATTTAGGATGACCTGGTTGAGTGGCATGCATTTCAAAAGGATTCCTCACCCTATGCTCATATAGGTTTTTAGTCCACTGGAATTTACATATCAAAAGTAGATGGTAATCAAACTAAATTATTGCATCACCCTCACTCTGTATTTGTAAGTTTTTTTATCATCATGAGAATTATTCTAACAAATATGTGAGGATGAAGGGTAGTAAAGAGAAAATGATATTTTTCAAGAGGCCCCTAACCATCTTTGAGCATTCTAAAGATTGAATGCAATAAGGAAGAATAAACACTGAATTTGATGGGAATTGAGAGGGAATAACCCATTAAATCCCTATAATCCCCATTTCCATTCCAAAAATAAATATCTTGACTGGTTTTCAAAATAATAGCATGAAGACAATATGGTGTTATGAAGGTTCAAAGTATGAACTCGAGGAAACCGGGTATCATGAGTCCCAAGGTAAAAATATTTAATCTTTAATGATATTTCATCAGTTTCTTATGAGTGTTTGTGGAAAATTATTGAAAAGAAATTAGATTGACATAAGGGCAAAGAGAATGAAATTTTAGAAGGGTATGTTCATGAAGGAAATTCACTTCTAGTTTCTCATGATTACTTACCAGTTCATGGAAATTTTCAAACATCATTCAATGATCAGAAAATCAAGGGATTATATCACCTTGGAGTGAGTTCCAAAGATGTTCCCAACAATTACCAACAAAGTAATGGTGGGATCCATGTTGGCAGCCCGAGGTATGATTAAAATAATCAAATTTTACTTCCTCTTATGTTGTTTCCATACTTGTGTCATTATAGAGGATTGATGTAAAGAAATGTCACATGTTATGTTTGGTGTATGGTAATATAATTGGTGATGATGTGAAGAACTTCGAGAGTAATATATGGCACATATCTCTTTTATTGCAAGTTTATGTGGGCATAAAATTTTGAGTTCTGGTTGATCCCTTGAATTTTAAGAAAAAGGAAGTCCTTGATATTTCTTCTCCATGAATATGGTTAGAAAAAAATTGATGGAGGATTGTTTTGAATTTATTATTTATTCTAACAAAATTTTGAAGTATTCTACCCTCCATGGACAAAGAGTCATGATTTTGATTGATAATGGAGCTACTTATAGTTTCATTGATGAGAGATTGAGGGAAAATATGGATTTGAAGGTGGAAGACTTCAAAGTCTTCACGGTCAAGGTAGCGGATGACTACTCCATACTATGCACAAGAAGGTGTCCCTAATTATTTTTCACATTTGGATAGCATGAGGTATGTGGTTATTTTTATTTTATTATCATGGATGGTATATATCTTGTGATTAAAGGGATCAATTCTTGCACTCTTCTTTGGGAGAACTCACTTTTAACTTCAAAAACATGGAAAAAATTTGTATGGATATGGGAAAGAAGGAGACACTTAAAGGTATATCCATGGAAATCATCACTGGTCTTTCCGTGGTTCAAGGTAAGAGTTGTTTACATGTTGTGGTTGATGGATTCACAAAACATGCCCCATTTTATACATTTCCAACCAAATATAGTATCAAATTAACTCAACAAGAACATGGTAAAGTTTCTTCGTGGTTGAGTATTCATGTAAGGGAGCACCAAAAAAATTAGGGGTGGTTAGTAGTGATAAAAGGATTTTACTTTGGACAACCATATCTCATAATTTTACGCTTTGTATTTCCACCATTATTCATATTAGCCACCGTATGATTTTATTTGCATGCATACAATTGGGTAGGAAAAATTTTAGACAAGAGATGGAGAATTTTTCACTTGATTAATACTGGGAGAAAAAATTGATCCCTTAGAGAGGTTTTTTTAGTCATTTTAATTCTCTTGTTTCCTAATTTTTCAAAGAGGTTTTAGTTTTGTAATAATTGATCCATTTTTAATTTTTGGTTTTGATAAAATTATATTATGAGTTATTTTTTTCATACTTGAACAGGTTTCAAGAGTGGTAATTTTGATGACATTAATCATGGATAGATAATGGTAGTTGGTTTCATATGAGGGATACAACTACTACAAGACACATATCTCTAAACCGGGTGAAAAATAAGGTTAATTATGAATGTCATACTTTTTCCCAACCACCTACATTCGATTTTTGAGAGAAAAATACATGGTTACAATTTTTTTGGGCCAACATTACTAAAGTATTGGGGATCCATCATTTGGGTGTAAATTATGAGATTATGATAAGAAAATAAAGGGTAAATAGAAGTATGAGATTTTTGGGTTGAGGATCCTTCATTTAATAGGCATGGGTCCAATTATGGGAGCCCTACAATATGTTTCTTCACCTTGACATGGTGATGTTGGGGCATATGAGTTTCAATTTCTTGAGGGAAAGAAATTTTGGGAAGGGAGGACCGTAATGTCCCCTTTTTGAATCAAGATCCTAAAAGTGGACCTCTTGCCATCCCCTTCGTAACAATGAAGCGTGATTAAGCAAGGGAAGCAATGGAATTTTTATTTCATTTTTCTTAATTAGATTTAATGTTTTCTTTAGTATTTTATTTAATAAGGCAGGTCATCTCGGGTTGGAGGATTCTTAAAGGAAAATTAAAAGATAAAAAAATCCCATGGATGTTGTTCCTTTGTAATTGGCCTTCAGTACAATCAAGGGCTATAAAAGGAGGCTTATTATTTCATTTTCATAATCTACTTTGATGCATTTTATCTAAACTTGATCTTTGGGCTATTTGCTCATTTTCATTCCACTTTTGGGAAAAAATCAATTGCGTGGATTTTCCAAGAAGGATGTAAAAACCTTATTATGGATGGTTAGAGGATAAAAACCCTCCATTCTTGTTTAAATTTAATTCATATTGAAGACATTTTGCATATTTGGGCCTTGGAGGATAAAGGAAGATATCTACAAGTGTTTGCATGTATTTATGATCCCTTCCAAGTTAGAGAGACTAGGGTTTGCTAACATCTAAGTGCTTTCTAGGGCACAAAAATCAGATTTGATTTCATATTTGGATTCCACATATTTTATAAGGATAGAAACAATCATATTTTTTGGAGTTCGGGGTTTGGAAATCCTTCATTTAATAATTTATTTAAGTTATATGTCTACTGTAATTAATTAATTTTCTAGCTACATTTTCAATCGAATTTCATATTAGAAAGTGGTTTAAATGCATTCTAAAATATATATCTATATTTTTTTGGATGATTGTATGAGTTTCAAGTGATTTTCCTTCATTTTTTGGATCGTTGTTATGGAAATCGACTACCGATTTCCAGTTGTCATAAATTTTAGTTTCCGATCAAAAATCATAGTTTAATAAAATTGGGCTTGTGTGATTTCCTCATTTTTCATTTGAAGCCCCAATCAGGGACATTACATTATAGTTGTGATATTATGCAACGTGTCTCACATCATCGACTTTGGGAACAAAAGTACAATTTGTAATATTGCAATAAGCTCGCAAAGTTGCCAACTATAATACTACAAAGTTCTATTTTTCTCTTTCGTTTCTAGATTCAACAAATATTCATTTTTCGTGTCTTAAGGATGAATTAGCAACTTGTAGTTTGCATAAACTTTTAATTATTCCTAAAATTAATGAGTAAAGGAATATTCCCTAAATATTCCTTTTGTGGGGTTTGGACTTGTATTTACAACTTGTAATTTTGCAAAACAAAATGCAAATTTATGTTACACCTTGTTTTCTCATGATTCAACAAATATTCCATTTTATGTGCTTCGAGAGTAGACATGTAGTTTGCAGATTTGTAAAAATGTAGACTTGAAAATTGTAAAATGATCAATTCCTCTACATGGATAGCTCCAATTAGAAAATTTGATGAGAACATTGAGATTAAAAAAATGTAGACTTGAGAAACTATAAAATGATCAATTCCTCTACATGGATAGCTCCAATTAGAACATTTGATGAGAACATTGAGATTCAAAAAAATCTACCCATACCATTAAACCTCAGTAACTTTATCAAAGCACCAAGAAATCAAATAAAATGTTAATATATTAGTTTAAAACTACATAGAAAGTTTTATCCATGACATATTTACTATATTTACTCCCAAGAAACAACACAAGTTCACAAATTGATTTGGAAATTGATGAAAAGTTTTGATTGCTCAATATACCCAGAGAAATTCATAATAATTGTGCCAAGATTTCAACTATTCTCTTTATCGGGGATAGACACCCATAGTGGTTATCCCAAAGATCAAAAACTCATGGTAGGTAGACCGGATGCCTATCGATTGGAAAATGGATTCACATAACAAAATACTTCATTATTAGTGAGATAGAATGACATGAGCACACAAAAATAAAAAAATTGACTACAAAGGAGAAAAATGGGAACAGAAAAAAAAGAAAATAACAAAACCAAAATATTTTACACTATAAAATGATACAAAGGACTCACATTCAATCCAAAAAGTTATTGAGATGCATGTCATGGCAAAAAATTAAATTAATTCTCCTCTAAATCCCGCAAGAAGAAAGTATTTTCTCCAATTATAATGTCAATAGAATAATTACCCATTCAAAAACATCAAATTTCCCATGTTTTCCCTCATCCTCATGTCTTTTGTCTCACAAAGTTGAACCAAATCACCAACCTAGAAAATTCCTTGAGTAACCTTCTTTTCAAATATCTTTTTGATTATTTCGTTGAATTTGACATGTCTCTGATGAAATTATCTCCTAACCTCATCAAGATAAATAATTTATTTGATCCCTGCAACGTGAGGATCAACTCTTCCTCATCTTACAATTATTTCATAAACTAGTAAGCTAAAAATTATAAATGGAGAGGATATACTAACTCAAATGGGATTTTCCCCGTGGACATTTTCGGTGTAACCTTCTCATCCCATTAAGTAAATTTGATCTTCTCACCCCACTTTCCCTTGTTTACCTCCAACATTATTTTAAGTATTTTGATCAATTTTTTTGTGTAAACCTATCATCCCATAAAGTAATTTTTATCTTCAACCCACTTTCTCTTATTGACCTTCAATGTTCTTCTAAGTATTTTGAGAAATTTTTTGTTGCTTGATTTTTCTTTCCCATTTCCCTAAGGATTGTAATTAGAGGTGTAAGTGAGGCATGTTCCATTTCCTTCACGTAATCACTAAATGTTTTTCTATGAAAATTATTGAATTATCAGAAACCAACTTAGCAGGGAAACCAAATATACAAATAATGTTTTTCAAGAGGAATTCCATGATTACTTGATGAGTATCCTTCTTGGTAGGGATTTCTTCTACCCGCTTTGTAAAGTAATCTATAGAAACCAAAATCCACTTGTGGCTAGCACTAGATGCATCTTCCATCTCACCAATTAATTCCAATCCCCATTGTCTAAAAGGAACCTCAACTGATACATATTGTAATGGAAGGAATCTAGAAGCTTTTAAAATACAAGAGAAATATTGGTAGTTTTCGCATTTCCTCACAATCTAAACAATATATTTTAACAAGGATGGTCACAAATAATCTACCCTGAGGATTTTATGAGTAGTTACATTTGTAGCATAATTACCACCACATAATCCTCCATAAAATTCTCTTACCAACTTGGGAACCTCTTCTTTGGTTATATATCTCAAGAGGGATCCTTCAAGATTTTTCCAAGAAAGACCCTATAGACACCATATAATATCACATTACACATTCAAAACCTCTTAAATCACCCCATAATTACTTCATAGTACATTATGACCATTTTCAACCACTTTTGATATATTCCATTATTTTATAACCTTTGATGACATTGTCCCATGACCCCCTAATCATTTCTATCATTTACACATTGTCTCGAATTATTAAATATTCACACTATGGACCTTATTTCATTCATATTGCATTCTTATGATTAATTAATTAATCTTATCACTCTTATTATACATCAATTATCCCATTAGCTAATTTAAATATCAACTTAATTAAATAAATCATATGTACTAATTTAAATATCAACTTAATTAAATAAATCCTATGTATATCCATTATCACCTCACATCTTATCAACTTTCACTTCACTAATTAACATCTAAAGCTAACTAGATAAAACAAATCAATTAAAGGTTATATAAATAAATATATGCAAAAGGAAAACTTAGATTAAATCAAATCATTAATTTGAGTTAACTAAACATATTCGATAAAGCATGGCATTCTAAAATTAAAGAAAATATCTCCAAGCTTAAAGTCATGTAAATTTTTGGGTGAATAACAAAAATACATAGAATTAATATTTCAATGCAAAATATAAAAATATAAAAAAGCATTTGCAACCTTTACCAACTAAAAATAACTCATTTATGCAAGCTTAAAACAATAGTTTAACTCCTCAAGAAAGTGGGAAACTTAATTAAACAATTCAATCATGCTTCAGCTTAACTTAAATCAGACAAGTTAACCACACAAATAAAGGATTTGGTAATTCTCTTCCCTCATTTATAAATAATCACTCATTATTATCCTATTATCATCTTTGGAATCTTTGAAAATTCATCATTATTGTGTTATATTATCATTCAATTTCATATGTCGTTACATTTTCTAATTGATCACAAATCAACAAGTAAATTCAATCATCAATTTCTTTGCTCATAGCTGAAAATTACTTCCATTTGGAACAAATTTAAAGCATCCACAAATAAATTTCATAAAGATATTCAACAAGCTCAATAATTCATTCCAAGCTTCAGCAGTCTCATTTGAGGTTATAAGGAGATACAAAGAAGGATCTAGTTTAATTTTATTTGCATCATGATTTTCTTCGTTTTGTATTATTTTTCTTTATACATTTCTCGGCATGCCTAATGGGTGAAACCCAAATATTTTTCATTTCTTCATCATTTTCTATGAAATTAACCTTTTGTTGTGTTCTTCATGTTGTTTTAGAATCAATGACTAATTTTCAGGATTTTAATGGACTAAATTACAAGTAGTCTCAAGAAATAAGTCAAATTGGTCATTTTTTAATTTTTTATGTAGCTATAGGTGATATGTGTTACCGTGACATATTTTTTACTACCGTAGCACATAATCTATGCTAGTGTCAAAAGATCTACATTTTGATGTTGTTTTTTGCACCAGCTTTTACATTATCTACACTATCATTTCCTTACTTGTGCTATTTTTTCCTTACTTGTTCTATCATTACCTTATTTTTCTTTATTGTGCTATTACATGTGCTATCGTGTTATTTCTTGTGCTAGCATCACATAAAGAGTGTTTGCATCATACTAGGTGTGCTAGCGTTTTGTGATAATTTTAACGTTATTTTCTTAGATTTCCAGCATTTTCCCTTTTATTTATTTTTTATTTTCTATGATTTCTAGAAACTTAATTAATTAAAATAGAACTAACAGCTTATTTATATATATATTTATTTCTTTATCATTTTTCCAAAATAATTAATGTAACTTTATTTCAAACTTTTTTACCTTTTCCTAGTTTTTTGGGTATTCAATAACCTCGAACAATTTCTTAGTCCCCTTAAATTGTAGATCTTATTCTAATATTTCGATTGATGTGAAGAATACCTCAAACATAGTAACGAGCAAAAACTTATGCCTTCTAGAAGGATCCCCTATCAAAACTGAAAATTTAAAGTATTTCATTTCACTTCATTTTTAGTTTCTAATCTAAATCTTTTTTTAATAAATTTTCTAATAAAATTTCCTTATTTATTATGTCTTTACTTCATTTATAACATATATTTTGATTCAAATCCATGTATTCCATTCTCATGCGCTCTGTTTGATCATGAGAATCGAAATGACCATGATCTATTATCATTATTTTATTCTAACATTTTGTTTTCTGGATAACTACTAATCACTTTTGTGCAAGACCGCTTCACCGAAACATCTTACAAAAAAACAACAAAGTACTAACACCTTACATGCAGGTCTCCTTAGTCAGATACAATAAATATTTTGCTAAATTAAATAAATGAAATATTTGAATTACAGTTCATATAACGGTAAATATGTGTCTACGTAAATATGGAAAGTACTTAGGCATAATCCCAAAAAATCATTGTGATGAGTACCACATGAACCCTAAAGTAGTTGGTACGTTGAGAGGAATAGCTAGTGAAAAGGGTAGTGTCCCATCCTGATTGAGTAGTTTTACCCATGAGGAAAATCAAAACTCATCCATGGTAATGGCCCCATTCTAATTGAGTGAGGGGTAAAGTACATAACTAGAATATTTTTAATGCATGTACTCATTTAGACAAGCATTGTTGAGTGAATATCCCAAATCCCTAGGAATCCTAACAAACTAGGGCCAACAAATCCTATATTGTTCATATTGCTAGATTAAAATAGTTTGTGTTCCACATCTTATATCAATCAAATTCAACCCAATCCAAAAATAAAATCTAAAATTCTTATCCTTTGGATATTCACATCCAACCTATTAAAATCACAATCAAAACTACTCAACTCGAATTAGAATCATATTCATAGGATACAACATATTCAAATCCAATCAAAATTTTCCAAATCCAATCAAATTTTGTTCCATCCAAATCATCCTATCAAAATCAGCAAATCTGATCCAAATCAAAGTCTTATATTTTGGATACCCATATGAAAGTATAAGCATATCCAATCCAAATCAAAATTCTTAAATTTCAGATACATTAGTCCAAATTTAAGTAAGTCAAAACAAATATGAATTTAAATCAAGACAAATCACATCCAATTTTATCAAAATCAAATCAAACCATGATTTAATCCTTTTACATTTGATATTCACTTTATCCAAGTTTAAGCACATCCTTTTTTTTTACAATTTGGTAAAATGAGGGTTTTGTAGTAGGGGCTCTACCCTATTACCAAAAAGGATCTAAAATCTAGGTATAGCTAATAACATTCCACGTAACAAAACAAAGCCGGATATCAAAAGCAATGGTGTATATAGCACAAAACTAGCCCAAAACCAGTCCAAACCCAACCTAGTAATAGTTAAGGTATGGCCCATGTAGTGCCCACTTCTCTTTGACACCTTTTGATATTGATCTTGATACTATTGATTTCATTATGGATGTTATTATAGCTTTGATATAGTATGATGTTAGATATTTTATCATGGATTATTGTTGATCTTGATTTGGTTATGATGCATGATGATTATTAGAGACATTCATATGTGGATGATGATATACTATTTGACATGGATATATTTTGAATGTTGTTCAGACATGTGATTTTGGATATTGTGAGTAGACCTAGAAAATGGACATTATATGATGATGATATAGTTGTTGATATAAATTGTAAGTGATATTGTTGATTTCCTTGATGTTGTTGTGATTTATATGTATAGATGATTTTGTGATTATATTTATATCATGTTGGATGTTCTGATATGGCCATGAGGTGAAGGAGGTATTTGTGTTTTGTAGGTTAAAATATCACAAAAAAACATCAGGGCTTGGAGGCCAACCACATTGGAATTATAGATGAATTCAACAAGGTCACCATGGCAACATGTTTTGTGTGTGTGAGTTGTATTTTTTTAGGGATTCCCATGGGAGGATCACCTTTATATGTGACCATGGGTTTTGTGTATTTTACTATGTGGCTCCTTTTTATTATTGTTTGTATGTATTTTATTAGTGATGTGTCCCTTTCTTTTATTTAATTAAATTATGGTAGATTAATGTGAGTAAACATATGGTTTAAAGTTAATTAATCAATTTGGGATATTAGAAAGTAATTATAGAAGTGGTTGGAATTTGTATTAAATATGTAAGGGATGTGTAAGTATGTGTAAGAGTTGTGTAAGTCAGATTTTGGTGAATGAAACACTCCACCTCCTTGGAAATTCGAATTTGTCCTTGGGGCTATTTTGGAGGCTTGTGGGACAAGTAAAACTTGTCCCATACCTCTTAAGGTTATTTACCAACCATACCTATGGTTGGAGGGTTGATTTTAGACCCTTTTAATGTTTTTTATTAATCATGTTGCATGTTTTAATTGCACTCTTCTTACATTTTATTTAATTCAGTCCTTTGGGGTGTGGGCTTTTGGAGTGTGCAAGTAATTTGTCATATTTTCACCCACCTCTTTATTGTGCTTTGGAGAATGAAATTTTTACTTTTGTGTTGGAGTTGAGGATGTGTGATGTGGCATCCTACATGGATCCACATCATCCTCTTCTCTTCCCTCTTCTATAAAATTCAAACTCATTTCCTTGTTTTGGGTTGTTGAAACTTTGGAATGCTTCCTTGGGGAAAATTTTCTTATGCTTAGAACTCTTTTTTTTTGGAAGGAGATTGGAAAACTTTGCATGCTTGTTGGTTGTTTTTGGGACTATATTTTGGCATTGAATCTTTTTGTTTGGAAAAAAGCTATTGTTGTTGCAAATCAGCAGCACCCCTGGATGTTGATCAGACTTCTAGTTTGGCATCATAGACATCCAGTTTGATTTCACAACATTGAATCCTTTCCCCAAGTGTGGGACTTGAAAAATGGGAAAGGAATCTCCAGATTAGAGGTTGGTTCCTCAACTCCTCTGATCAGATATATCACTTACAGTTGCAAAGGTTTAAATTCCTAATTCCTACTCTAAATTCCAAGGGGACAAAGATAGGAAATGTAAAAAAACTAAAACTAATGCTAATAAGGTGATGCACCAAAGGAGTGGTGAGCATTTCTTACTTCTCTGATTGACACAGTTCATAAAAATGTAACAAAACTTCATGCACAAACTGATAACTGTAATGGAGGGTCAAAAATGAATCAAACAACACAAACAGAGGATTAAAACTCATTCACAGAGCTTGTATTGTCATTTTTCATCAAAACCACTTGCATTACAACACCTGAGAGGAAAAATAGGTTGCAGTCTTGGAAAAGGTCTGATTTTTCCACAAAAATCACTTTTTGGTGAAAGAGGGAGCATGCAATACATAAAAATGTTCCACCCTTGAAAATGAGCCAAATCTAGCTTTTACAGTGCAAGGGACGAGCCCAAGAGAGAGAAACACAGGAAAACATGGGAGAGCCTCAAACACTAACCAAAATTGTAATAAAATAGCATGGGAATCCTTAAAGGTCCATCCACGACATTTTTCACCATCTCTGGGGAGAGAATGCGAGCCATTCTTCATTAAAAATGGTGGTTGAAAAGTCATTTCTATCAATGACTACGTGCCAAATGTGTTTTTCAATTTTCTCTCTCCAAAATCCATCAAAATGCAAAAATGACCCCAAAATCTTGTAGATAATTTTACCAGCCTTTCCATTGATATAAATAATGTGAAAAACTGATCTCTGGATCAAAAGATATGGACATTTGAATTTTTAGGGCAAAACAGGCCAAATCGATGGCGGGCAAAATTTTGAAGTTTTTCACCCTTTTTACATTTGGGAAAATTTCCCAAAAATCCCCATGCTCCGCCATTCCAAGTCTCATGTTGCATGTTACGATTGGGTGTTGGCCTTTAATGCTTTATTTTCCTTTGTTTTGCGCTTTGGAAAATTTTCCAAAAAATCCCCATCGGGTCGATGATCTCGAGGACATGTGGTGCGAATCGATTGGTGTCACGGTGCATTTGCTCCAAAATTTCTCCGTCAACTGTTTTGACCATTTTTGACCTGGACACGTGGAAAAACCCCATTGGATGCGGGCTTGCCCCTTCAAATTTCCCTTGCAGGCTTGTCCTATATTTTTTTGCCGCCACCGGACTCATGGCAAGATATGATTGGTTTGCACTCGGGGGCGATTCTTCCTTTGAAATTTATTTCTTTTCTCTTTGGAAAATTTCCCAAATTCTCCATGCCTTCCACTACCTGGGATACGTGGCCTAATTTCTCCATCAGAAATGGATTGCGATTTCGGAGCTCCATCAACTCATCTAACCTCTTGACTCCAAAGCTTTGTTCCAATGTTATGACATGGGCAATTTCCTCTCTCCATAAACAATTCTCATGATTTCTTGTTTGCTTGATGCGTTTCGGGGATAATAATTTGATGTATGGAGTCCGCAGCCCTCCACAAACTTTTTTACTTTCGCATCAACACTTTGAAAAAAATCCCAATCTTCCCCCGCGCTCCGCCTTTCCAAGCTCTCTTTGGTGACACGTGGCCTAACATGATTGGTCGGCGGGGCAATGGGCCAAAACTTCTCCATTACTTTTTACCAAAACACTTCTCCAAAATTCTAATCTTTCCCCCACCCTCCGAAACTCCGACGGCATAGGACATGTGGCGCAATATGATTGGGCATGGGCCTCTTCCTCCTCAATTTTCCATGCGTCAACACTTAGCCAAAAAATTTAAATTTCTCCTGGACACATGGCATAATCTGATCGTCAGCAATGGTCCACGGGAAAATATTACCTTTGAAAACTTTTCCAAACACTTGGTAAAAATTCCAAGTTTTCCTCCACCCCTGCTACTTTCTTGGACACGTGGCGCCATTTCATTGGTTATGGGCCCTTCAGGGAAATTTTCCCACAAAAAAATCTACCGAACCATAACTTTAAAAATACATGGAGTTAGGAGGAAAAATTTACCTTTATGGAAAGTTTCGAGAAAGAGCTCTATCCAATGGTGTCATTTCCAAAAAATTTTGAGTGCTTAAAAATCAAAAAATTATGATTGAGGCACAAGAGAGGGAAGAATGAAAGGAGTTAGCCACAAAATGAGCAAGGGGCACATTTTGGATAATAGCTATCATGGAGAGGTAAGAGCAGGCCTTGGGATCTTGGAAATACTCTTCTTTTCCTTCCTTTTCTTCTATATGTAAATGATGGTATGTTTGTTATTGTTGTGCGATATGGGTGACTACCTAGGAATGGTGTAGGAGAAGGCTATGGGGAATCCATGTGGGGGGACATAAGGAATGCCATTGGCATCAGATTATTGTGGAAGGATTTTGGGTTTGGGATCCACCATTGAAAAAAAAATAGCTTGCATTTCTTACTTTGTGGGGGCATAAGGAAAATTATGGGGGAATATAAGGAGGGATTTTTGGGGAATAAGGTTATGTTTGGTGAATTTTATTAGTGGTTTGTTATTGTTGAGTGGTGGATAACCAATTCTCATTTGGAGGCATAAGTAGCTTCCCCATAGCTCTTTCTCCTTTGGATTGCATGATGAAGCCCTTGAGTTCTATTTTAATGTTTTCAATGTAGTAGTAAAGCTGTTGTATTGTGTTGAACTATGTTTTATTTTAAAATGTGCATGTTGATAGAAGGTTGTGTGTTGTGGAAGTCAATTCCCACTACCATGGATACAATCTTCATTATTCTGTTGTTTCCATGGGTAGACATACATTTCTTATTGCATTGTGGTTGGGGCTCGGGGCTAATGATGAAGGATGGATTCTCCTTTCATTGGATGTCTTTGTTATGTGGAGAGCGTTGCCATTCCCCAACTTTTGTTGTGATCAAATTGCAAGAAAAATTTAACTTGCATGTTGTTGTTCTAGAGTAGAGGAAAATACATGCCAAAAATCAAACAATCTTTGCTTTTGCTGATACTCCCTTATGAAATAAATTTTTCAGAACCTTTCCCACTTTGAAGTGGATGAAATTGTAATATTTTTTGTGAAGGAAAGATGTTTGTATTTGGATATGAAAGTTGTAATTCGAATTGTGAAAGAGATATACTTTGTTTTTTGGTTTTGAAAGAAAGACATGAAATTTGTAAAGTGAAATGAAAAGAGACAGACTCTATTTTGCTTTGAAAGAATGTGAAAGAAAATGCAATATTCTGCTATGTAATTAATAAATGATTTTGGAAGGAAATAAAGAAAGAAGTTGTAAAAATTGTCTTTGGAAATCAATGAATGAATGAAATGTTCTTTCCAAATTGTATTGTAAATTTAAATCTGATCATGTCAATGTTTTTGAAATCCCCTGTTTGGAAAAATGGAGAAGGAAGAAACACGTATGTGAGGAAAATATAGTGTTTTTCCTCTTTTGAAAATGTGTAAAATTGAAATCAGAATGGAATTTTGGTTTAGAATAGTTTGATTTAAATCATTTAAATGTATTAGTCTAGATGAGAAATTAATTTCCATACTTGGATGATGAAATTGATAAATAGATCCCTCAAGATTTGATATCTGTTATTGTAAATTTAAAATTGGCAAATAATTTAATTAAAATGCATAGTTCAGGCCTGCACACAATAATCAACTTTGAAACCTTAAAATTTAGCATGATATAATATCAATGAACTCATTTTGACTAAAAACACTTAAGGAAATCATTTAAAACATTGCAAAATTGGGCCCAAACCTTTCAAATGTTGGAAAAATTTAAATTGGAATCAATCAAGAAAAATCACCTTCAAGAAACATCCTAAATCCTTCTTAGAACAATCCTCTATGTATGTTTGGCATGTTGAGTGAAGGAGAATATCAAATTGAACCAAATTTATAAGTTAAAAATTACCATTAGCTTTTAAAAAGCATGCGGGATGTTTTCGTAAAATTGACCGCTTAAATTTATCAAAATGTAAAATTTATGATTCTTGTGCAAAGAGGACATCGAGATATTTCCAGAAAGTCCTCATTTTCCCAAAAATGAGATTTCTAGCAAAATTTATGGCCTTCTAAAGTTTTCCTTCATTGGCGGAAAAAATTGGGAAATTTTTCTCATGGCTCATGGCCGAAATTTTCCTTACGACCCTTCGAAAAATTTTGGAATTTTTTTTGTTTTCCTCTGCCAACCCGCAATCCCGTATCCATCAGTTACTACCACATGGCATCATGGGGTGATAGCGGAGGGGGTGGAACCCACATGACTTTATAATTTTTCAAATTTTTTGTTTTGGAAAAATTTGGCTTTCCTTCCGCGGCCCCACACTCTTGCCCCTACCTTGGGAAAATCTCCTTCGCATGACATACATAGTGACCCATGCCTCAAACTTATCCCTTTCACCTTCCCTCAGTGAAATCTCCCAAACTCCTCCACCACCCTACCATTCCCTCATCTTTTCCCCCGTGTTAGTTTGTTGGGTGCCATGTGTCCCCTGGCGGCGGCGCAAAGACAAGGCGCAGCGCAAAACTAGTTTTTCACCCCGCGGGGAAAATTTCAAAACATCTCCTTGTGACCCACCAACCTAAAAAAATTATTTTCACCCCCACTCAACACGTGTCCCTTTTAAGAAATTTTTCATCCATGGGCCCGCGGCCCGCTTTTGGGGGAAATATTCATCCCAAGGCCCGCAGGACCCATAACTCGGAGTTTTACAAGGAGTTACGAGGAATTATTTATATCATCGAAAAGGTGAGAAAATTTCCTATCCAATGGGAATGATTTAGAGAAATTTTGAATGTGTTAATTGTGAGAAAAATTAATTTGAAACTCTGAGCTTGTTAGAGAGTGGGTATGGTGATAGTTTACCCTCTGAACCTAACCAAAACACATAACCCTAAAATTTGGACCTTGTGACTCTGATAATTGTTAATAAAAGAAAAGTATGTTCTAGTAATTTAAACTTGTTCTGGAACCTGTTAGTGACAACTATTGTCTTGTAACTTGGTTGTAGACACTTCTAATAAAAAAATTATTCCATAATTTTCCTAACTAACCCTAGGTTGTTTCTTGGGTCTCAAGTGGGTTGTTTTAATGGGCATCACACTTGGTATTAGAGTAGTGGTTCAAAATATTGGACCATTGGGCACACTAGAAAACTTGGGACATGAAACTTAAACCTAGCACACTTTTTAAATCTAGAAAACAACTTAGTTTAGAAATTACATATTTTAGTAAACATGGAAATTGAATAAAACTTAGAAAAATGAACTAACTCTCGCTTTGGTTTGTGCAGAGGTGTAGACAAGGCGAGGGGAATTTTCACATAGAATTAGACTTACCACCACCACCACCACCACCAGATTAGGGTGTAGCAGCCATCCTACCCCATATTTTGTAGACTCTTCAGGATGTTAATGCCACTCTACATAGAGGATTAGGAGGAGGACATGCAGCCAACCATGACAGAGCCCCTTCCATTGAGGGTTAGGTATCTCCTCGACCTAGTGAGGAGCATAGAGGAGAGAACTCCCATGCAGAGTCAACTAGGGTAGAGTCACCATAGAGGGGATAGGGTGACCAAGTTTCAGAGCATAGAGAGAGGTCTCAGAGCCCTAGGCTTAGGGATGAGCGTGCAGAGAGACCTAGAGGCCGTCAGACCATAGCTACAGATCACATCAAGGAGATCAAGCTTCACCATCACATTACTTAGGTGACATAGGTGGATTTTAGGTAGAGGCCTGACTAGTGAGCTTGAGTGGTTGCTTCAATATTTTTCCTTGTTCTAGCAACATGAAAGCTCATGTTACGATCCATCTACTGAGGGATGGAGTAGGAGTATGGTGGAGGAAAAGGAGTAGAAGCTCCATGTTGATTCTAAGATAGTGACCTAGGAGCTATTTGAGGAGAGATTTAGGAGCAGATATTTTTCATGGAGGTTCATACAATAGTGGATAGATGAGTTTCATGACCTCCGATAAGCATCTCTTTTAGTAGCAGAGTATGAGAGTAGGTTTTTAGACCTACTCCAGTATGTTGAGTACATGCAGGATGAGCAGTGTGGATTCACAAGGTTCATCGGGGCCTGAATTTAGATATTGGAGGTGCAGTGTGGATCCACTACCCATATACATTAGTTGAGGCTGTCGAGAAGGCCTATATAGCATAGGAGACTGGGGAATACCCAACAAGCTAGAGACTCGAGTCCGGAGCCACATATAGTAGATGCAGGATAGTAGATCGAGGGGGTTAGTACCTCTTCCTCATGGTGGCTAGGGTTCAACACAGTCATCCTTTAGGTGCAACAAAGTGGCAAGTAGTCCCACCCACCTCATAGACCTCCACAGAGAACTAATGCACAGAGAGAGTTCGAGTATGGGGCCTCCTCATGTAGGGGTCCCATCATGACACAGGTGGACCTAGAGCTCACTCGGCACAGGAGCTTGCCAAGAGAGACCTCACAGACCACATCCAGATCATCAAGATCCACACCACAGACTTCTAGAGCACCTATTGGAGGTGCTACTCATTAGGGAGGATCAGGAGGATGTTTTGGTTGTGGTGTTACTGGACATTTTGGAGAGATTGCCCATAGAACCATAATAATAAGGGTAAGACACATATCTCGTAGAAGACTGATTGTGACATGGGACACAACCACAAGATTTATAAAGCATTTGAGAACCACTAGCTAGAGCATCGAGCATAGTCATTGAGACTATAGGTACATTTGTGGTATTCCTATCTCTCGTATTTTTGATTCTGGTTCTTCCGATTCTTTCATTACACCATCTTTAGTAGAGCTATGCAGGCTAGTGGTAGTTAGGTAGGGTCATAGATAGGATGTTGAGATGTCTTCTAAAGCCAAGATCTCTGTATACTCCTTATTTAAGGAGTGTGTAGTGGATTTGGGACCTTTCACCACTACCTCAGATCTCCATATCCTTCCTTTGGGCTTCAGATGGAGTCATTTTGTGTATGGATTGGTTATCTACACACATGGCCAGGATGGATTGTTACCACAAGATTTTATCTTGTGCTGATGATTTAGGAGTGGAGTTGGTGATTTTAGGAATCATGAGGCCCATTTCTATTCGTACCATCTCTACTCTGTAGCTTAAGTGGTGTGTGCGACAGGGTTTTCATATGCATGTTGTTAAGTTAGTGTGATCATCAAAGGATGGGTCTAGTGGACCATCACTAGATGATCATCCCATTTTGAGAGAGTTTGTAGATGTCTTTCTAGGGGAGCTACTGGGGTTACCACCCCCACGTGAGATTGATTTTCATATAGATCTAGTTCTGGGAGCAGATCCTATCTCACGAGCACCTTATCAGATGACCACCCCAGAGCTTTATGAGCTAAAGTTGCAGCTTGAGAGCCTTTTGGACAAAGGCCTTATCCATCCTAGTGTATCCCCTTGGGGTGCACCAATGATATTTGTGAAGAAGAAGGATGGATCCTTGTGGTTGTGTATTGATTACCGCTAGCTGAATAAGATAACAATCAAGAATCATTATCCCCTTCCACGTATTGATGATTTGTTTGATTAGATGAAAGGAGCCATGATTTTCTATAAGATTGATCTTAAGTCAGGCTACCATCAGCTGAGGATTTCAAAGGTAGACATTCATAATACCACCTTCCATACGAGATATGGGCACTATGAGTTCACAATGGTGCCTTTTGGTTTGACTAATGCCATCACAGTATTTATGAGTTTGATGAATGGTGTGTTCAGAACTTCTTAGATTGCTTTGTGCTCATCTTCCTAGATGACATTATGATTTAATCACGTACACATGAGGAGCATAAGGGGCACCTTTTCCAGTTCTTCAAAGTGTCTTCAAGAGCAATAGCTTTATGGGAACTTGAGAATGTGCTTTCTTTTAGATATAAGTGCAATATTTGGGTCATATCATTTCTGGGGAAGGTATCACCATCGATCCTTCCAAGATTAGAGCCATTATGGATTGGCCTGCACCCACTACGGTGACGGAGGTGCGTAACTTCATGGGATTAGTAGGTTACTACCAGAGATTTATTCAGACTTCTCTTGATTACGCACCCTATCACTTCCCTTCAATGGAAAGGGAAGAATTTTGTTTGGTCGACGGAGATGCAAGTAGGCCTTCAGACACTAAAGGAATGTCTCACTACAGCACCTATTCTTGTAGTGTTAGATCCAGAGGGTGAGTTTTCATTTGCACTGATGTTTCCTTAGTAGAGCTTGGAGGTGTGTTGACACAGGAGGGTAGAGTAGTGGCTTTTGAGTCTCACAAACTCAAGGATTATTAACTCAAATATATGAATCATGATCTTGAGCTTGTGGCATTTGTGCACTCCTTAGTTTGATGCAGGCACTTTCTTCTTGGTCGATATTCACACTCGGGATGATCACTTAAGTCTTCGCCACCTCTTCACGTAGCCTAATCTCAACGCTCGTCAGCGGCGTCAGATGGAGTTACTTTGTGAGTATGATATGGAGATCGAGTATGTGAAGGGGAAGGAGAATGTGGTAGCAGAAGATCTCAACAGATAAAGACATGTGGCTATGGCCACTTCTATGAGCACAGATTTGTGAATTAGGATTCTTTAGCAGCTTCCTCTTGACAGCTTCTACATTACAGTTCAAGCAGAGATCGAGTCTCAGATATCCCTTGAGGGGAAGTTTGATGGTTTCTCATTAGAGGAGATGGTCTTCTTAGGCACAGAGGCTGGATTTATGTTCCCAGAGATGGAGGCTTGAGGTAGGACATCTTGGTAGAGGCACATCATGCACCCTATTTAGCCCATCTTGGGGTGAAGAAGATGCATGCCATCTTCATGCAATGGGGTTGTATCATTGGAGAGGAATTCATAGAGATGTGGCCCATTTTGTGTCACAATTTTTAGATTTCTAGAGAGTTAAGGCTGAGCATTAGCACCAAACTAGCCTTCTTTATCCCCATGTTATACCAGAATGGAAGTGGGACACCATTTCCATGGACTTCATTGTTGGGCTACCGATGTTGAGATATCACCACGATGCCATCATGGTCACGGTTGATAAATTGACAAAAGTGGCTCACTTTTCTCAGGTGAAGACCACTTATACAACAAGAGTAGTGGCATGGTTTACTTGGATGAATTTTTTAGGTTACATGGGATTCCATGGAAGATCATTTGTTACCAAGATCCTTTGTATACTTCACATTTTTGGACTACCATGCAGTATGTCCTCAGGACGAACATCAACTTCAGCACAACATATCACCCCGAGATAGATGGATAGCCTAAGCAGGTGAATCAGATTTTAGAGGACATGCTCGGGATGTACATGATGGATCAATAGTCTAGATGGGAGGAGTATTTGTACTTAGTGGATTTTTCCTACAATAATAGTTTTCAGAGTTCTATAGCATGGCTCATTTTCAGGATTTATATAATAGAGAGTGCAGGACACCTCTTAGCTGGGATAGGTTAGAGGACAGAGTATCTCTTGGACCAGCTCTTTTACAGGACATGGAGCAACAGGTGGTGTTGATCAGCAGAGATTACAGGATAGGAAAAGAAGTATGCAAATCAAGCATAGATCGACCATAGTTTTGATGTGGGCATGAAGGTGTTCCTTCATGTTAGGCCACATAAGATCCCTATCCGTTATGGAAAAGGTTCTAAGTTACCTCCTTGATTCGTGGGTCCTTTTCAGATCTTGAAACGTATCAGCCCTTTGGCTTACCATCTAGCATTTCCACCCAGATTGTCTCGCATACATGATGTTTTTCATGTTTCAGTTCTTAGGAGATATATTGCAGATCTTTCTCATGTGTTAGATTAGACATCATTCCATGTGCAGGATCAGGGGTAGGTGATGGTCGAGCCCATTCACATCCTAGATCATAGGACCCTAGGCCTTTGAGGTAGAGATCTTGATCAGGTTTGGGTGCAATGGGGACAGATATGATGAGACTGCAGATTACATGGGAGGATGCTACCTTATTACCGATTCAGTTTCCACATTTGTTCCAATGACTCCCAAGAGGAATTCAAGTCTAAGGGGAGGGGGATTTAGTGCCCATGTCCCATTTACACCTTTTGATACTTGATCTTGATAATGTTGATTTCATTATGGACGTTATTATAGCTTTGATGAAGTATAATGTTAGATATTTGATCATGGATTATTGTTGATCTTGATTTGGTTATGATGCATGATGATTATTAGAGACATTCATATGTGGATGATGATATACTATTTTACATGGATATATTTTAAATATTGTTCGGACATGTGATTTTGGATATTGTGAGTAGACCTAGAAAATGGACATTATATGATGATGATATAGTTATTGATATAAATTATAAGTTCTATTGTTGATTTCTTGATGTTGTTGTGATTCATATGTATAGATGATTTTGTGATTATATTTATATCATGTTGGATGTTCGATATGGCCCCAAGGCCGAAGGAGGTTTTTTTTTTTCAAGTTAAAATATCACAACAAACATCGGGGGATTTGAGACCAACCACATTGGAATTCTAGATGAATTCAACAAGGTCACCATGGCAACATGTTTTTTGTATGAGAGTTGTATTTTGTTAGGGATTCCCATGGGGGGATCACCTTTATATGTGACCATGGGTTTTGTGTATTTTACTATGTGGTTCCTTTTTATTATTGTTTGTATGTATTTTATTAGTGATGTGTCCCTTTCTTTTATTTAATTAAATTGTGGTAGATTAATGTGGGTAAACATATGGTTTAAAGTTAATCAATCAATTTGGGATATTATAAATTAATTATAGAAGTGGTTGGAATTTGTATTAAATATGTAAGGGATGTGTAAGTATGTGTAAGAGTTGTGTAAGTCAGATTTTGGAGTATGAAACACTCCACCTCCTTGGAAATTCGAATTTGTCCTTGGGGGCTATTTTTGGAGGCTTGTGGGACAAGTAAAACTTGTCCCATACCTCTTAAAGTTATTTACCAACCATACCTATGGTTGGAGGGTTGATTTTAGACCCTTTTAATGTATTTTTTATTAATCATGTTGCATGTTTTAATTGCACTCTTCTTACATTTTATTTAATTTAGTCCTTTGGGGTGTGGGCTTTTGGAGTGTGCAAGTAATTTGTCATATTTTCACCCACCTCTTTATTGTGCTTTGGAGAATGAAATTTTTAATTTTGTGTTGGAGTTGAGGATGTGTGATGTGGCATCCTACATGGATCCACATCATCTTCTTCTCTTCCTCTTCTATAAAATTCAAACTCATTGCCTTATTTTGGGTTGTTGAAACTTTGGAATCCTTCTTTGGGGTGAATTTTCTTGTGCTTGGAGCTCTTATTTTTGGAAGGAGATTGGAAAACTTTGCATGCTTGTTGGTTGTTATTTTTGGACTATATTTTGACATTAAAGCTTGTTGTTTGGAAACAAAATCTATCATGGAGAGGTAAGAGCTGGGCTCTTGGACATACTCTTCTTTTCCTTCCCTTTCTTATATATGTAAATGTTGGTATGTTTGTTATTGTTGTGGGCTGTGGGTATATTGCCTAGGAATGGTTTAGGAGAAGGCTATGGGGAATCCATGTGGGGGCATAAGGAATGTCATTGGCATCAAATTATTATGGAGGGATTTTAGATTTGGGATCCACCATGGAAAAGAAATAGCTTGCATTTCTTATTTTGTGGGGGCATAAGAAAATTGTGGGGGCATAAGGAGGGATTGTGGCATAAGGATATGTTTAGTGAATTTTATTTGTAGTTTGTTACAAGTGGATACCCAACTCCCATTCATGAGGCATAAGTAGCTTCCCCATAGCTTTTGCTTTATTTGGCTTGCATGATGAAGCCCGAGTTCTATTTTACTGTTTTCAATACATTTGTAAATTGATGTATTATGTTGAACTATGTTTTATTTTGAAATGTACATGTTGAAAGAATGTTGTGTGTTGTGGAAGCATGTTGTTGCCATGGGTTGATATACATTTCTTATTACATTGTGGTTGGGGCTCGAGGGCCAATGATGAAGGATGGCTTCTCCTTTCATTGGATGTCTTGGTTGGGTGGAGAGTGTTGTCTTTCCCCCACTTTTGTTGTGATCAAATTGGAAGAAAAAGGGAACTTGCATGTTGTTGTTTTTGGAGCAGAGGAAAATATAGTTTTGATAGTTCTGGTGAAATAAATTCTTTTGTAACCTTTCCCATTTTGAAGTGGATGAAATTGTAAATTTTTTTGTGAAGGAAAGATATTTGTATTTAGATATGAAATTTGTAATTCAAATTGTGAAAGAGATATACTTTGTTTTTGGGTTTTGAAAGAAAGCTCTAAAAATTTTAAAGTGAAATGAAAAGAGACAAACTATGTTTTACTTTGAAAGAATGTGAAAGAGAATGCAATATCCTACTATGTAATTAATAAATGATTTTGGAAGAATAAAGAAGTTATAAAAATTGTCTTTGGAAATCAATGAATGAATGAAATGTTCTTTCCAAATTGTATTGTAATTTTAAATCTGATCATGTCAATGTTTTTGAAATCCATGTTTGGAAAAATGGAAAAGGAAGAAACACGTATGTGAGGAAAATATAGTGTTTTGCCTCTTTTGGAAATGTGTAAAATTGAAATCAGAATAGAATTTTGGGTTTAGAATAGTTTCGTTTAAATCATTTAAATGTATTAGACTAGATGAGAAATGAATTTCCATACTTGAATGATGAAATTGATGAATAGATCCCTTAAGATTTGATCCCTGTTATTATAAATTTAAAACTAGCAAATAATTTAATTAAAATGCACAATTCGGGCTCACACAATAATCAAATTTTAAACCTTAAAATTTAGCATGATATAATATCAATGAACTCATTTTGACAAAAAAAACTTAAGGAAATCATTTAAAACATTACAAAATTGGGCCCAAACCTTTCACAATTATTTTGCAATCTTTTTCTATCAAATGTTGGAAAAATTTAAATTGGAATCAATCAAGTAAAATCACCTTCTAGAAACATTTTAAATCCTTCTTAGAAAAATCATCCATGTATTTTTGGAATGTTGAGTGAAGGAGAAGATCAAATTGAACCAAATTTATAAGTTAAAAATTACCAGATTAACTTTTAAAAAGCCTCGCATGACGTTTTCATAACATTGACCTCTTAAAATTTATCACAATATAAAATTTATAAATTCTATGCAAAGAGGGCATCGAGAGATTTCCAAAATTCCTCATTTTCCCAAACTCGAGCTTTCTAGCAAAAGTTATGGCATTCTAAATTTTTCCTTCCTTGGTGGGAAAATTTGGGAAAATTTTCCTGGTGGGCCCGCGGCCCGAAATTTTCCCTTAGGACCCTTAGAAAAAATTTGGAAAAAAATTTTGGAAATTTTTTTGCTTTCCTCCACGGCCCGCAATCCCACATCCATCGGGTACTACCATGTGCCAAAGCATGGGGTGATAGTGGAGGGGGTGGAACCCACGCAACTTTATCATTTTTCAAAATTTTTTTTGGAAAATTTTTGGTTTTCCTTCCGCAACCCTGCACTCCCACCCCGCCTTAGGAAAATATCCTCCATGGATGTACGGACCCATGTATCAAACTTATCCCAAACTCCTTCACCACCCCGCCCTTCCCTCATCTTCTCCCCCTCGTTAGTTTGTTGGGCGCCACATGTCCCTAGCGGCGTAGCGGAAGCACTTGAGCACAAAACTATTTTTTCGCCCCATGCGGGAAAATTTCAAAACATCTCCTTGTGACCCACCAACCCAAAAATGTTCTTTTCATCCCCACTCAACACTTGTCTCTTTTGGGCAATTTTTCATCCCTAGGCCCGCAGGCCCACTCTTGGGGAAAATTTTCACCCCAAGGCCCGCTCGGCCCATAATTGGAGTTTTACAAGGAGTTAGGAGGACTTCTTTATATCATTGGAAAGGTGAGAAAATTTCCTATCCAATGGGAATGATTTAGGGAAATTTTGAATGCATTAAGTGTGAGAAAAATCAAGTTAAAACTTTGAGTCTGTTAGAGAGTGGGTATGGTGATATTTTAGCCTCTCGAACCTAATCTGAAACGCTAACCTTAAAATTTGGACCTTGCAACATTCGATAATTGTTAATAAAAATAAGTATGTTCTAGTATTTTAAACTTGTTCTAGAACCGTTAGTGACAAATCTGTTTTCGCAACTAGGTTGTAGACACTTCTAATCAAAAAAAAAAATATTCCATAATTTTCCTAACTAACCCTAGGTTGTTTCTTGGGTCTCAAGTGGGTTTTTAACGGGCATCACAACCCATAGCTAGAAAAAAATTAAACCGGAAACTAAATGAAAGAAAACAATAAAAAGATCACAAAGAAAAAAATTCATTTGTGATTAAACACTTGAGAAGAGAGCTTAATAAGTTCCTTGATGTGGTTGTCTCTCTCCTCAATTTCCTTCTTCCTATCAATATTTTTGACTTTTCTCTTGTTGTCTTTGTTCTTGAGATCATTCACAATGGATTCAAACATCTAGTTTGAATGATAAACCCATCCACCATGAGATTGCATTTGTATTCAACTTTTTCCAGATTATCATTAATCCCATTCTAGAAGTTCTTATCCACTTTGGAATTTTGAAGGTTGCTAATGTTTCCCTTCAAGTCTTTAATATATTTTTAATCCCTTTTAAGGCATCCTCTTGGATACCCAACCCAGAATTACCAAGGTCATTATTGTCTCTCTTATTCTTCTTACCCAGGCTAAGAAGACACTTAGCAACCAAATCACCCTCCATGCCTTCATGTTTGGTGCTTGGTCCTTCAATACATTTTCCCTTTTTTGAGTTACTTCTAAGCACACTGGTGGTTTTAGAATCATCCTCTAGTCTCTTTTAATATGTGGAATGGATATCGGGAGAAGGGTTTTTGTTGGGGAGATAGGATTTATGGTGGAAGTAGATGAGAAAGATGACAAATTGATGAAGGGGATAGGTTATTTTGCCACACTGAACCTCTTTAATGGAACATTCAAGAGACATGAGAATGTAAAATGGGAGACTTACCAAGATATTCCTTCTGAAGTGGTTAAGAAGAACCAAGTGGTATGTGTTGATCACGTGTAGCCTTCCCTCTATCATCAGGTACTGATTATGAGCTTGGCCACTTCATCGAATGGAATTGGAAAGGAGGCTCTAAGAATACCACTAGGGACTTGTTTTATATTTTCACCATCACCCACAAAAATGGCTTCTTGTTCCACCCGATTACATTTGTTTTTTAAAATATACCCTACATAAATTAAATGTCTCTACCCTTTGAATTACACCATTCTGTCCTTCCATGCCCGAGAAAACTTGATGTAGATATGGGGATCATGCCCTAATGCATTCCAGAAAAGAATTAAACCTATCGGTACCAAGGATTTCCCATAACCTCACATTTTCCTTTAGAATCCTATTGAAAGGAGGCTCAACCTGGAAAATATCTCCTCCCATACTTCCTCTGTGACCCTACCTTTTGTGTTCCCTCAAATAATATATCCAAAAAGGTTATCATTTTTCCATGAATGGCACAGTCTAGTACCTATTGGAGCTCAAAATTTCACCCATCATAAATCAAAATAATCTAGGGTTTTGAGGCAACATGGAACTATCTCCAAGTTATGGGAATCAAACTGAGATAGACCTCCAAAGAAGGTCAACTTCCTCTAATTATTTCTAACACTACATTATTGTTAGGAATCAAAATGAAACTATCTAACTCTACTCTAACTTTCCAACGGACTAAGGTGAGAAGGAGATGCATAAAAAGAATAAACTAGAGAAGGTGATAGCATCAAAAATAAGGGGAAAGATACTTCTAAAAGAGAGAAAATTTGAGAAATCAATGATGAAGAGGGCGAAACAAAATCCACAAATCAAAACCATGTCCACATTCCCATTTTCATGATGCAAAATAGATATAGATCCTGGAACAACATATACAACATACCCGTAATTAAATGAGAGGTAAGTAGATGCAATTAAATATCAGCTAAGGTAGAAATGAGCCACAAAATAGATGATTTTATTGCTCAAAGATCATACAGTATAATTATAACAAAGGAAGAAGATACAAAACAATTTCATAACCATAACCAAAGGCATGTAACATTTAGAACACTCGTGTAGAATTAAAATGATGCCCTTGCATCCATGAAACTATCCAACATTAAAACTAGGAATCACTTTGCAATATATATAAAATGGAAGAAGAAGGAAGAAGAAAAGAGAGGTAAATTTGAATTGCTTCTTCCACTAACCAACCACTTTCATTATATTATCTGAAAAGATATGCATGCCTCTGAAAAATCCACTTCCCCACTCCATTTTCCTTGTTAAGGAAGGAATGGTGCCCATAATGCATTAAAATTTGGTGGTTGCATTCCCTGGAGTAGTTATTTTACATGTTTGGGAGGTTTTCATTTACTTCATCCACCTACCACCATTTGATTCAGGAAATCTGATTTTATTGTGTAGAGGAGGCTAAGATTTATCCAATGATGTAAGAACTACAGAGATCATATCATTGGATTGAAATTTATTTTCAATTTCAGTTTCTCATGGAAATCTTCCATTTCTATTTGATATATGGGTTTTGTTTTAGTTTCATGTGTTTTTTTACCTTGTGGCTTTGTATTCTTCATTCTTCAACTCTACTATCTTCTTTGTTTGACCCATGGTTTATCCAATGTGACGTGACTTCGACTTAACATCCACATGCCATTTTCTTTCAATTTTTGGTTTTCTAAAAACATCCACATTTTTCTTTTACCGCATGGATTTTTTAGACTTCGTGCATTTTTCCTTTGCTTCATATTTTCCAAATCATCTATGTTATACTCAAAATACTCTTGCCCTTGTTCCTTGCCCACGGCACCCAAGTTCTTTAATTTTTTCAAGGGTGCAAAAATGAACCACAAGAGTACCCAAATGACAATGCCAAGCATGACATATTATATCAATATTCTCTAAAGGATTTGCAATCATTTCAAATATGTGTGTTGTGTCTTTCATGGTTTGAGGCATTTATGAATTCAAGGGGAGTATTACTTTCCCTATCCAATGATGTAGATTCTCAGAATTAATGCCAATATTAGCGCACAAGTCCACTACATGATTACCTTCTCTAAAGGTATGTGAAATAACAACCTTAAGGAGAGAGTTTAAAATATGAATAGATTCCTTAATGATCTTGGTTATATTCTAACTTGAAGGGGATTTGTTTTGGAGGCAATTTATTATGTTCATAGAGTCCCCTTCCACCCAAATATTTCTGATGTTCAATTTATTTTCCAATTGGATACCCCATAATGTTGTTAATGCCTCTATATAGTGGTTAGTTTGAACCCCCATATTCCCAACATAAGTAGCTATAAGGTCCCCCTTATCATTTCTAATAATTCCTCCACCCCCAGCTCTGCCTGGGTTTCCCTTAGCTACACCATTAAAATTGAGCTTAAACCACCCTTCCTGAGGAGGAATCCAAATAGTCTCACTCCTAGTAAGCTTTGTATTTTGATGATTAAAATATTGATCTAAATTAAAGTTCTATTTGTTTAGAAAGTTGGTATCAAAATCATTCAAGCTTCCTTTGCTGGAGTTAATGGATGATTTAAAGTTTTCAATAATCAAAAGAATCAAGTGTTTGAAGACCATGTAAACCTGTAAAATTTTCCCTTTAAAGATTCTTTTGTTCCTTTCTTTCCATATTTCCCAAATAGTATGGGGAGGATAAATTCCCATAGAATTCTGACTAACACATTCTTAGTTTAAAATGACTATTGAGCCTTTATATCATTCAAATTTTGAGGGATAACCCATTTCAAGCCAATTTTATCCAAGATGAGGCCCCACAAGGTGGAAGCAAACTTACAATATATAAAAATATGGTTTATTGTTTCCTCTTTAGCTTTATAAAGAATGCACCTTTTTATGATGATATGACCCTTATTTCTTAGATTATCCACTGTGAGAATCTTGTTTTGAATAGTGAGCCACTAGAAGAAGTTGATTTTTGGGGTAAGTTCTTTAAACTAGATTTTTCCAACAAGTAGGTGAGTTTATCATTTGATTTTGGTTGTTATAACCTGAAAGAACATTATAACTACCATCTCCTAAATCCTCCCAGATAAGCTCATCTTCAATGTTGGTGTTGGGAATATATATGCATTCAATATTATTTTGAATGAATTTTATATTATCTCTCTCCATTTCATTTCTTTCTTCAAGTGAAAGTCTTCTCCAAGTATTTTTTCCATTTATGCTTTCAAGGTATCCACTTGTTTGCTCCCCATACTTCAGTCTTATCAAATTGATCTGATTTTGCATATTATTTCTTTGTTGTTGATTTAGCTCCAAATTCCATTTGTCCTCCCAAAAGATAATTTTATTACTATTTCCAAATTCCCATCTAATGCCTTTTGATATAAGCTATCTCGCTTTTGACTAAAGAGTTCCATAAATGAGAACCATTGGGAAGATCCTCATATATAGTGAATTGTTTGATAAAATATTCTTTCAAATATTTATTTTAAATTTTTTTTACCAAGGGATCTCTTCTTTAAGGATTATCTAACCCATTTTGGCTAGGAGAGAAGAGTTCATATGTATAAGGTTCTTTATTCCCCATCGCCCTTGGGATTTAGGCTTGCAAAATTTGTCCCAAGCCACCAAAGGTATTCTGTTATGTACCTCAACTCCATCCCATAAAAACCTTTTCTGAATTTTTTCTATCATGTCAACTATATTTTGGGGTATTCTGAAGAGAGAAATAATATAGGAAGATTTTTTAACGTACTTTTGATCATAGTGGCTTTAGTAGCACTAGAAAAAACAAGACCTTTCCATCCCACCAATTTAGATTGGAATCTGTCAAGTAGGGAATTCCAAACAGATATAGGGAGACTACCTTTGAACATAGGCATCCCCAAATAGGTAGAAGGGAGAGTCTTAATGCCATAACCAAGTATTTTAGAAATATTTTATTGCCAAGCTTCAAGGGTATTAACAAAAACATAGAGCTTTTACCATAATTAATGAGATTCCCTAAAGCTTCTTCATAATAGTTCAATAAATATTTGAATTGTTTAGCTTCTTGAACAAATGTTATAGAAAGAAGGATGGTATCATCTTAATATTGTTTGTGGGAGACTGATAATTTTTTGGAGGAGGATTAAAACCATGAATAAATCCCACTTCAATGGATATTCTTATGTAACTACTAAGGATATTGGCCATAATTATGGAGAGTATTGGAGAAATTAGGTCCACTTTCCTAGTTTACCTCTGCTACTATGAAAAAACCTAGAGATGAGCCATTTAGAAGAATAGAAAACATGGGGGTCGAAATACATTCTCTGATAAGTTTCTGAAATGGGGATTAAAGCCAATTTTTCCAAGGACTTTATCTAAAAATTCCCATGAAACTCTGTCAAAGGCCTTATTCATATCCAACTTGATGGCCATGCCTGCTTTTTTACTCTTTTCCATGGAATGAATTGTTTCATGAACCACTACAATACCATCTTGTATTTGTATACGATGCATGAAACAATCTTGCTGCCATGAAATGATGATTTTGAGGAGAAGATGTAATCTCAAAGAAATAGTCTTCATGAATATTTTTAGATATTTTTGAAATAAGAATGGGATGAAATTATTTGAAGTCTTTAGCCCTAGATTTTTAGGAATCAACACAATGAAAGTATTGTTTATCTCCTTCAAAAGTCTTCCAGTGAAAAATTCATTAATAGCTTTAAGAAAGTCATTTTTACATATTTCCCAATAAATTTGGAAAAAACAAGTTGGAAATCCATCTAGTCTGGGAGACTTTTCTCCTTCAAAGGAGAAAACAATATTTTTAAGTTCCTCCATATCAACCAGGGTAAGAATCTTGTTCAAGTCTTCTTGAATATCAGAGCAATGAGGGATGTAATCCAGCAATAATTTCATGCAACTTTGATTGTCTTAAACCTATTTAGATAATAGATTTTAATAGAAATCAAAATCTTCATTTTTAATGAGATTCACGTCTCTTCTTTCTTTCCCATTACTATTAATAATCAAGGAAATCTTGTTGTGACTTCTATGCTTCAATGTGGTCATATGGAAGAACTTTTTATTTTTATCACTTTCCTTAAGCCAAACAACCCTTGATTTTTTCCTCCAATGTATTTCTTCACTTGCCCGATATTATGTAATTCACTGAGAAATTATTTTTCCCTATAGAATTATTTAACTTCCATCCCTTCATCCTACACTTTGGTTTAAGAATAGCCAAATCATTAGTGATCTTTTTCTTTTTCTCAAAGATATTTCCAAAAACCAGCTTATTCCAAATCTTGACATTTTTTTTTAAATTAAGTTTTTGAACAAGGAGGAGCATGGTTAATCCTGATTTATCCATTTTCCACCAATACTGGCTCTGTTCAGTAAAAAAAGTATTGTTGTTTAGTCCACATTTTCTTAAACCTAAAAGGATTTGAAGCATGTTTGCCTTTATTTTCCAAGCTAAGAACCAAGGGATTATGATCGAACCTATTTTTAGGAGGGTTGATAGAAAAATTCTTGATATATAAACCAATTAAAAGAGACTAAATATTTATCAATCATAACCATAATGAGATTATCTCTCATTCTTCTATTACTCCAAGTGAATTTGATACCCCTTAACTCAATATCTAAGAGAGAGTTTTGAGCTATAAAATCAGCAAAATGCTCCATGCTTAAAGTAAAAACTTGATTACCCCCTTTTATCACACCTTATATGTTGAATATTCACTTTATTCACATATTAAGTAAATCAAAACCAAATCAACACCTTATACATTGGATATTCACTTTATTCATGTATTAAGTAAACCAAATTGAATCAAACTAAATCAAGAGTCTTATACTTTGATATTCACTTTATCCAAGTTTAAGCATATCAAATCACACCCAATTCAAGTCTTATATTTTGGGTATTCACTTTATCCAAATTTAAGAAAATCTTTCATCAAATTAGTCCTAATAGACTTTAAAATCAATCCCAAATTGAATCAAAATAATAACATCAATTTATTCGATCTGAAACACCGTATTAACCGTTGATTAAATCAAACACTACATTTAATAAACATGTTTGCAAGTCAACAAGAAAAAAATCTAACATCATCTTTTGATCTTAAATTTATCAAACCTCTATCAAGCTTATCAAGTCACAAACCACCTTTTACTTTCAATTTTTACCTTTAGTACAATGGTGATCCCACACAACACATCGAACGAAACTTTATTAGAAAAATTCATAGGATATAAAAATAAATCTCTCATATGGCTTCCCAAGTCAATGAAAAATCAAATAAACAACCAATGATCATCTTTAGAAAATAAAAATTCAAACGAAAAAAATTCACACCTCTTAGAGAAAGTATTTTTAGTGTCCTCCACCAATTAGTGAGTGCTAATATGGTAACCTATCCAATCAAAATACCCTTTGAAGAAGGGAAACTAGAACTTATGTGGTACAAAAGATCAAAATATTTTGAATACCACCAAACCAATGGCAATTTATATGGATCGGTGTTCAAATATTTTACATTATATCCAATATTTACTTGACAACGAAGACATTAAATTTGAAAACACCTATAATAGAACAATGTCAAATGATAAATGGGAGGTATTACAAGACCCTTTTCCAACTCATGGTACCAATGAAAAATATAAAGATAAGGGTCAATCATCAAATAATGTTGAGCTTGATTCTATCCTTTCATTGCTAGATCCTATACTTAACACCATGGCTACCATCAAAACCAACACCCCAAGATTTCTAAAGAACACTACAAATACAAGTTTGGAAACCACTCATGACACTTCGACATCTAATCCTAATTCTACATCTATTTCAAAACAGTCATCCAATGCAAATTCTTTGGTTATTTATCATAACATTATAAAGCAAGTCAAAGAAGTCATCTAAATAAATCCTTCTCATGGATATGACAAAAACAACACCTATGTTTCAAGACATTCTTACACGTGCAGTCCATTATATTTTTGTTCCTAAGGGTATCAATACACAACCATTTCAATATTTAATCATGAATATTTCATCAAATAATTCAATCATATTATTTATTCCTTGTGGACTTTTGAAATCTAACATCATAAGAAACATTTCCTTCTATATTGAAGCATTCATCACTAATCAAAAAAGCAAAAAAGTGTTGATACGAAAAAGAGAAAACTATGATATTTGTTCTATAAAATCATTAAGTTTCCTTAAAGGCCCATCTATAGATCAATGCTTCACTCCCACGTCATTCCATTCACAATTGAGGAAAACATTGACATTGATATTCTTTTCAAATCTCAACCATCTATATCTTTTACTCCACCTAAGATGGATATCATTTACAAAGGTATTGGAGAGTATGAAATCCAAAATATAAATTACACATTACCTTTATCTACACATGGCCTCTTCGATGATCTAGCCGATATAAACCTACTCATTGAAAACCTTTCCATCCACATTTTTCACTTAGACCTCGTCCTCTCAAGTCTTGCAAGTCAAGACTAATCAAATCACATAACCATATACTTGCACCTCATCCACCCAAGTCTCGTAAGTTAGGACCAATCAAATCACATAATCATTGACCTCGTCCACCCAAATCTTATACATCAGGACCAATCAAAATTCAAAAACATGGACCTCTTCCACAATGATGAGTCCATTACAAACCCTAATCTATGAAAAATCAAAAAATCAAAAAGTTAAAAAAGAGAAAAAAGATTTGGCATATCAAACCCCTCATCATAATGCTATTTGAAAATCAAAAGTGAAGAAGCAAAAAATTCTTATTCACGGGTACTCTCCACACTAGGGGAGGCCGCTTGTACAAACAATTTTAATTATTTCATCCATTGGCAGATATCTCTATCATTTCATTATCATATCTTCACACTCTTCACCTATAAGATGCAAGTTAATATTTTTCATGTGGGGTATTGTGTATCTCATCCCTATTCTAGATTATTCCATTCTATATGTTTTTACATATAGTCTTTTCTAGAAGCTTATTGATGGAAAATCCTCCTTTCAAAGAAGCTCTCTCCTTAACAAGAAAGTATTAAACTTATTTTACCATATCTTTTATCTTTCCATCTCATTCTAAGGTGATGATCCCTTACTTCCTAAAAGTCGCATGGGGATGAGATTTCGAGGAAAATTATATTTGTAAAATAAGCATAATACATAATCAAGGAAAAATCAATCAAACATACAAAAATAAATAAAAATTTACACCTTTTTTCCTTCATGATATTTGGTGTTGATCCCAACTTCTTACTGGTAACATGATATTGAGAAAAGATAAAGCTACCCTTACTCACCTACGTCTTGTCTTTAGTGTTGAAGCCTTACCTCTTAATTTTGGTATGGGAAAAAATGTATGGGGTCATTTCAAAAAAATAAAGCAATAAAAACCTTCAGAAAACTGAATCAAAATTTCTTAATCATAAAAATCAAAATAATTAGTTTAGTTTCTCATGTTAATAGAAAAAACCATCTTGCCAACAATAGGCCATCAATCGTATAAGCCTAGTCATGACCTATAAAGTGAAATCATCTTAGAATCATTTAGATAATATTAATTAGAGATGAGTCATATTTTCCCAAATATACCATTATTAACCATGTGTTTTTGCATCCATTGATTCATTTTCACATCACTATCTCATTTTTCTTATGTCCTTGGATCTTTGTCTTCATCCCTCACATCTTACTAGATATATGGAGTCAAGGAATAATGCATCCTATCACTATATCATATACATTATTATAATGGAATGAAATGTTTACAATTGTTTGAACATAGGTTCAGAAAATGCACCCTTTACCAAGTAAAAAATCCAAAAAAACATATATTCCAAAATCCTTAAAAATCTAAATAATCCAAAATCCAAAAATAACAATTTTTTTGTCCTAAAATCAAAAACATATACAATTATTCAAAAATCAAAAATGGAAAAACATTGTCCACAAACTTCAAAACATTCACACAACTATCAAACATTGAGGTACTCTTCCAAACAATACCAAAAACAACAAATCAACAATCATCTCAAAATCAAACTTTTAACTCCTATCCTAGTGATCATTCCAACTATCCTACAACAAATCAAAACCTAGTGTGCATCCTCTCTTGGGGAAATCTCAACTCTCATTCTCTCCCTTGCATGTATATTTACTTGGAGGAAATGATCCTATCAATCAAATAAATCTTTAACGTGGATCGACAAGAGTTTCACTTAACCCCACTCTTTAGTCTAATCCAATCTTACCCCTTGCATGTATCCTTGCTTTGGGAAACTCAATCAAATCAATTTTCCATCCAGATACAATAAGAGTGTCACTCGATCACACTCTTTAGTCTGTTGGACCCTAAATATTGGCTAAGTACCAAGAGGTGCGTGCGCACAGGACCAATGAGAAGAATGGCACTCAGGGGAAAGTGTGCAAGATAAAGGGGTTTAATAAGGGTTTAAGTGAAACCAGGGCATGCACGGGAGGTAAAAAAGAGGTTTAAAGGACTTGGCCATATTTATCATTTTAGAGACACTTGAGGAAAAGCGTGAGGACCGAGTAGGTGTGATGAGTGGACAAGGTGCCATCTTAGAACCTTAAAGGTCAAGCAAAGGACATTCCGGTAGGGAACATTCCCGAGAAGACATCATTAAAGAGAGTGGAGGGTTTGCAAAGGGATAAGAATTCATGGATGAAGGAACACATTGACACTTGGCACGTGATCTTCTCAAGAGAGAAGGCATGGTGGTGGGTGTTGATCTTATATAAATAAATGCTCAGGAAAAATAAGAAGAGATGGGGAGATAGATAGATGAAGAGGAGAGATAAGAGATAGATATGACACTCGAGGCATAAATACATAGAGTAATGAAGTGTTGTAGTAATTTTAGGGTTTAGAGCACTTAGTGATAGAGGGTTATAAGGGATTCCATAAGCATATGTATGGTTATTGGGATATGTAACAAGGGATAAAATGGGAAAGGGTATAGTTATGATCTCATATCGAGAAGGATTGTTGGAAATAAGTCTCTGTCACTTAATATATATGGTTTGAGATAACCCTTTTGACTGTAATGTGGCTACCAAATTTTTTTAAATCAATATATATGGGTTCGTTCAGTATATCTTGTTTAGGGGTTTAAACCCTTGTGTTATATGACTATCATGGCTCGGATATGGTTTATTATTCTTATTACAATGTTATTTAGCTTTTGTGATGCAGTAATGTGTAGCTATGTTAGTTGTATCTTCTACCTTTTCAAGTAAGTAAATGTACTTATGTTTCTGTAAATAATCCTCCATTGATGGTGGAATATTCTCACAAATCTCACATAAAGGATGGTCTCGGCACTGCGCGTGCCTTGGGTGAGTGAGTGCCCAGCCGTTGGGTGATAGTCAGGCATGCTTGTGGTTAGAAAAAGTTATTAAGGGTAAATAAATGACTACATCTTGGGTCTTTTGTCGGGACCTCTTTTGAAGTTGTTGAAATGGTGCGTGATGAAAGAGCGCTTTACCTTGGACACTATTGAAGCATGGATTAAAATCACGGAGGATGAGTTTTCTCATATATTTATTATGGACCGGGGTTTGATGTAGGTAAATGTGTAGAGGAACATCTATATCATGAGTTGTATGAGACCTTATTTTTTGTTTTCCGGTGGAATTATACAAATAGATTTTGGCGTATACATCTATATCAAGTTAGTACTATAGATCTCACGTATCGACTCAAGAATAGTATCGGAGGCTACATGATGTTGATCTAACATAGACACATGTTGTTAATCATTAGTGGATTAAAGTTTTGATGAGTTATACCTTGGAGTACGTTATTTATACGTATTCATGTCCAGAGATTGTTGAGTTTGAGTTCTTAAAGGAGCCAAGAGGATCATTCTTGTGTGTTATCCCTTTAGCTATAAAGATCATGATCATTATGCTTTGAGTCTGGAAGCATTTCCTATGGCGAGTTAAGCTTTTTCGAGTGTTAGGTGAGGAAGCTAGAGTGGAGGAGGATGACGTACCTTGCAATTTAAATGGAGAGGGAAGAGAGATGACTCAAGTATAATAAACCTCATGAAAAGGAGTTAGATAGACAACATGAAATTGCAAAAGCAATGGAATTATGGAAGCAGATGTTGTGGGAAGTAATTGAGGTTCACGCAGAGGATGTGGATCCGAGAAGTATTTTCTACCCCATCCGATGAGTGCACTATTTTCCTCATTTATATCACTCCTACGATCATTAAATTTCCACTTAGATATGATTAGCTAATGCATGGGGATGCTTTGTATAGTTATATCATAGTGAGTTTGATGCATTTTCCTTGCTTTTGTTCATGCAATATGATTACCATATAAACTTCCTACTATTTTTCTTTGTGACAAAAATGTGATGATGTTTGCAAGGAAATGATGAACATTTGTTTCTAACATAATTACGAAGTCCGAGTTTGGAGTTGGAATATGGGAGTAGAAGACTTTTCCACCAATCGACCTATCGTATGAGACTTGTTTATAACTTTACCATAGGAATTTATGAGCTTTAGTTAATATTGATTAGTGTAAGATGTCAGTGCCTACCTATTATGGTGAATTTTATAACCATCTCGTGTCTATATTAAGACACCTTCTTAAGAACATGGTTATCTATTATTTTTGGATACACTTTACAATATATCATCGGTGGTATTGAGAACTTTCAATTTCATATGTTGTCTACGATATGAAATTTATTTAAATTAATAGAAGTAAACATCATTTTGGATATCTAAAGTTTTGGTAATTCCTTTGTCCCAAGGGAGAACAAGGGCCCACTCAACCGAGGAGACAAGAGATTGTTTTATGTTCACATATGCATACGGTTTTATGATAAGTCTTTTGCAATCCTTGTTTTAGTATATTTCATGCAATATTTGGTTGAATGTATTTGTTCTCCTTACCAGCACTTTTATTTGGAATATGTGTTTTATTTTATGCAAAGTCTAATTAACATACGATCTTACTTTTACTAAGTTCTAGCTTTAATTTTGCAGTTGAAATTCCATTTATTTAAGTACTTGTGTGTGTGTGTATTTCAATTTCAATTAGAATTGTAGATTTTAGACTTCCTTTCATTACGCAGTAGATGAATTCCATATATTTACACTAGGATTCCGTAGATTAGTAACAAACTTAAAAGATCTCACAATACCCCCAACAGAAATCTTGACATGAATTGGTTACATAAAGCTCCATTGCATACAACCTAGGACACAACCTTGGTTTATAATGACACTAACAAGAGATCATGTTAGTTAAATGATTGGAGAATACAACAACCCATCATTTTTGGTGCCATTATCAAGGACAACATAAGCACACTACATCGTTTCTTTCACGTCACATGTTATGGGTGTTAATGGAGTTCATATATGCAACCAGAGATTTCATGGGCCTTGTTTCAATAACCAACTTTGATGCATAGGCCATGGGATGATCAAAGGAGATTTATAGAATGCAACATTCAACAAATCTCTCTAGAAAATTTACATGTTGAAAACACTATGAGTGACACTACCTCTAATACAACACCTAGAATCATTTCGATAATTTTGTATGCTCGGCCAACACTTAGAAATGGAGGACCATGGCAATAATGGATACCACCCTTGGGTCAGACCTTTACTTACCCCATTGTCTTGGATGAGTATGAGGATTCATCCATGAAAAATATCTCACCATCCATCCTCCTTATCTTTCGAGGCATGTCATGGAAGACCCGATCGTTCTTATTTGAATTCAAAGTTCTATGCTAGACATATGAATGTAGAACGGAAATCAAAAACTCAAACTTTTTCCTTCCACTCTCAAAGACTCTATTATGAGATGGTTCATGGGTTGTCCTCAGCCATGGAGATAGCCTTTTTATAAATACCAAGACTACTATAGGGAAGTGATATGAAAGAAGAGTTCTTCTAGATACGAATGAAAGAAGATGAAAATATAGAGGATTATCTTGATTGATTTATGTTTCTCCACCGACGAAGTGGTTATGAGTTACATGTAGACATAACTAAAAATATTTTTATTAAAGGACTTGATGTGGAAACCAATGATTCCCTCCATCTCATGGGAGGAGGATATGTGTATAAACTTAGTATGGAACAAATCACCGAGCTATACGAAGTTACTCCGAACACAAGGATTTATAAGAAAAAATAGACATCCAAACTTACTCTAGGTACCTCTAAACTTCTGGAGGAAATGGATAACATGAAAACAAACATTTTTTTGTAGTTAACATCAACCATAGATGGACTCAAGGCCAAAACCAGTCCTACCAAAGAACCTCTGGACATATATTTCCTAAGTGTAGGAAGAGACACCCCCTGAGAGAATGTCCTTTGGATGTCATAGACATGTGTTAATCTATGTAGCGGATGACCATGACACTAAGCATTACACCTTCTTACCACTTTTTAAAGGAGGATTGAATGTTATCTCTCAATCGACATAGAGTTAAACTTTGTTTAAAGGCCAAATAATCAGGCAAGATTTCCACCTTGACCTGCTCAAAACCCCTGGAGGATGTCATGGCCTAATCAGGCCCCTCAGCCTACTTGGGGAAAACCTGAGTGGAAAACATCAAATTGGATGACTTATCCACATACACCACCTTTTATGAATCCCTACACTCATCCAAGTTGGACACCACTAACCCCAACAAGTCCATGACAAAACCAACAGTAGGGTCCTCAACAAAATCCTAACCAAAACCAGCCATGGACACCACCACAAAACATTAATCAACAACGAAGATTACAAAAACCACATAAAGCTTTAATTGCCCCACCACAATCCTACCAACAACATAGAAAAGCAACACAAACACAACTTCCATCCCAACTGGTAGAAAATCCTAAAAATCAGCAAATGACTCAATTGATGAAGTAGGACCAAGTAACACAATGTAGGTTAATACTATTGGTAATTTGTGACTCGAGGTCTAGAAAAGCATTAAATCCTCCTATTGTTATCATGGAAATACTGTAGAGACACCGATAAAGAAGATACACTTGATGACAATACAAGACCTACACCTTCTTGACAGACACAAAACACTCGGAACAATCAAGAACTTAACCGAGAATACCCATAAAGTTCTTTTCCCAGTGGTTACAAGACACTAAAATTGTAGATGAAACAATGCTAGTACAATAATTGAAAAAAGTGCACATTAAGGTCCCACTTATGTGAGCAATAAGGGACATTCCTAAATTAGACTAAACCATTAGAAATGAGTGTATAAATACACCAGGAGGAAAAAGAAATACCCAAAAACTGTTAGGGTGGAAGGAAATTTGGCTGATTTAGTAGCTGACAACCTTATTTCACCAAAATATGGGGATCCCAAGAGTCCAATTATTACTATTTGTATAAACAATCAGTCAATATCTAATGTTTTGGTGGATCATGGTGTTGTCATTAATGTCATCACAACAAGAAATGCTTAATTTGTTGTCCTAAATAGACTACAACCTACCAATATTGTTCTTCAACTAGTAGATCAATCCATTGCTATAAATGAGATGGTGTAGTCGATGATATAATGGTCATAATTGAATCATGGTAGTATCTTATAGATTGTATGGTCTTACATCCTAAATATCGAAATTGGGATATCCAGTTATCTTGGGAAGACCCTAGTTAGCCATTGTTCTACTACATATATTGACCGTAGGTCGGGAAAACTACCATTCTGAATGGGCAGAAATACAAACATATTTCATTATACCCTCCTTACAAACCTTATGTGAATGTTTGTGACCATGTATGGGTAGATTATTTGGATACTAACTCTCTGAGTTTTTCTTATTTGGCCACCGTTACGGTCTGCAAAACCATATGGCAGAGGTTGTTGAGTCACATACGATGGCTAATGCAGAGGGCTCTATGACTACGGAAATTAGCACTCTAGCTACGAAATTAAAACTCGATTGTACGCCCATTTTATCGGACATGTCCGATGCTATTTCCTTGGTAAATAATACTTGGATGAGTCTTGTAAATAAATATATGCTTATAATATGGAATATTCAAGGTCCTAATTTCTATTTCATTTGACCAATATTTTATCTCTTAACAATATAACCATTCTAGACATGCTTCAACCCCATGTTTACCCATTAAATTCCTTAATCATTAATACAGAGCTCACTATTTTGAATGATACCAAGTAGGTTCTTGTCGGCATAGGAAAAGAGTTGACCATTGGTAATGATTTAGAGGCCAATCAAGAAGTCGGGGTTCTCAAAGTTTTGAAGAAATATTTCCATGCTTTTTCCTAGGATTACACTGATATGAAGGGGATTCATCCTCACATTTATACTCACCATATCTACACTGAGGACATCAAACCTATAAGGCAGCCACAATGGAGAATTAACCCAACGCTCAGAGACATAGTCAAAGGGGAATAGAAAAATTGCTACATGTAGGATTCATCTACCCTCTATCCGATAGTCGATTGGGTCTCCCCATTAATTATAGTTCCCAAGAAAAATGGTAAATGGAGAATATGTGTTGACTAAGGTGGAACTTAACAAAGCTACCAAGAAATATTATTTTCTCGCCTTTTATTGACCAAAAGTTCGGAAAATCTTGCTAGTAATAAATATTTTTCTTTCTTGGATGGGTTTAGTGGGTATAACCAAATTAGTATTGCCCCATCCGATCAAAAATAAAAATACCTTTACTTTCCCCTAGGTACATTTGCTTATCAATTTTTACCTTTTCGACTTTGTAATTCACCCACTACGTTTCGAGAGATCAGCCTTGGCCATCTTTGCAGATCTTACTAATGACTATGTTGAAGTTTACATAGATGACTTCACCGTCACGGATCCACTTTTGAGGAATATCCGAATAACCTTGAGAAATTATTGAGTAGATGTGAGAAACACCAATTATCTCTGAGTCATGAAAAATGTATGATGATGGTCGATCATGGAACCTGTCTTAGGTCACCACATTTCTACCAAAGGTATACAAGTTGACCCCAAAATATATCATCATCACTTAGTTACCTACACCAACTAATCGAATGACATCAAAATCTTCCTTGGTCATGCAAGGTATTATCAGCGTTCATAAAAGATTTTAGTAAAATTTCTAAACTATGTTCTCATTGCTAACAAAAGATTGTGTTTTTGAATGGTCCCCTCAGTGCCAGCATGTATTTGATTCTATCAAAGAGAAGTCGATCATCGACCCAGATCTTACGATGCCCGATTGGGGAAACCTTTCCATATACACATAGATGCCTCTAATACAGCCATAGGTTATTTCCTTGGGAAAAAGGTGCAGTAAGATCACATGTATTCCATTTACTTTATCAACAAGAACTTGACTCCTATGGAAAGAAATTACACTACTACAGTAAAAGAAATTTTAAGATGTTTTATACTCTTTGAATAAATTTTGTCATTACATCACTGGGTATAAAATCTTTGTTTATACTAACCACTCTGGCATTTGATATTTTATGAATAAACTAGTGGTTGGAGGTAGGATTATTCGATGGTTACTCTTGTTACAAGAATTCAATCTTACCATTATTGATAAGCCAAGAAAATCTAACATTGTTGTTGATTTCCTTTCAAGATTGAATGTTTCAGGTAATGATGAAGTAGTCCAGGATCAATTTCTGGTGAAAATTTTTTGTTGTATCAAATAAGACTTCATGGTTTGCCGATCTTGCAAATTATTTAGCAACAGGGAATTTTCCTACCTATTTAACTCATAAGGATAAACGAAGACTAGTTAAAAATAGTGCAACATATAAATGGTGTAATTTACTTTTATTGAATGATGTCCTGATATGGTTCTTCACGGTGTATTTAAGAAGATGAAGTACATGACATATGAGCTTGTCATAATGAGCCAGAGCTGGACATTATTCAATAAAATGGACAATTTACAAAGTCCTTAGAGTAGGGTATTATTAGCCTTCCTCCACCGGATCAAAAAGTATGTATGGCGGTGTGATGCATGCCAATGAATGGGGAAGCCCACAATTTCAATGGAAATTCCTCTTAATCCTCAACTAGTCTTAGTACCATTTGAAAAATGGGGAATTGATTTCATTGGACCTTTTGATACCCCATCTTTGGTAAGGCATACCTATTGGTATGCACAGCATCACGTCACTAAATGGGCTAATGTTCAAGCATTGGCATCTACCAATAAGGATGTTGTTATTGATTTTATGTAAAATCATATATTGTTATGATTTGGTGTGCACCTGTGGCCATTATATCTCGATCAAGATCCTCAATTTTTTCAAACATGATTGAGGTTTTTGGAAATCTATCAAATTAAGCACTGAAATTTTTACCCTATCACCCCCAATATAATGGGCAGGTGGAAGTAACCAATCGAGAACTTGAGAATATTTTGACTAAAGTGATTAGTCTTGTGAAATAATTGGGTACCTAAACTTCCCGAGATAGTCTAGGCCTATAATATGACCTCGAAAACAACTATTGTATTTCCCCTATGAGTTGGTATTTGGGAAGAAGCCATTTTTACCTGTTGAGTTTTAATTACACACCTGGAGAACAACACTAGAAGTTGTAATCAATTTGGATGAAGCACAACATGAATGAGTGATGCAGATGAATGAATTGGATGAAATACGTATGGAGGAACAACAACAGAGACAAAAATTCTTCAATATCGAGTAATACTTGGCATGATACTCATATCAAATCCAAGACATTTCATGAAGGGGACTAGGTCTTACTCTTTGATTCCAAATATCAATAGTTTAAAGGTAGGTTATAGACACACTAGTTGGGCCCCTATCGATCAATGGAGTGTTTAATAATGGTTCGTGTGGATATTACCAATCAATGGTGATAAATAGACTCAAGATCTACCAACCACCTCTTGACAAGAAAACTTTCACCAGTGAGATTATGTTGAGTGAGGACATGCATGTTGAGGAGTCTTTTTGCCCCTCGATCCTAGAGTAATTATTTCTTGTTAATTTCAATAAATGAGGATGGTCATCACTTCAATATTCTTCCCTTAGTTGTTTTGTTTTCAATAAATGTAAGAATCTTCATTATTTGGAAGGCACTAATCACATTTAATCTCAAACTACATGATGTGGGAATCTATGGATATCAGAGTTTGAACTTGGCATGGGTAAGTGCATCCTAACTCACTATGAATATTTCCTTATAAAGCAATACCCCATGCATGCACTTGTCATGATTACATCCATCATGTAATGTTCAATATATTTATCACAGATATCCTTCCAAATCCAATGTTACGGTATGATGGCATAAGGGTGTAATGAGTCATGATTTTCACACACATCATATGTGTTACATTCTACGAAGAAGGACAAGTGTCAATTCTATTTCAAATGATGGGATGTGCACCGTCTCACATATCATAAACTCTCACAAATGGCTGGTCTTGTCACCTTTTTACGCCGCCAAATTCACTCTGATTTTACGTAATTTAAGGATTCAGGTGCAATTAAAATTAATAGTTCCAAGTTACTTCCTGCCATTGATTCATGAGTATTGAGAATATCATTCTACCTGCCATCACATAGTGAATTTGAGCACGTCTTGTTCTTATTTCTCTACTATCTGGATTCATTCACCTTCAACATGGGACAAAAGAAGAAATTTGAGCCTGATTCTCTGGACCCATTACTTAGGAACGCTACACTTTCGTAGGTGTTTTATGATTCAGGTTGGCTTGAATTCATCCAAAAATTTGAAGGTTTTGATGAGGGTGTCGTAGAGGAGTTCCTTGAAAATTTTGAAGCTACCTATTCATGTGTTGGAGGGAAACAAGTTGAGATTACCAGCCAGGTAGTTTTGAACTATCTCGACTTGCTAGATTTTGGTTTGAAAGTAATGACAAATGATCCCCTCAAATACTTTCTTGCTTTGTTTCATGAGGAGGGTGAGGCATTCCCCAAGGTTATCCTTACCCCCTAGGGTGTTCAGAAAGGCGTTAAGTGGGATAACCTACCCACAATTTGGAGAGATATGGCCAAATGGGTTAAAAGGTATTTTATATGTTATGGAAAGCCCTCCTCGTGCTAGGTGGCAATGCACTCAAGATTCTTATTCATTTAAAGAAAGGATGTGTCAACCCTTCCCTCAAGGTTAAATTTTCTAAATACTTGAGGACGTTGTTATCAAAGTTGGCCAAAAATACAATTCTGGAGGAGGCAAAGTGATGTTGAAACACCCACGGCTAATTCATTTGTTGTGCTCACATCAAGTATTTTTTAAGCTAAAGTTGAGGATTGAAAGGATTGTTGTGGGGGAGGGTTCCAAGCCAAAATAGTTAAAATCAGGGCCATCTTCCACACCTCGGTCCATTCCCACACTAGCCTCTCACCCTGCACACAAGAAAAAGGAGGAACTTGGTGCTTTAGAGCATGTGGACAAATCAGGTGCTCAAGTAAGTCCATATTCAACCACTTCCAGTTCTAGAGGTAGGAATACCTCTGCTCCATCTTCTTCTATGTGCCCCTAACCATGACAGTCTTGTACATTGCATAAAATTGGAAGCTCTAGGTCGGAGGGATTCGCTGATGTTTCTGCCCCTATGTGGGAAGTGGGGAATGAGGGAGACAACAAGGATATCCCCACTGAAAAATCACCAAACACCATCTTCACTACCGCTCATCCTTTTCCCTAGTATTCAACCATGCCTACATCTTCAGAAGTTCACTCCGCAGCTCCAGAAACTACTTTGGTACCTGAAGCCCAGAATCTCATTCCAACACCTATTGCAATGGACATTGATCATCTTAGGTACTATCAAGCTACCAATCCTCATAATTATATGGAATAAATCACACTCCTTAAGGACCAATTGAAAGGTATGGAGGGAAAAACTTGTCTCTACAACTGAATTTACCCAATGCATAGTGGAGAAAGTTAAAGAAATAAATGATTTACAAATTGAAGGTAGTAGGTTAAAGTGACATAAGGATAAAGGTCTTAGCATTTTGAATGATTTTCACCAAATATTTCTTCAAAATGTAGAATTAAAAAAGGAAAATAAGAAATTAAAAGGGGAGATGGAAATTGTCCAAAATGAAAAACAAAAATTGCTCTCTTTTTGGACTTTGTCTATTCTTTAGATTTTAAACTCTTATCTTGTAGGAAACCCTCCTTAGTTTACAACATGTTTATTCAGGAGCAGTTTTATTCTTGGAAGTTGTTTTAGTTATGTTTTTAGGTGCCTTACAAAGCTCCTGATGGAAATATTTTCTTATCTGTTTACAAGTCTAGTACACTTGAAATTCAAAACTTGCTCTGTGAGTTTTACCTCCATAATATGTTAGTTACCAATGTAAATTCCTCAATTTAGTACATTAGAACAAGAAAAAAAAATTGATAGGTGCATCCTAGTTCTAAATACATAATTTAGAACTCTCAGATCATAACAATCATTCTTATAATAGATAACCATATGTAGTTGTGATGACTCAGAGTACCTCTGATCTATTCATTCCATGACTCGGTAATCTACTATCTATTCATGAGTATCAAAGAGTTGGCATTTTTATTTTAACACATCACTCTTGCGGTTCTCTTCCCTAATCTAGGATTCAGAATGCTCTATCCAAGGAACCTATCTGAATAATTGTTACCATTATTCATTGGCATCTTGTCCCTCAAACTAGGTGACATAGGACAACGTAATCAGAGCTTGTGATACTTTGGCCAAAGATTTGAAACATCTCGCTTATGTCTCATATTCCTTGACGGCATACTCGTCAATCTAGAATACGTCCTTCACCCCATTCCTATGTTATGTAGAATGTCTTACACTGACTTCTGTCAGCCTCCCCGCCCCAAGTTATTCACTCAGGAATGGATTAATAATATGACCACGTTATAAGGATGCTCTCGAGGACTAGGGATACGCCTCGACATACCTTGGGTCACCCTAGTTAACCTGTGTGTCAAGATACCCCGAGTCTCAGGGCGTCTTATAACATGACCACATTCCTAACCAGTCCCATAGTAAAACTTGTTCAAGTTTAAGGTGTAAATCTTAATGATCAATGCAAAGGGTGTCATCATAAGTCACCTGCATTGTTGTATCTTCGAGAAGATCCTATTCTTCTCAAAGGTACTGACCATAGATTGACTTTTGCCATCAACCTTCAAATCCACCTCGAAAAGATCTACTTAACTTTAAGGTGTTACTTACGTTGAGTTAAAGTTATACTTTAAGACACTCCTTTTAGGGTAGTCTTTTCCCAACCCCTGGGTTCCTCACCTTAGAATTTCCTTTCTTATTAAGACCCATTTCACAAAGAGAAGTTAATAAGATTTGAGGTCTCATCAAGGAGTTCATTGATACACAATAATCTAAATCAACGAAATTGGGCAATAGCCCTAAATCTTCTCATAAGGTTGCTAACCATACCCTTTTAGGTTTATATCAGTTCTCAAAACTGAAATATATCTTACTTATTAGTATTAAGATATAGTGATTTAAAATCAAATTAAACATTGTCTTGACTTAGATCAAGACTAGGAGTAGTAATTTATTCTTCCCATTCAGACTTCTGTTAAGGTTTATTTTACCCTTAGCTACTCGAAAGACAGTGAACTAATTCCATATTAGCTTTAGATAGAACATAACAAAACTACTAATATTTACAAGAATTCAATCACATAATCCTTGCAATGTTTACTTAGAAAATCCCAAATATCTCCACGGTATACTATAGTAAAAATGCACTTAAAATCATTCGAACCGAAGAAGATCAATCCATCAAGATACGAAGGCAAACACATAAGTAACAAATACCTCATTACATTAATTTCTAAGCTAATCAAATACAATTTATGCATTCAACATATTTGATACAATACTCAACAACAAAAGAACAACTTTCTTCAAGTAGTACATTTAGAGAATCAAGTTGGAATTCATCATAAAACCAAATTAAACAATTTGAACATCATATCAGATCTGCGTGCCTTTACCACTTACGGAAACCATCTACAAAAATTGTCAACACGGGTCAGTTTGGTGAACTGAGCATGATAAGCACTAATTCTTAAAACAATTGCAATCCACCAATTGTTCTCATTAAACAACCTGTTTAAATGAAATCATTTCTTCAAATTCCAAACATAAATCAAGTTATTCATCTTCTTATATTTCTAACATGACCTTTAACGCATAACTCATATTATAGATGTCAATTAATCCTTAATGCCTTTCAGATAATTCATCTTATATGTTAGAGACTAAGAAAAAATGAATACAACCATTCAAAGATAGCAATACTCCTACAAGAATGTTTCTAACAATTACTCAAAGGCAGTTTAAACATTCAACAAGCTCAACTGACTTAATTCTTTTATAATTATAACACATTTCAATGTTATTGACAAGTATAGCTATTTATACAGCAACACACATTTTATACCAGTCTCTCCATACAATACCACGGTCTATCCTTGTTTTTCCCTTACCGTAGATATCACATGAGGCTTCAAGAAGAAAGCACACAAAGTTTCCTGACTAGGAGAGAGATTATTTTCCTATTCCACTTATTATACATCAACATATAATTTACAGTCTAGAAGAAAGAAACAGAGTCAATCAGATTCCCATATCAATCATGTTCGGATCTGCACCGACTTCTATGGAATAACCCAATTACTTTTACGCATGCGATTTAAAATTGAGATCACAAGAAGAACTACAGTTTCTTCTAAATTCAATAATAAAAAAACACCTAAAGCTATTAAGCAATACAAGAGCTCTCGCGACAAGCAATAGTAAATAATCCAACCATAACAGACTCATCAAATCTTTTTCATATCATTCATCAACATGAAATACACAACGCCATCATCTGACATGGCACAGCTAAGAGCCCTTTATCACAGTCAAACACGAGACTAGATAACACTATAAACAAATGACGTTCCATATGCAAATACAGTGACATTCACACTGAGTCGAAACACAAACATGCATAGCTTCATTCAACTGAATCTAATCCCTACGATTATACAGCAAGGATTTATATTAGAAGCCAATTTCAAGAAGAATAATCACAACAAGGACTTCACAGAAGCCGATTCCATATCAATAATTTCCTCAAAGTTCATCCGAAGTTGAGCTATTACGAAATACAACAGGGTCTCAAACAGAGTCGAGTTGGTAAAGAAAACCCATCCCTTAATTCCTCATAATTGAACTAAACATAACACAACAATATTAAGAAAGAGTCTATACGATATGCATGCATAGTGAGGACTTAAATCGGGAATCGAGCCAACACGCAACATATCAAGGACTCCAACAGTGTCAAATCCAACCAAGTACTCACAACCAGGGTTTCGATTGAAGTCAAATTCATACGACAACAATTCAAGAATTCCAACAGTATTCACCGCAAAACTTCTACAGAAGTTAAAAACATAAATTTATGTTTCAAGGACTCCAACAGAGTCAATACCATATAGTATTCTACTATAGAAGTTTAGTTGAGAATACTATATGGTATTGACTCCGTTGGAGTCCTTGAAACGTAATTTATGTTTTTAACTTCTGTAGAAGTTTAGTTGAGAATACTATATGGTATTGACTCCGTTGGAGTCCTTGAAACGTAAATTTATGTTTTTAACTTCTGTAGAAGTTTTGCGGTGAATACTGTTGGAATTCTTGAATTGTTGTCGTATGAATTCGACTTCAATCGAAATGGATCCAAAAGGAAGAATAAATACAGTAACATTCCAACAAAGTCTTCGAATAACCTGAGATTCCTAATTCCATAGGAAAAGAAGAACCAAAACAATGCTTCAAACCAACTGTACTAAAATCACCTGAACAGAGTTGTTTTAATGAAAGCATTTGGATTAAAGCAATATTTTAAAATTCAGGGCCTATCATGCCTGGTAATGTCACTTAAAAATATGAAGAAGACCTCTGAATGTGCTCGCGCCTTCTCCTCTTCTTCCACGATAGATTTAGCAACAATAATTTGTTACCCTCATGCCTTATAAACTTTCCCGACAGAGAAAAGAGCTAGATAATCTCATAGTTTCCATGCAACACAAAGTAGACTGGTTCGAAGAACCAGTGATCAAACAGAGAGAAAAACGGAGCGTATGGAAAACCAAACAACCAACTAGTTTTCCATTTGCATGCCTTCCCGAGCAATCCGCGCTCGGGAACCAAAGTTCATCAATGACATTAACTCCAAGATTCCCGCCTATTTTCCATTGCCACCGACCGCCAAAGTTGGCGATTGACAAATGAAAACAAACAACCATTCCCAAATTTGGTGACTCTGCCACGTCAGGTCTCAATAGCCGTTTGCAATCTCTACCAAATCCCTTATCCTTCATGCTTATCCACCTCATTTAATGCCATGGAAACCACCGCCCATGGCTCACACCCCTTCATAGGTCCCCCTTCATCCATTATCATAAGTTAGGTTAGAAACATAGGTTAGATCTTACGGTAAGACATTAGTCTTACTTCCATAGTGCTTAGGTAGCTAACCTTAGGAGCATTAAACCTATAGTTTAGGGCTAGGTTAGATTAGCAATAATTCAACCCATAGGTTATAGTTTAGGTTAAGGTTATTAACCTTAACGAATCCATTCTAGGTCCCACAAGTAGGTTTGATCAGTATTAGAACCAACAGGTATAACATTCCCGAAATGGATTCTATCTGGCATTGATAATAAGCTTGCAGTATACACTAGAATTTATTACCTGGCTTAAGGTCTAGGCCTTCCTGATATTATGATATCGGGAACCAATTCATTTAACACGATCAACCTGAGTTAGACTCTGGAATTGCTTATTCAACACATTCAGACCTTGCAACTTTCGTAAGGTCTATAATTTTTTTGTTCATCCAGAATAAACTTAAAACATCTCTTGGATCAATGCAACTGATCCAAGGCTGAGTCATAAAGATGGATAAATCCACAATTCCTCTCGAAATCAAATTGAACTCAGGTGCTAAAAATGAAAGAAATAAAAGAGTCCAAGCATATCCTGACTCAGTCAAAGATCTTCAAGAGCAAAGAAGATACAATCCATATCAAGCATGACTTCACAATCAAAGGAACACATCCTTATATACAGAAGAAATCATATATCAACACTTGAATGCTCCGGAGGAAGTAACAATAGTTCAGGGTGTTACAACCAATGTCCCTAACTTTTTAATTAAGTTATTTGTGAGGGATTTTCAATTAAAATCCTTTCAGTCCTTGCTACGAAATCATATCATATGGGGTGATAAAATGGACATTTTTAATCACATGGCTCAAATAATAGGTTTTTATATCTATCCTCCACATCATACCGATGTGTCTTTGTGGAAAAAGTTCAGATCTCTCTACTACCAAGCGGGTATTGGAGAGAATACTTCAAAATTCCTACTTGAAATGTGTAGAGGATTTTGAAACCTATGGTCAGTAGCACTTTGGGGTGTCCAGGCAGGCTTGTGACAGGAGATGGGACACTTTAAGCCTTCCACTGAAACACATGGAGGTTATTTCCCCTTAGAATTTGAGTTGGAGTATGCGTCGGGGTGATGCCCTCATTACAATTATAAGATATTCCTACTACCAAGTGCATCTACAATGATGAATGGGTAGGACTTCAGTGCATCTACCCCCTCCTCTTTAGTCTTACTACCACTTGGTAAAACAATGTTGCACAATCAAATGAGAGTTTTACTGACTTGGGTCGAGGTCACTTAAAATACTCGAGAGATGTAAAGGTATTAGGATGAAATATGTTGATCGGTTTGAAGAGTATGACATGGCTCACAAGCTTGGTTACAGAGTAGGACATAGATAGGTGGCATTGGCACATGCAACAAGTAAAGTAAGGGGAAAATGATGAGTGCATTATTTGGCTCATTTATATCATTCCTACGATCAATAAATTTCCACTTAGATATGATTTGCTAATGCATGGGGATGCTTTGTATAGTTATATCATAGTGAGTTTGATGCATTTTCCTTGCTTTTGTTCATGAAAATTGATTACCATATAAACTTCCTACTAATTGTATTTGTGAGGAAAATGTGATGATGTGTGCAGGGAAATGATGAACATTTGTTGTTGATGTAATTATGAAGTCTGAGTTTGGAGCTAGAATATGGGAGCAGAAGAATTTTTCCACCATTTGACCTATTAGTATGGGACTTATTTATAATTATCCCAAAGGAATTTATGAGCTTTATTTAATATTGATTAGTGGAAGATGTTAGTGTTGCCTATTATGGAGAATTTTGTAACCGTTTGTGTCTATATTAAGACACCTTCTTAAGAACATAGTTATCTATTTTTTTTATACACTTTGTAATATATTGTCAAGTGGTATTCAAAACTTTCAATTTCATATGCTATCTATGATATGTAACTTATTTAAATTAATATAAGTAAACATCATTTTGGAGATCTAAAGTTTTTGGTAATTCTTCTATACCAAGGAGAGAAAATGCCCAATCAACCGAGGAGACAAGAGGTTGTTTTATGTTCACATATGCATATAGTTTTCGATAAGTCTTACCGCAATCCTTGTTTCAAAGTATATTTCATGCAATATTTGTTTGAATGTATTTTTTTCCTTACAATACTTTTATCGGAATATGTGTTTTATTTTATGTAAAGTATAATTAACATGCGATCTTACTTTTACTAAGTTATAGCTTTAATTGTGTAGTTGCAATTCCATTTTTAAGTATTGTGTGTGTGTATTTCAATTTCAATTAGAAGTGTAGATTTTATACTTCCTTTCATTACATTTGATGAATTCCATAGATTTACAACCAACTTAAAATATCTCACAACACCCCCAACAAAAATCCCAACAGAACTCGTTACATAAATATCCATTGCATACAACCTATGACATACACCATGGTTTATAATGACACTAAAAGGAGATCATGTTAGTTAAATGATTGGAGAATATGACCCATTACCATCTTGGAAGGCACGAGAGAGATACCCCTTAATCTTCCGATTAGAGCTCATTACTTGGAGAAAGCAGAGTTGTCGGCGTGCATCCGAATCTACATGGTAACCAGATTGCTTATTTTTCCAAATCCAGAGATAAGTATTACTAACCTAGTTGGTATTGGTGGAAGTAACCGATCAACACCTAGGAGGTATAACTTTTCATTTGGCACATCTATGGTTGCACAATCATTTCTTATGTTTGGAGGTATATTGTCTGGAATGACATTTGGGAAAATTATGGGTACACAAAGATTGGTTATAACATCTAGAAGCAAAGCATGCGTGACACACATGTGGTAGCGGTGCAATATTGTAGACCTGCATTGGCACAGTTCCTACTTGATAGTGGGGACATAAGGCATGACCACTTCAGGAACTTTACCATCTATAGGTAGTGGATCTGGTGGGTTAGGTGGAATAGAAACTAGAAGACCTGGTGGACCTAGTGGATTTGGAGGATCTAGTGGGTTAGGAGGGATAGGCGTTGGTGGATCTAGTGGATCTGGTGGTGGAGGAAACATCGAGAGGGAATCAAGGTTCTGGATCAGGAGTAAACAAGGGCCTTAACCACCTCAGCAAGTATTTTTTGAAATTTCTTTATATCTACCGAGATGAAAAAGGTATTGAGGATGTTGAGAGAATGTACACAAATGTGAGTTCTTATGGCACGTAAAGGGATCACTACCCGAAATGTAAGGAAATTCAATTTTCAATAATGTTACAAGTGGTGGAGGCATAATTGGTACTATAAGTATGACCCCACATGACATGAAGTAGTAGATTATACCGCGTTGTGTAATGCCTTCTTAGCTGAATTTCATATTCTTGAGTTTAAACAAAAGAGCATTAGTACACTAAAGGAGATTCAACAAGGTATGGCAGAGAGTGTGTGGGAGTATGACATGTGTTTTAAGACTCTCTTATCAAAATTATCTTATGATATTCATCCTTCTCAGCATGCTCAATGGTTTGTTGGAGGACTAATAATACCTTTTAGGAGATCACTTTCTCATAATACTTTCACTAACCTGCACGAGGCCTTAGAGGCTTCCCTACACACCGAGGTTGTAAGAAGCATGGATATCGGTGTTAGTCCTTTTCTTGAAGCTCATATTTCTACAATGGAAAATCAACTAGAGAAGCTATCTGCAAACTCAGCCCATGAGACTCATAGTGGCCTATGGTGCATGGATTGTGAGGTAGAGGGGCATATGAAGGACAATTGTCCTCAAAGATTGGTACATGCCATGATGGTAGACTATGAAATTTTCCATGGAGATCATGATGTAAGTAGGTGTCTACTACTACAAAGCATGTGATCCGTAAGAATGTGTCTTGTTATTGCAAGATTTGCACCTCTACTACTCATGACACCAAGGATTGTAGATTGATTGACTAGATACATGATTCCATTAATATTAGTGTGTAAGACCAACTTTTCAAAAAATCCCAAGGATGATGGTCATCACTATGAAGGACATATGGATGGAGGAGATTGTGGAGTATTTAGAGGTTGTGGAAATCATGGAGGTAGAAGGGGTAAATTCCTTCACATAACTTGTTATAAATGTGGGTCCACAGAGCATTACAAGCATGATCATCTTGACTGCCACAATGTCCATGTTGTGGTAATAAGCACCAGTATGAGGAGTGCCCAGAGCTATTTAAACACATGAGACAACAAAAATGAAAATACAAGGGTCTTTAGGATGGTAAGCTTCAAGAAATCATACTCATTGTGGATGTCAAGGGTGATGTGTGAGTCACAATTAGAACCTGTACTAGTGACAATGCAATCTTAGGTTTTGTGCGTCAGGGAGATACTAAAGTTGAGACCATTGATTACAAGAGAAGAGGTGGTGTATGGGAATTATCTAGACCCTACCCATCAGAAGGAAGTATATCAAGAGACCATGGACATAATCAAGAGTCTTCAAGGGGAAATTCAATGTCTAAAAGAGCAATCCAGGAAGTTGGGGCAAAAGAAAAGCACTAAGGTCCCTTAGTCATATATAGATGATGTCATAGAGGTATGTAAGATGTTGCGCCAAGAGAATATCATTCCTCTATTAGGATAATGGTTGAGGATAAAATACCAAGCACTACAACAAAGTGCAAGAGGTAGGTTTTCATGCTAACCTTCCTCCCCACATCCTTGACTACGATAAGGAGATTACCTTGAATGCAGTTTATGATTGATGGATCCTAAGCAATATTTTGATTGGCATGGGAAAAAAATTTAATGTTCTCACCCTAGAGATTTGTAATCAAATGGGAATGATCCAGACAGCAATTCTAGTGGCGCAACTTCCAGAGATCATAACTTTTGCACCGTAGCTCCGATTGACTCCGTTCAAAAGGCAACGGAAAGCTTGGAATGTGTAGAATGTGATGAGAAGGTGCAGAACTCTGTTCGGCAATGTTTGACCCCCGAAATCCGCGTTTAAGGGGCCCAAATTGTGATTTTTGTACTGCTGTCTAAAAATAGTAAATTCTAAAAATAGTATGTTTCGCAAAATTAGTGCACATGTAAGTCTTGGAAGATGAAACACCTCGTCTCCCTCGAGACTGGTGACCTTCCACATCTTTCTAGGTGTCCTTTCGTATTTATAAAGTATTATAAATACATATGTAACCGGAAGAAGAGATAGACATCTCTTGGCAGAGATAATTGATGTATTTCGAATTCTTTGAGTAATTTACATCTCTTTTCAGAGATAGTTGTTTTGCAATTCATTTGGCACATTTGTTAATCTGTTCCTTAAGTCTGAAACCCCTCGGTTTTGGATCAGTGGTATCAGAGCTAAGTCGTCTTGAGAGTGTATGATCCCCAGAACGAGGTCGGAATACAAAAAGCTTGGGTGGTCCACACACATTCTGCTCGCGCAGCGACCTCCAATGGCGGACAACACCGGATGGATGATCCTCTCAAAAATATGGTGAATGAAGCTCTTAGGAGCAAAAGGATCAGATGCTACAACAATTCACCCAAATTTCGCAACAACTACAAGTAGGAAATCATGCCTCCTCATCTCGTAAATCGGTCCTTTGGTGCCCCGACTCCATTCAAGGTGCAAGTAAATTTCGACATCCCTATTTTTGAAGGTAAGATCAATTGATGCAAAGAGAGCTGGTTGGACCAATTGACCTCATATTTTTCCAATCAATTTCTTGATAAGGAAAAGATAACATTTTCTCTATTGAAATCATCTCTTCTTTGTCAAAAATTGGTGGGGTGTGTATAAGAATGGGCTCAAAGGGATGAGCTAGGAATCACAGAGGAACCACATGGAATGATTTCGTGGATGCCATAAAGGAAGAATATTACCCCTGTTGGGGCCTATGATGAGCTTCATGCATTGGCAAAGCAACTTCGTCAAGGTAAGGACCCGATCGGTTCAAGATTATCTTGACAAATTTTCATTCTTTATCTACAAGATTGGGCATTCAAGACACGAACAACATAGGATTCTAAAATATCGCAGTGGCCTACAATGGAGCATCGAGAGGACTTGGAATTCTTTGGATTTCAACCCTCGGTGAGGCATACAAGTTTTCAGTCAAGATTGAACAAAAGCACAAAAGGAGGATCTGCTAGGAACCAACCCGTGAGGGGGAAGAATGATAAAGAAGGCGGACCGAGGTCAAGGTTGGAAACAGAAGGAGTCGCAAGGAAATAAGATGCGAAGGAGAAGACAGGAAGTGGTGCGACCTCCACAAAACAAATCGCCACTCAAGGAAGAATGTCGAGCCATCAAGTCCTTACTCGCCGAATCATCTTCTTCAGATTATGAGACCACGAGGTCAAGGATGAAGACGATGAAATTATAGATGATGATCCGGATGTGATCATTGCCACCTCAAAAGTCAAGAATATGGATGAGAAGGAAAGGCTCTTCCACTCCAAGCTCTGCAGGTAAAAGGTAAGCGCTGCATTTTATCCTTGATAGTGGAAGTCGGAAGAATTTAATTTCGTTGATGTTGTAAAAGCCTAAACCTCCTATAAAGCCACATCCCACCATATAGTATTGGGTGGTTAAACCCAGGAAGAGACCTCAAGTCACACAACAATGCCTCCTTCCATATGCCATCAAGCCCTTCCATGATGAAGTCATGTGTGATGTTGCTCCATTAGATGTTTGTGATGTGCTCCTAGCCACCATTTATGTGGGATAAACATGCCATCTATGAGTCACGACCTAGAAGGGTCACCATTACCATTGGGAGTCGGCGTTATCGGATACCCGAGGTCATTCCCCCAAAATCTGTCTCCCTCATCAGTGCCAAACAATGTAAGAAGTTAGTGGAGAAAACCAAAGCGGTTTGTCGTCTTGATGATCGTGCCAAAACCTACAAACAAAATTATTTGACCTCCATGAACATGCACTCAATACGAAGAAGAAAGCTCAACCAAATCATAAGCGAGTATGATGATCTATTCGCACACCTAAAGGAGTGCCATTTCAGTGTCAGGTAAAACATGTTATTGATTTGGTCCCGGGGTCTCCTTTACCCAATAGCCCTGTGTACCGCAGGTCAGTCCTTGAAAATGAGGAGATAAAGAGGCAGCTCCAGGAATTGATTCAAAAGGGACATATTAGGCCAAGCTCTTCACCTTGTGGAAGTCCAATTATCTTGGCGCCAAAGAAGGATGGAACATGGAGACTTTGCATAGACTATCGGGCTTTGAACAAAATCTTGTGAAGAATCACTACCCTCCCAAGGATTGATGATTTCTTTGGACCAGCTCCATGCGGTGCAAAAATTTTCACCAAAATTGATCTCAAATCGGCTATCACACAGATCCTGTCGAGCCCAACGATGTTTGGAAAGCGCATTTAAGTCTCGTGAAGGCCTATTTGAATGGTTGGTCATGCCTTTCGGACTAACTAATGCACCTGCAACATTCATGCGGATGATGGACAACATCTTGCGGCCCTACACCAATTCCTTCGTAGTGGTCTACCTAGATGATATACTCATTTATAGCCCGACCTGGGAGAGGCATCTACAACATGTTCAAGAAGTACTTCAGACCCTCAGGAAGCTGCACAGATGTATGCAATCGAATAAGTGCACATTTGGGATGACAAAGGTCCAGTACTTGGGTTACGTCGTGGATGAGGAAGGAGTCCATGTCGACCCAGAGAAAATTCAGGTTATTCAGAGGTGGCCTACCCCAAAGAATCTTACAGAGCTTCGTAGCTTCCTGGGCCTTGCCAATTTCTATCGCCGATTTGTCTTGGGTTTCTCACATATTTCCGGGCACTCAATCAAAGTGACTAAAGGAGGGAACAAGGCTAAATTTCAATGGGGAAGCACAATAGAAAGCATTTGAAGGGCTGAAAGAAAGGTTATGCTCGGCCCTGTCCTTTCCCTTCCGATCTACATCATCCATTTGAGTGATGATGACGCATCCGAGTATGCCTTGGGAGTCATGTTATCATGCAACATGGCCACCCTATTGCATACCATAGTGAAACATTCAATTGACACGGTCGGGAAGTACCCAATATATGATAAGGAGCTTTATGCCATTGTCGGGCATGTAAGCAATGGAAACACTACATTCTGGGGAAGGAGACAGTAATCCACACTGACCATAGGCCTTTGGAGTTCCTTCAGACACAAAGCAAGTTGAGGAATGAGAGACACCGAAATGGGCCACATACCTACAAATGATTTCACACGATAATAAAGCATAAGAAGGAAGTGCCAATTCAGCAAAGCAGATTGCCTAAGCCGCCTCCATTGCAGCCCTCACAACTATTCTTGATCTCTGTGGACATGAGACTTCAAGTTGGTGCAGTTTGTATGAGAAGGATCCTGAGTTTTCAGACACATATCAGGCCCTCTGTGAAGGAAAACATGTCTCTGATTTCTATCTACAGAATAATCTCCCTCGCCATATGGGACACATCTCGTGTTCCAGCAAGTGAACAATGAAGATGATCCGGGAAGCACACTTCAAAGCAAGACCTGCAGGCACTTTGGCGTGGACAAGACATTCGCGCACTTGAAGCATTTCTACTTGGCTAATCTAAGGACTGATGTGGTGAAGTATATTAAGTCCTGCACTCCTTGTGTAATTGCTAAGCCAACTAACAAGAAAACAGGATTGTACACACCATTGCGTAACCAACCAAGCCTTGGGAACTGCCTCGATGGACTTCCTCTCGGGTTTGCCAACTTCAAACATGGGAATGATGGTATTTTTGTCAGTAGTTGATCGATTTTCTAAAATGGTGTAATGGTTTCCTGTAAGAAAAATATTTCTGTTGAAGATACTGCTAAAATTTATTTCAGTCATGTATGGATCAACTTTGGGCTCCCAAGTCTATTGTTTCGATAGGGATAAGCAGGTTCTGAGCATCTTACAGGTCCACCTTATGGGAATGCTAGATACAAAGTTGATGAAATCCACATCCTTTCACCCATGATCGATGGGCAAAAGAAGTGGTGAATCGCCTAATTGTTCACATGCTTCGTATGTACCACTCCAAGCACTCCCGCACATGGGACGACGCCCTGCCATACATACAACATGGATACAATCGAGCCCTGCACAGCTCCACTAAACACAGTCCTTTTCAAGCTTGTTATGGATTCCAACCTATGGCTCCCATTGATGTATGCATCCCAATTCCTGCCATGGAATTCACACTTCATGGAAAAAGTGAAGCAGAAAAGGCAACAAGGTTTGTTGAGCAGATCCAGCACATTCAGCACCAAGTCCATGACATTTTACAGAAAATGAATAAAAAATATAAGAATCGCCATGATAAACACAGGATTCCGCATCATTTCCAGGTTGGTGATAAGGTTTGGTTGCGGCTTCAGAAGGAACGACTTGCAGGTCCACACAGAAAGATTCGACCTCTCTGGTATGGTCCTTACACTCTCACTAAGCAAGTAGGGGAAAATGCTTTCGAGTTGAATCTTCCACCCTACCTTGGTCTGCACCCCATCTTCAATGTGGACCTCCTCAAGCCATACCATCCACCTTTGTTGGATACTTCAGTCACAGCAGAACAATTGGACATCTCTGAGCTCAATCCAGCAAGTCTTTCCCCAGCTGAAGAAGATCAGATTGTGGACAATTTGACTAAGACCACCAGGGGACAACCTATTCAACTCTATCGTGTGATAAAGAAAGGAAATCTCAGTCACCAAGGTGAATGGCTCACTGCATACCAGGTAAAGAAGCAATTTCCACAGCTGATGGGGCATCTTAATGCAATGGGGACCATTGCTTCTGAAGGAGGGAGGAATGATCCAGACAGCAATTCTAGTGGCGCAACTTCCAGAGATCATAACTTTTGCACCGTAGCTCCGATTGACTCCGTTCAAAAGGCAACGGAAAGCTTGGAATGTGTAGAATGTGATGAGAAGGTGCGGAACTTTGTTCAGCAATGTTTGACCCCTGAAATCCGCGTTTAAGGGGCCCAAATTGTGATTTTTGTACTGCTGTCTAAAAATAGTAAATTCTAAAAATAGTATGTTTCGCAAAATTAGTGCACATGTAAGTCTTGGAAGATGAAACACCTCGTCTCCCTCGAGACCGGTGACCTTCCACATATTTCTAGGTGTCCTTTCGTATTTATAAAGAATTATAAATACATATGTAACCGGAAGAAGAGATAGACATCTCTTAGAGATAATTGATGTATTTCGAATTCTTTGAGTAATTTACATCTCTTTTCAAAGATAGTTGTTTTGCAATTCATTTGGCACATTGTTAACTGCTCCAAGTCTGAAACCCTCGTTTTGGATCGGGGAAGGCCCCATTACATCCATCTTTAAATGTACTATATATGGATAATAAGATAAAGGAAATTCCCAATGGTGTTTTAAAATATGCCTATGTCACTATCCAAGGGAAAAATTCATGGAGACTTTTAAGTCTTAGCTTACTAAGGTAGACAAATTTCTAGCACTTCTTGGGTTCCCTTGGTGCTATAAGAATAATGATGACTTACATATCAATAAAGCATATATAAGTTTTGAGAACAAAGAGGAATGTTTTATCATTACTTTGATGGATGGGAAGTCGATTGCCCTATATTGAGCCTTTAGGAGAAGATGACCTAGAAATAATTTGTGTGTGCATTATCCAGGACCCTGAGGTTATGAAACCAAAAAAATAGGGCATTATTCAATGGGAATACATTCAATATATAAGTGATACAACTAGTGTGGCATGTGACAATTGGTCAAGCGGGACATATGAGTTAGTCGGAAGGCATTTAAGAGGCTCTGTGATGAGAGTAGAAAAGGCACGCTCAATGAATTACCTAGGAGGAAATAAGTTTCCAAGTTATTCTAGAGGATCTAACCCTAATGTTTTCCTACAAGAAATTGAGATCTAATGGATCTTTGAGATTGAAAGGAGAAGGATGCTTAGCTATACCTTACTCGGGACCGCAACATGTTGGTGGGTAACCCATCGTGATAACCTTCTAGAGTGGTGTGAAGTGAGAATTACGTTCTCTATTAGGTTTTTTTAGAGCAATGCACCTACTATCATACAAAATTATCATGGGAAGGAACCCACCTCGTTTCACATCCAAGCATGTGAGAAGGCTTGGATGGAAGGTGTGGAAGCCTTATCACCTTATTTATGGGTACATAAGTTATACTCCACCTTATAAGGCTATGTGCACACATGGTACATTCACTCAGATGCATCTCGATGAAAGGAAACTTGCAGTAGTTAACAGTTGACCTCCTTCAATATTTTGAATATCATAGTACTAAGCCATCAATGGATGAGGTTTTGTAGGTTGTTAAGCACTTAACTATGTGAGATAGTGTTATGGTGGAGGATAGAATATTGGAATTATTGGGTAAACCTAGATTAGAAGCGCACTTTTATTGAGGAAGAATCAAATAAGATACAGCTTGAGTGTGCATGCATGGAAAAAGAGAAAAGAAAATTTGTATATGTGATCGATGGTGAAGAAGTGAAAAATTTAGATGTTAACCATACTATGGGTACACATGAAGTTATGGATAGTGCTAATGAGAAAGTGTGCACCTACCATGAACCCCTAAAAAATAATAAGGTTAACATTGGTTTGGAGACATAACCTAAGGAGGCCACTATAGGAGATTCTTTGGATAGAAAAGTAGGTTTTGAAGATCATCAATATGTTGCATGAATTTCAGATTTGTTTCTGCATGGGTACCATGAGCTTAAAGGAGTTCACCACTCCTTGGGAGAAATAAAAATAAAGTTGAAGGAAGGTGCGTGCCCAATTCAAAAGAGACCTTATCGAATGAATCTTAATATTCGTGTCAGATTCAAGGAGGATATTGACAAGATGATCACATCAGGCATCATTGAGGCTGTTAAGGAATCAAAATGGATAATTTTGATAGTCATCAGCATTAAGAAGGATGGGAGGATAAGGATTTGTGTTGATTACAGGGATTTTAATGTGGTATGTTTTATTGACCCTTTTCCAACCCCCTTCACTGAGGATATCTTGGAAGGAGTAGTCGGGTATGAGATCTATTCTTTCACAAATGGATTCTTGGATATCATCACGTTATAATTATAAAGGAGGACCAAATAAAGACAACCTTTTCCACTAAATGGGAAATATTTTCCTACACAATCATGCCTTTTGGACTGAATAATGTTCTGTTGTGTTTTCACGCATTGTGGTATAGGCATTACAAGACTTCATCCATAAGTTTCTTCAAGTATACCTTTATGATTAGATGGTATATCGATTAGTGAAGGATCATTATGAAAATCTAAGGATGATGTTTGAAAGATGTCGGTAGTTGAGGATATCCCTTAACATTAATAAATGTCTTTTTGCTTCTCCATTTGGAACCCTTTTGCATCATATCATATGTAAGGAAGGTTTTTTGGTGGATCTTACCAAAGTTGTCATTATTTTGGTACTAGAAGAACCTACTAGCTAGAGTGTAGTGCCCGGATTCCTTGGGCATACAGGGTATTCTGGAAGTTTATAAGGGGGTATGCCAAGATTTTCATGCCATTGGAAAAGTTGTTAAAACACAAAAGTGCATTTCACTGGGGAGAGGCACAACAGATGGTGTTTGATACATTAAATAATAATATTATCACTACGCCCATATTACGCTTTCCTTCTTGGGATAATCCATTCCATGTACATGTTGATGCTTCAGGAGTTGTGATTGGGGAAATCTTAGCACAACTTGGAGAGGGAGTTATTGACCACCCCTTGTGTTTTGCTAGTAGAAATCTAACCCCAGTAGAACAAAACTATACTACTATTAAGCGTGAAGCATTGTAAATGATCTATGCACTATACAAATTTAGGTAGTATTTATTGGCAACACCCTTTATATTCTACATGGACAACATGACATTAAATTACTTGGTAAACAAGCCCATTTTACAAGGGCACATATGCAGTGGGTCTTGTTGTTTCAAGATTTTGAGTTTACGGTTGTTATGAAACTAAGTAAGAGTAATTTAGGACCTAACCATTTATCAAGGATTGACTCAAGGGAGGATGCATAGAGCATTGAAGATATAGTTCCAGATGCACAACTATTTATATTACGATGCATGCCCTCTGACTTGGAATGTATTATTGTGTTTCTCAAAATGGATGTGGCATCAAAAGGAATGAATATTTTGGAAAGGAAATAGTTACCCATATGCACCACACCCTATATCTTAGTTAGTGGAGACTTATACAAGCTAAGAAGTGATGAGGTTTTACACTTGTGTGTGTTATAACATGAGCATGTTACAATCATGGAGGAAGCACATGGTGGAATTGCAAGAGGACACTATGCAAGGAATGAAACCACATGTAAGATCCTTCTAGAAGGTTTTTGGTGGGAAATGGTTTACAAGGATTGTATCAAGTATTGCAAGGCCTATGACTACTGCCAATGCCTTGGTAAACCAGGGAAAAGAGATGAAATGCCTTTAAGAGAAATTGTTAGTGCGAGAACCCATCGAGAAGTGGGTGATTGACTTCATAGACCTTATATTTCCCAGCCACATGAAGGAAAATTTCATGTTATATCATTACATGTACATATTATCTTACAAGGTGGGAAGAAGTGACACCTACAAGGGATTGCACAATGGAAATAATAGCTAGGTTCCGTGGGAAAACATAATCAACAAATATGGATGCCCACTGATTTTAACAAGTGACAGGGGAACTAATTTCTAGAATGAAATAGTTAGGATCTTGTTGGTAGAATTCATGGTAGCCCACCACAAGACTACCCCTTATCACCCATAAGCTAATGGGACTATTGAGGCATTTAACAAAATTATGAATCACGCATTAACCAAGATTTTTATGTGGGAAGAAAGGATTGGGATGATAAAGTTTTTGTTGTGTTATGGTCATACCAAACTACATATAAAATATTGAACAAGGCCACACATTTTCAATTGGTGTTTGGTGTGGAAGCAGTGTTACCTATTGAATTCATGTTACCATCATTGTGTATAGTGCACGTAGGAGGATTAGATGATGAAAAAGTGATTGAGGAGAGGATTGATAAGTTAATGGATTTAGATGAGAGGCGGGTTATTGCTTGCTAGAGTCAAAAAATAAAAAAGGCCTAGTAGAAGGCATGGCATGATAGACACATCAAGAACAAAAATTTATAGGTATGGAAGATGGTTTTATTGTAAGATTCCAAGTTTTTGCGCCATCTGATAAATTCAAAGTGCATTGAATGGGCCCATACATTATATCCTATATAATTTATTTAGGCACTTTCAATTACAAGCACCTTGGATGGAACATGGTTATTGAGCCATTTCAATGGGAGCAGTTGAAGCCCCCGTTATAAATAAGTCTTCTTTGTGTTTGTAAATAAGCGCAAGTATTTCCAATTAGCCTAGGATTTTCCTTAATGCATTTCCTTTCTTTATGTTTTTCTTTCTCGTTTCTTGTTCCCTTTCTTTTTTTGTTGTGTGTGTGTTGTGTACCAATAACCACTTACAATTTTTAAAAATTTCTATATGCATAGGACCATGCATCTATTTTTGTGTACGGTAAAGTGATGTGATAAGTACTTTGGAAGATGGTATTAGAAGTTGTGTTTTGATGGCCTGGATCAAAGGATCAAAAGCACATAGTTTGGAAGAGCACATGTAGAAAAGTTGAACATGAGGAGTTTATTGTCAATAAGAATTTACAAAAACCACATACACGGCTGAGAACCACAAGAAAAACATGAGGCGAGGTGATGTCAAAAATCAGGATAAGGACATAAGAAGTGCCTTCGGTTCTCAAAGTGCTCACGTAATGATCTTTGGTCGCAAGGGTTTTACACGCTAGAAGGTTGTAGAATTTTTCACGTAGGATTAGGCACGGGGGTAAAAGTGTTAAAGGTTATCGGTATGAAAAATATTCCTTTGTTACAAAAGTATATCCATAGGTAGCATGGCATTTATTGTGGGGAAAATTAAAAGCTATAAGTAGAAGGTCAGGGTGCATTATTGTTTACCTTGTATTTGTGTTATCAAAGAAATCCCATGAAATAGGTCATCCTTGAAGAATTTTTTTGTGAAAAGGGTTGTGAAGATTTACGTGCATAGCTAGTTTGATCAGCAAACCGGAGTGGAAAAAGATTACATGGGTGTGAGCGAAGAAGGTTGTGTGGAAGAATCCCGCAAGTGATTATGTTGTCTTGTGGAAAAATGGTTTTCTAGGTTATGGTTCCGCAACTAAGGCACAAGATTGAGGGGATTTGCACAAAGGAGTGGATCCATAGAGTTGAACAGAGCCAGGATCAAGAGAAAGGAAGAAATTTTAGTGACCTGTCGGAGAAATACCACCAAGGAAAGCAGCAAATGGTTCACCAAAGAAGGGAAAGGGCAAGGGGAAATAATATTTTTCCACCAATTTCAATGAAGAATGGTATGCATAGATGAAATATTTAGATGACGTACTTCCTAGAAATGAATGGGTGTATCATGTTAAAAAAATGGTCGTGGAGTGACTACAACCATCGGATGAGCACAATAGAGAATGAGATGGTAGTATAACCGGTTCACCATAGAGACAAGAGGATACCAAATGGAATACCTATCTATGATGATGAGTTAAAGGTGAAGATGGAGAATTTCAGGTTATTAACACTTTATGAGTTGCCCTATTTTGTAAAACTTGAGCAACTATACCAATGGTTAATGTCGCACGTACATGAAGACCACTTCTACTTCATAGGACAAAGGATGTGAATAACTCCCCAACTGATTTCTAAGTTTACCAATCTTATCTATAAAGGAGAATCATTCAATGATGACTTGGATGATAAGGAGGCCATTAAGAAGACTATTGAAGCTTATGACTATAATAAGGGTCGTGATACTTCAATATTTCTATGATTTTTAACCCTATAATGAGGATGGCCACATGCTTGGTCACAAAGATGAATGGGAAAAAGAGATGGACATAGATCAACAAGTCTTGGTTGAATGTTTTTGTAAGATCTCGGAGGGGACCATCTATAACCTATTAAATTTCATAGTAGAAGAAATCATCAACGCCATGTGTGATGGAGAAAATATCATGTTCGGTAATGTCCTCCTTACCATTGTCTTTTCAGAGATTGGAGTGCCTAATGGGCCAAATAAATTTGTTTAGGAATACCCAGATGAGAACCCTTCCCCACAAAAATATTTGAGAAATACACTTATGACACCATGATGGCCTCCCACAAGGTGCACCTATAAAAATGGTATAAGTAGATGCGTGACACATTCAACGCTGAGTGGAGAATACCCAAATAGTTACATGTTTTTTTGTAAGGTGAGGTTGAATTCATTGTGTACCAACATTTTTGTACTCGGCAGGTTTATTATGGAAGATGGAACCATGCATACTTTTGTTATCCCTGTATAGCACAATACTTCTAGGCCGGGGTCAATCGATTTAAAGAAGTTAAGGTTTAACCTCAACATAGTAGATCAAGATTACATCGAGATATGTAGAACATTGATATATCCAAAGAAGCATGCCTATGTGGAGAAGTATATCTCCCATGATGTACATATGTTGAAGCCAAGTGACATTGCATGTTGTTGGGAGGACCACAGCAAGGGTATACCTGCATATAAGGCCTAAGTATGAGAAAGTCACTTACGTTGAAAATTATGTCTCTATCCCAGAAGACCCCACCATAAGGAAGAAGGCCATGCTAAGGAAAAGGGAGAGAGAGGAGGCCCCTAAGAAAAAGGCACCAAGTACACATACAACATAGTCTGTAGGTGCACAAGAGTTGGGTGCAAAACCAAACACCTATGCACGAAGGAAGAAGTCCCCCATAGAAGAAAAATAGAATACACCTGAGGTAAGAGGTGCCATAGCAAGAAAATTCCCATGAAAAATAAGAATCACCAGCAAGAAAGGATTCACCTAGGGAATAAGAAAAAGAAAAGTCTCTTATATTGGAATCACCAGTTAGGAAGAAGTAAAGAGTAACATAAAAGGAAGACTCAGAAGAAACAGAGAGCATGGAGGCCAACAAGGGTGAAGAGGATGATGAAGAGAATGATGAGGCTCATAACCATCCTGTGTACGATGTACATGAGTTAGAGGAAGAGGGAAATGAAGAGAAGGATGAGGATAAAGGAGGCACTCACGAAAAGGGGGAAGTGAAGAAGTAAACATGAAGGATCAAAAGACTCTAAGCCTGATTAAGGAGTAGATAGAGGATGCCATGGAGAGGTATGTAGTAGGAATTATAAAAGAATTGGTGGATCAAGAGGTGGAGCACAACACTAAAGAAGTACTAAAGGAGACAGAGGAAAGTGAAAGTGTGGGAAAGGAGTATGAAAGCATAGGCAAAGATCCCAGCTTAGTAGTAAGCTTCCAAAGGAAACGTGCACATGTGGAAATGGCGTAGTAGTAAACGCAGACCAAGAAATGACTTACATAAATGATCTAAATAAGGTACTACACGCACATTTCCAAAGTACCATTCCTTCAAACCAACTCCTTGCATGGTATTCTTTTAATGAAGAGGGTGTGTACCCATGCACGAGGAAGATGTTGTCTTGGGATTTTGAGTCCCATGTTGATGATCCTGAATTCGAGGTCAACCATGAGGCATTGATGAAGATACCATATGCCAAGGGAGTAAACCCTCTGGGTGAATTCCCAATAATTGTCTAATGAGCAAGTTTGCAATGCACTCAACAAAGTATCGGTAGAAGTTGAGGCGAGGCTCTTTGGGAGAAATGATAGAATAAGGGTCTTGGAGGAAGAGCTTGAGAAGAAAAATGAAGAGATCATTGAAAGAGACATGGAGATAAAGTAGGAGGAGTTGATCATTGAAAACTTAAGTCACAGGTTAAGGGATGAAAAGGAAAAGGTTTGTGAGATCCATAAGAAGATAGAGATTATTTTAGATGCCATATTCTTGAAACACCTAGACCTAGCCCTGCTTGAGAAAAAATATGACTAAACCATGTAGTGCTTGGAAGACTTGACCGCCTCCTCACCATGGAAAGGTGGCCACTCACATTGGAGTCACAGAAAGTCAATGATGTACCAGAAGGAGGAAGAAAAATTGAAGATTTGAGAGATTCTCGAGTATTCCAAGCTCCTTTCCACTGTACTAAAAAGACAGGGTAGTGAGCATATTGGTTTCTACGCATGAGGTGGATCTGAAGGAATTTTAAGAAAAGAACAAAGGAAATAGGGTGGAGTGTGATAAGATCCTATCCAAGGTTGAGAAAAAATTGGAAGAAATTGAAACCTTGTGGGTTTTGATTAAGAATTGGCTTAAGGAGCTATATCCCCAGGTCACTCGTAGAATGGACGCGTTGGATGATCTTAGCAATAAGTTAGAAAGCATTGTAGATACCTGCTGAGTGCTAAGAGCAACGGATATATTTTTGATGAGGTGAGTCCTCTAGTAGGTGACCTACTTTAGCAAGTGCAGGGTGAAGTAGATTCCTATGAAAAGATTGAGGCAATAGTGAAGAAGGAATTCCCACTCCTCCTATAGCAATAGCAGATTCTTTTATTCTTTCATTCTTTATTCAAATTGTCCCAGTTCCACTATTCTTTATTCTTTGAAGAATAAGGATGTTTCTAAGGACACGAGAACACACGTAGTGTGGGGTGATGTTAGACTCTAAATATTGGCTAAGTACCAAGAGCCGGGTGTGCATAGGACCAGTGAGAAGAAGGGCACTCAAGGGAAAGCATGCAGAAAAAAGGGGTTTTAGAAGGGTTTAAGTAAAACCAGGGCATGTACTAGAGGAAGAACATGGTTTTACAGAACTTATCCATATTTGGAATTCTAGAGACACTTGAGGAAAAGCGTGAGGACCCGACTAGGTGTGATGAGTGGATAAGGTGCCAACCTGAAACCTTAGAGGTCAAGAAAAGGATATTCCCTATAAGGAATATTCCTAGAAGACATCATTACAGAAAGTGGAGGGTTTGCAAATGGATAATCATTCACCAATGGAGGACCACATCGACACTTGGCACATGATCTACTAAGGATAGAAGGCATGGTGGTGGTTGCTGATCTTATATAAAGAAATTATCGAGATCGAGAATAAGAGATGGGGAGATAGATAGATGAAGAGGAGAGACAAGAGATAGACATGACACTCGGTAGAAATACATAGAGTAATGAAGTGTTGTAGTAATTCTAGGGTTTAGAGAACTTAGTGCTAGAGGGTTGTAAGGGATGCCATAAGCATATGTATGGGTATTAGGATCTGTAACAAGGGATAAAATGGGAATGGGTATAGTTATGATCTCATATCAGGAAGGTTTTTTGGACACAAGTCTCTGTCAATTAACATATATGGTGTGAGATGACCTTTTTTACTATAATGTGGCTACCAAAACTCTTTTAAATCAAATTATATATATATATATGGGTTTGTTCTGTATATCTTGTTTAGGGGTGTAAACTCTATTGGGCCCCTATAATGTTGGCTTAGTACAAAAAGTGTGTATGTGCATAGTCCTAGTTAAAGATAGGCACAAGGATAGAGTGCATGGGGAAGGGTTTAAGAAAAGGGTTTAAGCAAGCTCGTGGTGATCACGATGCACACAGAGACATAACTAAGGATTTATGACTTAGCTAAATTAGGTGTTTAGGAAAGAACACGTGAAAAGCATGACCCGACTACACATGCTATGTGGATAAGGTGCCAACCTGGCGATAGGTTGGCCCAAGAAGGAGCATGCCTATGGTAGAAACTTCTAGAAGCACATCATGGTGAAAAGTGGAAAGCTCAAGCCTGGGAGAGCATGCTCGCATGGAGGACCACATTCAGACACTTGGAATCGAGATATGAGGGTATCGGAGGATGAGTTGGCAGCCTAGAGAGGTTATAAATACTAGCACTGCAGAGTAAACAGGAGAGAACTAGAGAATGGGTGGAGCTCTACAAAAATACTACAAGAACTCTATTAGTGGGTAATTACACTTGGGAAAGGATGTATTAGGTATGGGGATTGTAATTTTTATTTTTGTTAGCCTAGCTACATTAGTCCAATTGTAATGCATGATGCAGGTCTGCTTCTCTGTGACATTCTGTAATGGCTCCATGGATGTAATGAGGTTACCAGTTTATATATATGAATATCAATGGTTCTGATACATACATATTTTTCATAGGTTCTCTTTCATTTATGTTTATGCTAGGTATGGATGTTTGTATACTTCTTTCTGTTATGATACAAGTCATATAGTCTATGACATACTATCTGTCTGGAATGGCTACAAGGATCTAGAGGCCGTTCTGAGCTCTATGGTTCTTGTATGTCATAAATTATCTTTAAATCTCTTAGACATAAATCATAGATGATTTTTCCCACTTAACTCACATAAAAGAGAGACTCGGCACCGTGCGTGCCTCGGGTGAGCACCCAACATCCGTTGGGTGATAGGCCGATGTGCATGGGGTACCTTTCTTTTGTGATAAGGGTAAAAATGACTACATCTTGTTTCCAAGTAAAAATGACTACATCTTGGTTCCATTTCCGAGACCTCTTTTTGAAGTTGTAGTGGGAAATGACATACATCATGATCATGCGTGTGTGTAATGATAACACGGTTAACATTGGAAAGTGTTGAATCATGGTTCAAGAGTATGGAGGATGATTTTCTCAGAGATTTAGCACTAGACCTGATTTTGATGCACATAGATGGGTAGAAGATAACCTCTACTATGATCTGTATGAAACGCTTTTCTACTACTTCCCAGTGGAACTATATGAATGGCTCTCAACCTATGCGTCTAGATCAAGTTGGCATTATGGATCACGTGTGTGGACCCAAGAAGAATACCAGAGGCTATAGGATGCAGATCTGACATGGACCCATGTTGTGGATCATTGGTGGAAAGGAGTATTGGCTAGCTACACTCTGGAATATGCCATTTCTACATATTCTTGTATGGAGGTTGCTTGAGTTTGAGTTTCTACAGAGCCCATAAGATCATTTCTACGTGTTTTCCTCCGGCTATAAAGATCTTAATGGTTACTATGAGTTTAGAGGCATTCCCAATGGCCGACTAAACCATTCTGAGCACTAGGTGAGGAAGCTAGGGTGAAGGAAGATGGCAGATATTATGATGGAGAAGGAAAGGGAGGAGATACGGCTAGAGTATAGTGAAACATGTGAAAGGGAGATTGTTAGATGATGTGAGGTTACAAGTGTGATGGATCTATGGAGGAAGAAATTGTGGAAAGGAGTCAATGTTCACGCGGAGGACATGGAACCTGATCAGTCTGTGTTACCCTATCTTGGCAAGTGCGTAAGAGAGACCCCTTCAGCTTTTGGTGAGAGTTCGTCACACAAAGAAAGAAGAGTCATTTTCACATATCTGATCACACCCAGTGAACAAACCACGACACATGGTTTTCCGAACCAGGAAGGAGCATCATTGACCCAGTTAATATCAATGGAAGTACTATTAGGAATATTATAGTGCTTCACATATTTATGTGTGTGAATAATAATTACGTGTGTAATTATTATTGTTGAGAGATTATTGTTAGAGATGTTATAATATATTGTTTCAACAATATATTATTATATTTATTGTTATGTGTGGGTTACGTGAGTTATTCTCACCCCACATAATTAGGCTTGGTTGAGATTTTGTAGTTTCCTATATTCTAGGGAAACTCCAGCCTATATATTAGGCTATTGTATTGTGTGAAACATATAGAGAATATATTATTATTTTGCTGTGTAAATCTGCTTGTTCTCCAAGATTTGGTATCAGAGCAGCGTTTGATCCATACAATGGAGAGTTAATTTGTATAGGGGCAATAGTGTATTACATTGCCTTGAGGAATAGCAGTCTTATCTTTGTAGAGAAGATTTTCTATATGCTATAATTTTGTAATTAGACGTTATAAGTTTCAGAGTAGGGAAAATCCATCAAGACGATTTTTTAGTTGCAGGTTCACAGAAATATTAGAATAGAGCAGCCCATTGGCATATAGTGTTATTTTTGTGTTTCTCAGATATGAATGCGTCCATGATTGCAACTTAAAGGCGTGAATAAGAAGTGTCATTTTATGAGGTTCGAGTTCGGTGTTCAATACTATTGTTTGGCATTTTCATTTGGTATGGATAGCTTTCACGTGCACAGGAATAGGATGTCTTCCCTGCCAATCTAATATATGTGCATTTCAAAACTTCTTCAAAGGATTCATTTTCCAATGTTCTGAATTAGATTTGATCGACCTGCTTCAAAGGAGTTTCAAATCTGTCAATCAACTACATAGACTAGTATCTTTTCCTAGCATCACCATAGAAATCACACCAAGGGCTCGGAGTCAACATTCAAAATTTGCATAATCTTACATCCATTTATATCTGCATCTTCTTGTCTCTTAATGGATGTTTATCCTGCAATTTTTTGCATTGGGTTCTATGTATTCAGATTCGGTTTCTCAGTCGTGGAGTTGAATTCGGTGTTGCATGAATGATCTGATTGATATTGGCTACGCCTATTCGAGTCTTGCCATTTTTCAAAGAATTCTCTATGATATTGAAGTTTCTCAGCCGTGCCATTCCTCAGGAGTTTTGGTCAGACATCCTCCTGAGATATGTCGTTCAACCCTTCCAATATGCATTAAATCTTTGAACGAGTTCCTGGATGCTTATACGTGGCGGCTTGGTGATTATCATTAACAATTGTATTGTGAATTGAAGCTCTCCAACTTTGCTTCATTGAGACTCTTATCTCCAGTGTGGATTCCTACCTTAACATCAGTTTCATATTCTTCTAACAAGACTAAATGAGATCTCACATTATTTGGTTGTGGTCGTATTTGCATTCATCAACGTTTTTCGGGATATAGGTATTTTATATTGTAAATATTGGTTTTATTCCTATATTTGTGTCGTATATGTCTTGTTCTTTATTTAGTTGGGTTTAATGTTTTAGTCCGATTGGGTATCGGTCATCAAATCATTTGTTAATATAAAGTTACATAGTTTTGGGCTTATGTGATATAAGGTTTATTGTTGATAGAGTATTGTAAAAATTTTGTAAGAAGTCATCTCTATTTGAGTAAAGGTGTCATTGTAAAAATAAAATAGGTGATTTTAGGTTTTTGTTATTGTGGTGTCAAGAGTGAAATTGTAAAAAAAAAAAAAAATTGCCTCACGGACGCATTTTCGGTGTTACCCGACGTCCGGAAAAAATAAAGTGTTTCACATTGCGGGAGGGAAGAAAAGAATAAACAATGTGGAACAGTTGAGCTTCATATCCAAATCCAGCTGAGCTAGCAGCATGAAACCTGGAGGCAGGAGGCATCGGAGGTTGGAGGTCATTCAACGACCTCTCGTCAGTTGCCAACGACGAGGCCGCATATCAACTTTGGTGACATGTGTGTGTGCAGTTTGATTTTAGTGCTTCCAGTGTGGTGTGCCTTAGTTTGCAGTGATCTTGTTTTCAATAAGTGGAAATTTCACATTGAGGGGGGGAACATCATTCCAATGTTCCATTTCCAGTATGTCAATTTTTTCTATGTATGTATGAGCAACAGATGTCAACAGAATTTCCTATGTTATTCCCTACAGTGAGATGTGATGAGGGCTGATGATAGTACTTGGCACATCATGATGTGGTTGTAGGTAAACCACTTGAAAACCTTCATTTGTGGTTTGTGGTAAACCAATAGCAAAACCACCATTCTTGGTTGTTGGTAATCCATTTACAAAACCATCACTTTGTGGTTTGTGGTAAACCAATTGCAAAACCACCATTCTCGGTTTTGGTCAACCGTTTACAAAACCATCCTTGAGGTTTGTGATCATCCTGTGAAAATCACCAGATCATGAGTAGGTGCAAGTACAAGGGCAGGTTTTCCCCATGTTCGCACTAAGGGGGGGAATGTTAGGAATATTATAGTGCTTCACATATTTATGTGTGTGAATAATAATTACGTGTGTAATTATTATTGTTGAGAGATTATTGTTAGAGATGTTATAATATATTGTTTCAACAATATATTATTATATTTATTGTTATGTGTGGGTTACGTGAGTTATTCTCACCCCACATAATTAGGCTTGGTTGAGATTTTGTAGTTGAGTTAGTTTCCTATATTCTAGGGAAACTCTAGCCTATATATTAGGCTATTGTATTGTGTGAAACATATAGAGAATATATTATTATTTTGCTGTGTAAATCTACTTGTTCTCCAAGAGTGACATACACTGTGCTAGGAGGTATAATTTTCATTTCCCATTTCTATGGCTATGCATATTCTAGTATTCAGAGGAGTCTTTAGACAATGAGCTAGTATGCAATCCCTCGGTCTCACATCTGGGAGTTGCGCGAGGTACAATAGTGGTAGTGGGGGTAATATCACTGAATTTTGGTGCACAATTTAGTGGGAACCGTGTGGACTCTTAGACAACTACTACAGGACCTCGTGGGTCGGGGGCACGGGACGGAGTGGACCTAGTGTTTCGGTGGATCTAGTGGCTTAGGAGGCACAGGACCTAGTGGACTGGTAGATCCGGTGTGGCAGAGGAAACATCAAAGGAAACCAAGGCTCTGGCTCTAGAGGACAAGGGCCCCAACCACCCCCTCAAGTGTTTTTTGAGATGTCATTGGACTTACCAGATTATAGAGGTATTGAGGATGTTGTGGAACATGTTCACAAGTGTGAACTGCTATGGTGCGCAAAGGGTATCACAACCCCATAACGGAAGGCTAGTCAGTTTGCAACCATGTTGCAAGGGCGCGTGCATAGCTGGTATAGGAAGTATGACCCTCATCAAATAGTGGTGGACTATCTTGCTTTAAAGAATGCATTATTGCGAATTCCACATCCACGAATTTTAACGAAGAGCATCGAGCGCTTTGAAGGAGATTCAACAAGGAATGGCAGATAGTGTGTGGGAGTATGATCCGTGCATTAAAACTCTCTTTTCTAAGTTACAATATTATATTCACCCTTCATAGCATGCTCAGTGGTTTTTGGAGGATTGATCACACCCTTTAGAAGGGCCTTATCTCATAAAACTTTTACGAACCTATGTGAGGCATTGGAAGCTTCTCTACGCACCGAGGCTATTGGTAGTGTTGATACTGGTGTTAGCCCATTCCTGGAGGCTCATATTGCTATTATGGCGAAGTAGTTGGAAAAAAAAAATTGTGAACTTAGCCCATAAGACTCACAGTGGTTTATGGTGCACAGACTGTGAAGTAGAGGGGCATGTTAAGGATAATTTCCCCCAGAGGATAGTACGTGCCATGGATTTAGACTGTGAAATTTGTCATGGGGATCATGATGCAAGTAGATGCCCCTTATTACAGCGTATAATCAAGAATAATGTGTCTTACTACTATAATATTTGTACTCTCGCAACACATGATACTAAGGAATGTATGCTCATTGATCGATCGATCCATGAGGCCATTGATCATGGGTGCGCCAGACCAGTATTTCCAGTAGTTCCAAGGGTGATGATCGCCATTATCATGAGCGCACAGATGGAGGCACATGTGGAAGGGGTTTTCAAGGAGGATTTTGTGGTCATGGTAACCATGGGGGAGGAAGGACTGAGTTCCCGTGAGGAACCTGTTTTTTTGTCTACAGAGCATTACAAATGAGAATTCTCAGACTTGTTGTTGTGCTCATGGTGCGGAAAGAAGCACAAGTATGAGGAGTGCTTGGAGTTGTTTGAGCACATGAGTCAATAGCACTAGAAAGATAAAGGTGTTGTAATGGTCAGCATTAAAAAGGTAGACATGTAGTGGATGCCATGGGTAACACGGGATGCAGGTTTGGAACCAGTTTTGGTAACAACAAGAGTAGAAGCCGCACATGCACAAAGAGATACCAAGGTAGAAGAACCTGGTTTCAAGGGAGGAAGTAGTTCATGGAAAGTACCCAGACCATACACATCAAAAGGAGGTATATCAAGACACCATGGATGTTATTCAGAGTTTACAAGGGGAAATCTAGTGTCTAAAGGAGCATTCCAGGAGGGAGGAATAAGGAAGGAGAGTCGAGGCGCCAAAGGATGACCTGGATGAGGTCAAGGAGGTGTGTAAAATGCTAAGGAAAGAGAATATCATTCCCTTGCTAGGATCATGGTTGAGAGAGAAGGTACCATACACCAGGAGGAGAGTACGAGAGGCAAGTCTTACATGTAAACCTTCCCCCTCATAGCCTTGACTATGATAAGGAGATCACATTGAATGTAGTTGTAGATGGATGGCTCCTTAGTAATATCCTCATTGACACAGTGCATGGAGGTCAATGTTCTAACTCTGGATGCATGGCATCAGATGGGAAGACTGCATTATAGCCATCTTCGAATGTGTTGTATATGGAAAACAAGACTAAGGAAATGCACATTGGTGTCCTAAAGGATAAAGCTATCACTATCCAAGGAGCTAAGTTTACTGAAGACTTCGAAGTCTTGGCGCTTGATGAGGTAGATAATTTTCTAACACTCCTTGGGCACCCATGGTGTTACAAGAACAATGCGGACCTTCAGTTCAACAAAGGGTACATCAGCTTTGAAAATAAGGAGGAGTGGGTCATTATACCCCTAGATGATGGGAATTCGATGCCCTATACTAAACCCCTAGAGAAGAAGTTCTAGATAGGATATATGTGCACTCAATCAAGGACCTAGAGATAATACATCCTACCAATGGAGTTATCCAGTTTGAAGATGCTCAGTCAGAAAGTGATACCACCAATCTAGCATGTGATAATTGGGTGCATGGAACTTATGAATTGATGGGATGGTAGTTGAGAGGGTTGGTGACCAAGGTGACAAAGGCGTGCATAGTCCGACACCTAGGAGGAAAGGAGCTGCCTAAGTATTTAGGAGGAGCCTTCCCTGAGATCTTTCTACGGGAGATGGAAGCTCAGTGGAAGAATGAGAAGGAACGGAGGGGGATGTTAAGCTATGTCCTACTTGGTATAGTGGTACGTTGGTGGGCTACACATCAGGAGGGCCTTTTGGAATGACACAAGGTAAGAATTTCTCTCTTTGTCAGATTTTCTAGGAGTAACATGCCCACCACCATCAAGGACTACCATGGGAAGGAGCTCACCTCTTTCCATATCCAGGAGTGTGAAAGGATCTAGAGAGAAGGCATGGAATCTTTTCCACCATCCCTCTGGGTGCACAAGTTGTATTCTACACTGCAAGGATTGTATGTGTGCATGGTACATTCATTCGGAGACACGCCGCCAGACAGGAATTGGCAAGAGCTCACAGCTAACCTCATTCAAACCTTTGAGTATTAGAGTACCAAGCCATCAGTTGATAAGGCCTTGTAGGGTATCAAGTGCCTTACCATGGGGGATAGTGCCATGGTGGAGGATAGGCTATTGGAGTTACTAGGTGGACTAGGTTTGGAGGCGCGCTTTGAAGAAGAAGTAGAGGAAACAAAAGAGTTACAACTTGAGCGTGCATGTTTGGAAAAGGAGAAAGGGAAGTTGGTGTATGTGATTGATGGAGAGGAAGTGGAAAGCTTGGATGTTAGCCATTTTGTAGGGATGCATGAGGTGGTGGACAGTGCTGATACTCATGTGCGCGCCTACCATGAGCCCTTAAAGACAAAGAAGGTTAACATCGGTTCAGGAGAAGAACCTAAGGAAGCTATTATTGGAGATTACTAGTCGGAGAAGGAAGTCTCTAAGATCATTGATCTGTTGCATGAATTTGAGGATTTATTCCCATGTGGGTACCATAAGCTCAAACGTGCTCACCATTCCTTGGGGGAGATGAAGATAAAGTCAAGGACGGTGCGTGCCCAATAAGAAGAGACCCTACTTGATGAATCCCAATTTGCACATAAAGGTTAAGGAGGAGATAGAAAAAAGATATCTTTCGGGATCATTGAAGTAGTGTAGGAATTGAAATGGATAAGTCCGATGGTAATCAACATCAAGAAGGATGGGTGGATTAGGATTTGCATGGATTATAAGGAGCTAAATATAGTTTGTGTCATTGATCCTTTTCCAACCCCCTTCACTGAAGAAATTTTGGAAGGAGTCACTGGGTGTGAAATCTATTCCTTTACAGATGGATTTTTAGGGTACCACCAAGTCTAGATTACAAAGGAAGACCAGGAGAAGAAAACTTTCACCACTAAGTGGGGAAGTTTTTCATATACGGTCATGCCCTTTGGGTTGAAGAATGCACTGCTATTTTTTCACACATAGTGGTGCAAGTGTTCCAGGACTTCATCCATAAGTTTCTTCAGGTCTATTTGGATGATTGGATAGTGTATGGTCTAGTAAAATACCATTGTGACAATTTGAGGTTAATGTTTGAGAGGTGTAGGTAGTTGAGGATATCCCTCAATATTAAGAAATGCGTATTTGCTACACCCTTTGGCATGTTATTGGGGCATATCATATGTAAGGAGGGCTTGCTGGTAGATCCCGCTAAAGTTGTAGTTATTATGGGGTTAGGGGAGCCTACTAGCCAGAGCACAATGCATGGATTCCTTGGGCATATGGGTTATTATAGGAAATTCATCAAGGGGTATGCCAAGATCACCACACCTTTAGAGGAGTTGCTCAGACATAAAAGTGCTTTCCATTAGGGAGAGGCGCAGTAAAGGGCGTTTGATACATTAAAGGATAGGCTTGTCACCGTACCTATATTACATTTTCCCTCTTGGGATAAGCCCTTCCATGTCCATGTAGATGCCTCAGGAACCACTATTGGAGTAGTGCTTGTGTAGCCAAGTGAAGGTATTTTTGATCACCCTTTATGTTTTGCAAGCAAGAAGTTGACACTAGCAGAGAAGAATTACACAACGACTGAGCGCAAAGCATTGTCAATGATCTACATGCTTTTCAAATTCAGGCAGTATCTGCTGGCAACACCCTTTGTATTTTACACCGACCACATGGAATTAAAGTATTTGGTGAACAAGCCCATTCTACAAGGGTGCATATGTCGGTGGGTATTGTTATTTCAACCATTTGCGTTCACCGTAGTAGTGAAGCCTAGGTAGATAAATTGTGGACCTAATCATCCGTCAAGAATTGATTCGAGGAGGATGTGCAGAGTATTGAGGAGACAATGCCGACATGTGCAATCGTTTAGTTTCAGGCACGTGCCCTCAGATTTGTAGGAAGCTGCGGTATTTTTAAAGGAAGGTGTGGTCTTGGAAGGAATGAAGGCATTAGAGAAGAAGTAGTTAGCCATACGCATTACACCCTACATGTTGATCAGTGGAGACTTGTACAAGTTGGGATGTGATGAGGTATTATGTAGGTGTGTATTAGAGCATGAGCACCTCACCATCATGGAGGAAGCACACGGAGGAAGTACGGGTGGGCATTATGCAGGTGATGCCACCGCGTGTAAGATATTAATGGTAGGTTTGTGGTGGGAAACCTTGTATAAGGATTGTAAAGTGTGTGACCATTGTTAGTGCATTGATAAGCCAGGAAAGAGAGATGAAATTCCTTTACGCCCTATACCTAGCGCAGAACCTTTTCAGAAGTGGGCAATAGACTTTGTAGGCCCTATTGCACCAAAGTGCATAGGACTAGGTCACACTATGTCATCACTTGCATGGATTATCTAACAAGGTGGGTAGAGGCAGCCCCAACTAAAGACTCGCAGCAAAGCAACCACAATAGTAAGATTCATGTGGGAGAACATTATCACTAGGTATGGATGTCCTTTTAGTTTAACCATTGATAGGGGCACGCATTTCTTGAATGAGACCGTGAGGATCCTATTAGCAGAATTCATGGTGACTCATCACAAGACTACACCCTATCACTCACAGGGGAAAATAGAACTGTGGAAGCATTCAAAAAATATTGATTCATACCCTGACCAAAATTTGTGATGTCAGAAGACAAGATTGGGATGACAAGGTATTAGCAATATTATGGGCTTACAGGATAACTTATAAAAGATTGAATAAAGCCACACCATTTCAATTGGTGTTTGGTGTGGAAGTTATTCTGCCAGTTGAATTCTTGTTACCTTCTTTGTGAATAGCCTGCGCAAGAGGGTTAGCTGATGAGCAAGCAATAGAAGAGAGAATTGATAAGTTAATGAAGCTGGATGAGAGACGATCACTCGCCAAGTGGATCCAAACAATAGAGAAAGCAAAGTAGAAGGATTGGCATGATCACCACATAAGAAACAATAAGTTTGAGGTTAGGTAGATGGTCTTACTTTATGATTCTAAATTTTTGTGCCATCCTGAGAAGTTGAAAGTCCATTGGTTGGGTCCTTACATAATCTCGTACATCCTTGATTTTGGCACATTCCGATTCAAGGTATTTGGATGGGATGAAGTTTCTGGACACTTCAATGGGAGTAGTCAAGCCCAACTATAAATAAGTCCTTTCGGTGTTTTTAAATAAGGTAGTTTTTCCAGTTAGTTTAGAATTTTCCTTTATGCATTTCTTTTCTTGTGTTTCCCTTTTGCGTTGTTGTTTTGTTTTGCACCTTGGGCGCCGGTAACCTTATTTCTTCTTTTAAGAATCTATGGGTGTGCAGAGGACCGTGCATCATTTTAGTGTGGGGTGGAGTAATGTGAAGGAGCACATGGTTAAAGTGCCAAGGATGTTGTGTTAAAAATCCCGATTGAATGGCCCTATTAAAAGAGGTGCTTGAAAAGAAAATATGGAAAAAGGATGGTTGGTGTCAAGATAAAGCTACTTTTAGATCCCACGTACAAAGGAGGAGAAAGCGCATTAAGCAACATGAGGTAGGTGAGAGAAAAAATCAGGATAAAAGAAGTGCCTTTGGTGCTGTGTATGCATGCGTAAGAGTCTTATGTCGAGTTGGATTGGTTGACACCGAGAAGATTTGAGGTTTGTCCACATAGGTTGGGGCACGTGAGTGAAAGTGCTAAAGATGGGCTTTGTTTGAAAAATATGCATTAAATGTAAAAAGTACGGTGGTAGGTGAAGTATCACTTAATGCTTAAAAAGGAAAAACTATAAATAAAGGGGTTGAAGCACTCATTTTTCACTTTGCATATAAGAAGAATGAAGGGCTTTTTACACCTTTGCAAACTAGGGCTTCCAAAAAATTAATCCGTGTGAAGAAAAATTGAAGAGATTGAAGCGTGGGTAACCAGTTCAGTTTGTGAACTAGGAGGAAGGGATTTCACGGGTGTAGGAGAAGTTGTGAGAAGGAACCTTCTTGTGAAGGTAGTATCTCAGTTAGGGTTTGAAGAACTAGGGCACATGTTTAAGTAATTTTCTTCACAAGTTCAAGATCTAAGGTTGGAGAGACCAGAAGAACAAAGTAACACAGAGTGATTGAAGTGGGAAGAAGACCTAGATAATGGCACCCAAGAAACCAACTAGTACACCTAAGAAGGGCAAGGGAAAGGGCAAGGGAAAGAAAGAAGAAATTGAAGCACACATAAATGAGGAGTGGTATGTAGAAATGTAGTACCCAGATGGAGTGTTGTTGGGGAAGGAGTGGGAGTCCCATCTTAGGAACATGTTTGTAAATGATTATAATCATCAGAAAAACACAATTGAGAAGGAAATGGCACTGGAGTTAGTGCACCCAATGAAAAAAAGGACACTAGAGGGTTTGCCCATATATAATGATGACGTGAAGGTCAAATTGGAGAAGGCAGGGTTATTACAACTCTTTGAGTTTCCCTACTTCAGGAAACCTAAGCGCTTATATCAATGGCTGATGTCGCGTGTACATGAGGACTATTTCCACTTCGTAGGGCATAAGATGCACATAACTCCTTAGCTCATTTCACATTTCACAGGCCTCATCTATGAAGGAGATAGTTTGGAGGATGATTTGACTAACAAAGAAGCGATTAAGGAAACTATCACCGCTTTTGCATGCAAGAAGGGGTCAAGGTATTATGATGTCACAGACATTAAGGATCCGGTGATGAAGATGCATTTGTGCACCTGGTGTCAAAGCTAAATGGCTAGGAGAGATGGACCCAAGTCAATAAGCCATGGTTGAATGTCTGTAGAAATATTTAGAGGGCACCATCTACAATTTTTCCACATTCATTGCGGATGAAATTATTAACTACGCGAAGGAAGGTGATAGGATCCTCTTTGGAAATGTGTTGCTAACCATCATGTTCTTGGAGATCAGGGTACCGGATGCATCAGATAAGTTCATATGGGAGTACCCTACTGAAGACCCCTCACCCGCTAAAAGGTTTGAGAAATACGCTTGTGACACTATGACAAAGCAGTACACAAGGCACACTTGGAAAAGTGGTATATACGCCTAAGGAACGCGTTCGAGGTAGAATGGAGAATTCCTGAACAACTTCCATCAGCCACCAAGGGAGAAGTGGAATTTTCCATGTACCAAGATCTCTATTTGGGTAGATTCAAACTGTCAGATGGGACATAGATCCCATGGTGCAAGCTCCCCTTTGCCTTCATAGCTCAATACTTCCAAGCGGGAGTAAATAGGTTCAGGGAGTCCAAAATTTTTAAGTTGGACCTTGGTAATCTTGACTAGGAACATATGGAAATGCTCAAAGGGTTGGTGTACCCTAGAAAGTGCACGTACATGGAGTGGTAGGTATGCATGAAGTTCAGATGACAAGGCCCATGACTCTACATATAGCAGATGGATCTCGCGTGCGTATACATCCATCCACATAAGACTCAAATATGAGAAGGGAACATATCTAGAGAACAAGGTATCTATACCTCAAGATCCAACTGGTAGGAAGAGACCCATGCCCAAATAGGAGGATAAAGAGCCAAAGAATAAAATACCAAGTGTGGTGGAGACACAGGCAATAGGTTCCCTCGGGACAAGCGCTAGAACCAGTATGTACACGTGCAAGAAAAATCCCATAGTAAAAGAGAAGACTCAGAGCCAGAAAATCCATTAGACAAGGAGTCATCAGGAGAGGAAGAAACAGAATCACCTACACCGGAATCTCCAGTTAAGAAGAAGCAAAGGGTAGAAGAAGAGACCATCTCGGAAGATACTAAGAGTTTGGACAAGTACATAAGAGAAAAGATGAGAGCGAAGAGGATGAGAGTGGAGAAGAAGTAAGTGGGGAAGTGGACCTTGGGAAGGATCGGGGACCACCTGTTATCAATATACATGATTTAGAGGAGGAAGGTGGAGAAGAAGAACAAGGGTTCCATTTCATATGGTAGAAGGATAGCCAGGTAGGAGAAGGCACCCAGGACATGGGAAAAGATGAGGAAGCTAGCGCATAGAAGAAAGAGTCTCCAAGTTCTGCACATAGATAGACAACCAAGGTAGCAAGAAGGAGAAAAGACCAAGAACATTGAGACCATGGTGGAGAACAAACTAGAACACAGTGTTGAGCCAGTGTTAAACAAAGAGAAGAAGGAGAGTGTAGAAGAGGAACACGACAGCACTAGAGGCCCCATTTTAACTGTAATTATACCTAAGGGTACGCGAATGGGAGAAAAGCATGTAGAGGGGAGAGGCCAGAGATGGGTTAAATTGATGAACCCAGAAAGTGTTTCATGCGTGGTTCCAAAGTACCATTCCGATAGAGGAGCTTGTAGCAATGTCATCTTTTAACAAGGAGGCTGCATATCCACGGATAAGGAAGATGCTCTCATGGGCTATATAGTACCACCTTGATGAACCAGAGTTTGAGGTAAGCCATGAGGAAATAATAATATTTCTAGGACAAAAAGAAGACAACCCAATGGTGGATACCCAACAGCTCTCGGATGAGTAACTATACAACTCACTCAACAAAATCTCCGTTGAGATCAAGGCTAGACTCTTCGGGCGGAATGATAGGGTCAAAGACCTGGAAGGGGAGCTAAAGAAGAAAGAGGAAGAGCTCACTACTTTGACAAAGGAGCTAAGCCAGGAGAGGTTGATCAATGCCCAGTGGCAGCGTGAATTGAAGGATGAAAAGGATAAGGTATGCGTTGTGTACAAGAAGGTGGAATCCATTAATGAGGCTATCGTATTGAAGCATCCGGACCTAGCATCACCCACGTAGAAGTATGGATCAGCCTTGGGATGCCTGGAGGATTTAACGAGGATCCTCACCATGGAAAGATAGTCTGCTAGCCTTGGAGTTTATAGAAGAAGTTGTCACGTGCCTAGAAAAAGAGGATAAGTTGAAGATCGTAGCGCTCATTGCATAATATAGCAAGGTTCTTGCTGATGTAAGGGTTTCTTCTCAGACTGTTGAGGCCTCATACGACAATTATGCAGATAGAGACAAATAGGTAGGCTCCTTGGTCGCCACTCATGAAGTAGAAATCAAGGAGTTCTAAGAGAAGAACAAGGGAAATAGGGTGGAAAGGGATAAAATCCTTGTCGAGGTTAAAGGAAATATGAATCCATTGAAACCTTAAGAGGTTCAATCAAAAATTGGTTGAAGGAACTATATCCATGTATTACATGAAGAATGGACATGTTGGAGGATATAGGCAAGGAGTTAGAGAAAATCACTGATACCATGAGCGCGTAAGGAGATGGACTAAATTTTGGGGAGGTGAGCACCCTGGTTGGTGACCTCTGTCAGAGAGCGCAGGAAGAATTCGATGCCTAGAACAAGTTGGAGGCTGACTTGCAAAAGGATTTTCCTAGCTTATTGCAGTGATTCCTTCACTCTCCCATTCTTTCTTCTTCCCCATTCTTTCATCCCCTTATTCTTGTTCCAAGGTGTAAGCCTATTGTATTCTTTCTTTCACTTGAGAAGTGTTCCTTGCAGATGGAGAATAGGCATAGTGTGGGGTGATGTTGGGCCCCTAGAATGTTGGCTAAGTACAAAAGTGCATATGTGCGCAAGTCCTAGTTGAAGAGAGGCGCACAAGGATAGAGCACGTAGGGTAGGGTTTAAGAAAAGGGTTTAAGGAAGCTCATGGTGCATGTGGCATGTGCGGACAGAACCAAGGGTCTAAAACTTAGCCAAATTGAGTGTTCGGGATAGAACATGTCAAAAGCATGACCCGACTATGCATTTTGTGTGGATAGGGTGCCACGGACTGCAACAGTTGGCCCAGAAGGAGCATGCCTACGGTAGAAACTTCTAGAAGCACATCATGGTGAAAAGTGGAAATCTCAGGCCTGGGAGAGCATGCTCACATGGAGGACCACATTTAGACACTTGGCATCGGATCTGAGGGCGCTGGAGGATGAGTTGGCAGCCTAGAGAGGCTATAAATACTAGCACCTACAAAGTAAACAGGAGAGAACTAGAGAATGGGTGGAGCTCTGTAGAAATACTGCAAGAACTCTGTTAGTGGGTAATTACACTTGGGAAAGGATGTATTGGGTATGGGGATTGTAATTTTTCTTTTTTTTAGCCTAGCTACATTAGTCTAGTTGTAATGCATGACTGTGGTCTGCTTCTCTATGACATTTTGTAATGGCTCCATGGATGTAATGAGGTTACCAGTTTATATATATGAATATCAATGGTTCTGATACATACATATTTTTCATAGGTTCTCTTTCATTTATGTTTATGCTAGGTATGGATGTTTGTATACTTCTTTCTGTTATGATACAAGTCATATAGTCTGTTAAGTACTATCTGTCTAGAATGGCTGCAAGGATCTAGAGGCCGTTCTGAGCTCTATGGTTCTTGTATGTCATAAATCCTCTTTAAATCTCTTAGACACAAATCATAGATGATGTTTCCCACTTAACTCACATAAAAGAGAGACTCGGCACCCACGTGTGCCTCGGGTGAGTGCCCAACATCCGCTAGGTGATAGGTCAGTGCGCATGGGGTACCTTTCTTTTGTGATAAGGGTAAAAATGACTACAAACCCTTATGTTATATGACTATCATGGCTTAGATCTAGTTTATTATGCTTCTTACAATGTTATTTAGCTTCTGTGATGCATTAATGTGTAGATATGTTAGTTGCATCTTCTACCTTTTCAAGTAATTAAATGTACTTATGTTTATGCAAATAATCCTTCATTAATGGTGGAACCTTCTCACAAAGCTTACATAAAGGAGGGGTTTGGCATCCGCGCGTACCTCGAGTGAGCACCCAAAGACCGTTGGGTGATAGGGTGACATGTTTGGGGTTAGAAAAAGGTATTAAGGGTAAATAAATGACTACAAACTAATCTTACCTCTTACATATATCCTTGTTCGCGAGGTAAACTAATTCAATAAATCATCATTATCGAACACATTAAGGGCATAGTTAATTTTATTTATTTCTAGGTTTTTTTCATTAATATTTATTATAGACTAAGTATAAGTATTTTCTTTATCATCTTGGCTCATTTATATCCTTGGTGTATACATTTACTGTGTATTGGTTTTTTTTTACTTCATTGTTTGTTGTGTGTGTGTTTTTATGCACATAATGGGTTGATCATCATGGTTCTTCAATAATCATGGTGCTAACTCTATTGTGCAATAGCAAAGTAGGTTGCTCCAAAATAAAAAATATGAATGGAAGCTCAAGCTATGAGAAATGTTAGTCATATCATCATTACATTCATTCATGCATCTCATTCAAAAATAATCATATCATAATTCATTCATCACATAATTCTCATCATTTGTCTATCATCATCCACTCAACAACATATCCTTTCTAATCACTCTTGAATCATAAGTATTCTCCTTCTTCCTATTAAGTGGTTTTCCACCACTTTCCCATGTCACCCATCCACTTGAGGGGCAATCCCTTAGCACAATACATACCCATTTGGGGCATCCAAATGTGCCACTAGGTGAAATCACGTTGATTCACCGCACTTCCTTATCATTTTTTCACCAATCTACAAACATCTATTATCTTTAAAGTGTTATTGCTTCATAATAACACTTTAAATAAGGGAAACGTAGACACCCTAAAATATCACCTTACGAATTCTATGAAAGGAACGATAACCAGATCATACCAAGCCAAGAACACAGATGCTAATCAAACACCACGATCTATAATATGAAAGCAATTTTCCAGAATAACTTTACATAAAACCTTTGCAAACAAATGAGAAACAATATCATATATTATTATGGAACTCAATGCAATACATTGAGAATGGGCCTTTTTAAATAGGCAAGGAATAACAATCTAAGAACCAGTCAAGGTCGTAGATCAAGCCATAAATCAAGGAAATAACTAGTCATCAAAGAATTAGTCAAGACCATAAATTTAGGAGAGAAGTATACATCAATGATCTAGTCAATACCATAGATCAAGGAAAGAACTATACCTAACAACTAGATAATATCTCCTAATATCTAAATAAGATAAAAGAAATATCCACACACATAAGTGGGTGAGGATAAATACAATAAAGGTAAATAAAGTACCTAGGTGAACATGAGTTAAGGTAAATACCTACTCTAACACCCCCTCAAGTGAAGCTAGGGGCCAAAATAGAAGTGGCATGTCCACAGTATGAGTCCCAACAACTAGGCCTGATGAGGTACTCATGTACAATAACTGGGAAAAAGGGACACCACAAGGTACCCAAAACCTATAACAACAAAGTAAAGAGAGTAAAACCCCGCTCCAAGGCATCCCAAGAAGCTCGGCTCAAAAAAATCATACAATGCTGAAGAAGTTTGGTGCACACTGTGGTCTAAATCCACTGCTCAATCACAAAACTTAAAAACAAATGACACTGGGCTCCACCAGAATAGCTCCATACAAAGAGACTGTCAACGGAGTGATGTCGAAAGTGTAAAAACACCAAACATAATTCGATCAAGTGCTACAAATAGGTGTGCCATGATCCAAGAACAATAACCAAAGCAACAAGGAAAGGACACAAAATCTAGAGTGTCACGATCCAAGAAAAGCCAAGGTAACAAGGCAAGGACACAAAACCCAAAGAAGCAGGATCAACACCACACCCTCCCATACTGTTGAATGGGTGGAGTGGCGCTACAAATCTGTATGAGTTTTCAAAAAAACTACTTGAACACTGACAAACTAACACTGGGCTCCACCAAAATAGCTCCCCCATAAGAGAGACTGTCAACATGCCAAAAGTGTCGAAAATACAAATACAAAATCTCTCAACAAACAAGAGAGATACACTACACCTGCTAAAGAAAAATGCTCAAAACAAGAAGCATCACAATGCATAAGGTATAGAAAGTGGAGCAAGAGGATGAATTTGGAGGAGCCATGCTCAGAGTCCTCTCAATGAATGCATATGTTGCCTCCATGAGTGATCAGATATCCACCCCAAATCAACACAGATGGATGAAGAAGATGCTGCATATGACTTGGTGTAAAATGCACAATGGGTGCATGCAAAAGAACATTAGAATGTGTGTCAGGTTGATCATGTCTGAAAGTAAAATCTCAGTTTCTCAATCCTGAGTGAAGGTGCAGAACTCATGTGTTGCTCATGATCCTCAGAAAGAGTCGAGTGAAAAAAAAAGGAGCTCTGTCAATGTGTGATCCCAATGAAGTATCTACTCGAAAACCAATGTCATGACGAGAATTCCACTTAACATGTGGAATAGAGGAAACAATACCCTGTGAATGTCTACCAATGACTCCTCTAGTGAGACCCATAGAACGGAGCATGCGAGAACTGAATGCAGTGGTATGCTTCTTAAAAAATCCATGCAACTGAGAAGAAGTAGGATACACAACATGTGGTACTGTAATAGGCACAGATGTGGAAGAGCATGCAGTAACAAGCCTCACAAGTTTAGAAGTATCAAAATAGGTTCAGGCTCAAAGACTAGAAGATCAATGTTAGTGGGTACAAGAGCAACAACTGCAAGTGGACTAGGAGCATGGATATGGTTGTCCACAATATGATGGTGATGTTGTAGGTGAGCAAGTTTGTTCTGCAGGGAGTGTATTATTGTATCCTTATCATGAATGAGTGATTGTAGAAGAGAATTTCACTTCTTGAGCAATCTATTTTCTTCCACAAATTTTACAATATCCTCTTGAAGTCCACATACTTCAGAGAAAAGCATATCATTCTTAGAATCCATGATAGGTACAAATTGCAACTCCCAAAAATTTAGGACGTCGGGATCAGCCAAAATTGCGTCCACAATTGATTACAACACTCCTCCATATTTGGCACTTTATAATTATAGTGAAAGTATCAAAATAAATAACTCCAATGGAAAGAGCACAAAAAACAAGCACTTTTGCAAAAAACGGCACTCAAAACCGAGTTACCGATCAAAAGTTACAAGCTTTTTAATATTTTTCTGTTATTTATTTTAGGTGCCACTAAAACAAAGTAAAATGTTGTTGCCTTCACCACAAAAATAAAATTAAAGGGGGCTGAAGTTAAGCACCTACTAGTAGGAATCACAAGTTTTCAGCCATGTGTGTAAACCAAGATAGTTACGCTACTGTGCACTGAAAATTGCTCTCGTGCAGATCTCGAAAAAAACAATGCACTCCAAAAAAATCCCACAAATTTTTTTCTTATGTGCATGAATCCCGAGGCGATCCAAAGTGTACTTTCTCTAACAAAAAAAACCACAAAAATGACTGTCTACAGAAATGGTTGAGTTTACAGTCGATCTTAGGGTTTTCACACCTTTTGGATCCAATGGAAGCCTCTATTTTCCATAAAAATGCATGTAGCAACAACATACAACCAAATCCCAAATATATGAATATACAATGAATTTATTTGCAAAATAAAACTTACAGACATGATGTCAACAACAATCTCCTGCTCTGATACCATGAAAGGAACGATAACCAGATCATACCAAGCCAAGAACACAGATGTTAATCAAACACCACGATCTATAAGATGAAAGCAATTCACCAAAATAACTTTACATAAAACCTTTGCAAACAAATGAGAAACAATATCATATATTATTATGGAACTCAATGCAATACATTGAGAATGGGTCTTGCTTAAATATGCAAGGAATAACAATCTAAGAACCAATCAAGGTCATAGATCAAGCCATAAATCAAGGAAATAACTAGTCATTAAAGAACTATTCAAGACCATAGATTTAGGAGAGAACTAGACATCAAGGATCTAGTCAATACCATAGATCAAGGAAATAACTATACCTAACAACTAGATAATATCTCCTAATATCTAAATAAGATAAAAGAAATATCCACACACATAAGTGGGTAAGGATAAATACAATAAAGGTAAATAAAGTACCTAGGTGAACATGAGCTAAGGTAAATACCTACTCTAACATTCTAAACCTACGAAATCATCCCATACTTACTTCATAGTACATTACAACCATTTTCAACCAATTTTGATATATTCTATTATTTTACGACCTTTAATGACATTTTATGACATTATCCCATGACTCCCTAATCATTCCTATCACTCACACATGGTCTCAAATTATTAAATATTTGCACTATATACCTAATTGCATTCATATCTCATTCCTAGGATTAATTAATTAATCTTATCACTTTTATTATGCATCCCTATACCATTAGCTAATTTTATTAGCTAATTTAAATATCAAATTAATTAAACAAATCCTACATATATCCATTTCCACCTCACCTCTTATCCACTTTCACTTCACTAATTAACATCTCAAGTTAACAAGAGAAAAACAAATTAATTAAAGATTAAATCATTAAATATATGCAAGAGGACAAATTTATATCAAATCAACTCATGCATTTGAGTTAATTAAACATATCCTTTAAAGCATGGCATTCTAGAATTAAAGAAAACTTCTTCAAGATAAAAATTGTGTCAATATTTTGTGTGAATAAAATAAAGTAAATGGAATTAACATTTCAATGCAAAAGCTAAAAACATACAAAATCATGTGCAACCTTTTCTAACTCAAAATAATGCATTCATGCAAGCTCAAAACAACGGTTTAAATCCTCAATCAAGTGGTAAATTCAATTAAAAACTAAATCATGCTTCAGCTTAACTTCAGATTAGAAAATTTAATCACACAAATCAAGGATGTCTGAATTCTCCTCTCTCGTCTATAAATAATCACTCAATCTTCTCCAATTATCATCTTTAGAAGCTTTGAAATTTGCATCATTATTGTGTTGTATTATCATTGAATATTATATTTCGTTACACTATATAATTGATCATGAATTAACAATCAAATTCAATCATCAATCACTTTTCCCATAGCTTAAATATACTTCCATTCGAACAAATTTAGCGCATCCATAAACAAATTTAATCAACAGATTAAATAAACTTACTAGTTAATTCCAAGCTTTAGTAGTCTCACTTGAGGTTGTAAGGAGATATAAAGAAGGATATATTTTACTTTTATTTAATTTTTTTCTTTCATTTTATAGTATTTCTCTTGTATATATGAGACCCATGTCAATCTATCGGTACTCATTTTTTAATCTCATAACTTGACTTGTGATTTTCCCCTTGAAGATTTGTATCTTGTTTGCCAAAAATTATCTTGTATGAAAAAATATGAATCCCAAATAGACAATGATCCCCCATGAAACAAAAAAAGTTTGAGAAAGGAGAATGGTGTGTTCGTGTATTTTTTCATATGTAAAATTTTAGTGGTTTATCCATGCAACCATGAATGTGTCTATGTAAGGTAAATTGTCTTAAATCCAATGAACTAGTTGTGTAGATTAGTCTCAAAAAATTTATGTGTGTTCATCATGCTTTATCCTTGTGAAAAATACAATTGTTCCCGTGATACACGATGACATGTCATCCCCTAAGAGGTTTCATGGGCATAGACCTTTCGTGTTTATTTGGAATATTGTGTAAAAATGCAAAGTATAAATATAACTTTGGGGCTTGATGAGGGAATATTTTTCATATGAGATACAAAATTCAAATATATCCCCACCCTCGAAAGGAACATGTGTTATGAGGTTATTAGGTTGCGGTATCGGGCATCTTATGTACTATTACACTTTGCACTTTACAACTAAAAAAAGGTCCGATTAGAAGCCCTCGTCCCTAGCTCTGGACACATGTCATCATTCCAATATAAGTCAGCATTGGGAAAGGAAGTCAACCTTGAAGTTTTGCACCCTTTTGGTTGCAGGAAAAAGTGCAAAAATCTTCCCAAACCCCGACTCCTATAAAATGAAAACATGTGGATGTCCCACATTTAAAAGGAAAAAGGTGGATCGAATGGTTGAGATTGAACGCATTTATTTCTTCCACCATTAATGAAATTCATATAAGCAAAGAAAAGGTTTAAAATTATGGTCAATGATTCAATATCCATGATTTCAAATGAAGGATTTTAAAATCACTAGGACTACATATTTACATCAAAGAGCGGAAATCGGTTATCAAGGCATACAACTGGATCAAAGAAATTGAATTTACTAGTGTAAAAAGAACACTGAGAAATGTGCAAAGACAAGTAAGTCCCTTAAAACATTGAACTATTGTGTGAATTTCAAGTGTTTCTCAAATATTTGAGTTATTTCTCTGACACTTGCATAATTCCGAACCATTTTTACTATCAAAGAGAAAAAAATGCAAGAAAATTACCAAGGCAAGACGAGAATAATAGAGATTGAAACCCGTGTCGCTTCTAGTATTATAAGTAACTTAGATGGAGTGATAGATATTGATCTATTGAATTCATACCTATATAATTTCTTACGATGAATGCATGCCCTGGAAGAAGGGATTATATGGTGGCCATTGATTATAGTAACATTTCTAGATCTTCAACTTTTCCACCTTCCGTACATTGCCCCGAGTTAGTATGGATTTGTGCTGAGAATTATGACCCAGAAAGGAGGGTGGTTTTAGATGGAAGTGGTGAGGGGGTACTTACCTTAACACCTAGGGAATTTTGATTAATGTTAGGGTTTCCCAAAGTTGAAAATTTGGTAGACATTGACATACACAAGGCATTAAATATCTACAATTTTGAGCGCGTTGATTTTGCCAAGGTTATGAGATCCCATTGGTGGGTAAATGATAGAAGAGCTTCTACTAGGATCCCAAAGAGACTTCTCAAATCACATTTTATAATGGAGGTTGAGGATATTATAATATTATTGAGAAGGGTTTCTATTTTAATAACAATTTGTGGTTTATAAGAGTGGATGTGCCCTTATGTAAGGATTATTCTATAAACCCTTGAGAATTTTTTTTAGAAACCTTCATAGCCACAACCATTGATGACCAACTCTTGGAGATGGATGTAAAGATAAAATTAGGCATTACTTTCAATTGTGAATTTTATATGATGTCATATTTGATCTACAATATTGCATGTCATAGGGAATTCCCTGGTCTCCCGAAAATAAGGAGCTTCAAGGATTATAAGGTGTATGATGTTTACCCTCAGTTAAACTTGGATAATTGGAAGAGGAACTTTAGAAGAGTAAATGATGCATTTTTTGCACCAATCATATGCCTTTTTAGGCCAGAGTGGGAACAATACAAAATATCTTATGAAGCTAAAAGAATGATAAAAGAATTTGGATGTTATTTTATTCAAGTATAGGTTTTTCACCTACATTAGAGTAAGTGGTTATGAGTCCACCCGTTCATGTTTCCACACAGTACCTAGATGAAAAATGGGCCCTCCCTGGTACTCTCAATGAAATTGGTAGAGGTACATAAGAAAACTATTGGTGAGCATAAGAAAATATCAAGTTTCCTATCAAGATATGAAAATACTCCTGCCAAACAATTACAAAAGCCAAACTCTTAGATAAATGAATAGATTTCAATTACACAAATTACATCCTAGACAAAAATATGATATCATATGGGTTGTGAGTGCAATCCTTGGAAGTTCATATGAAATTTAGCCTCGGTTTGAAGATTATTGGATGGATTGCAGGGATGAGGAAGAGGTCGATTGAGAGAATTTTTAGGATGACCCTCGGGAAAATTATTGATTTTAGAATTATAGTTGTAACTCAAAGCTTGAGTGATGACAAACAAATAATGAGTCAATACTATTATGAAAAAAATCTTAAGTCATAGCCAATTACACCATTAAACTAGGAGTAAATAGAATCAACCATATTTCTATATAGAACTACTAATGTAATGAAGAGAACATTTTCATGGTTAAAAATGAAGGGTATGGATTTGTCTCTCCATAATACAAAGGTATTGAAAGAATATTGGGAATTGGGAATTTTTATGGAGATCTCCCTCCATTGAAAGAGGGAGCTATTAAAATTGATCAACTTGATGGAAAATATTTTCAGTTACCCTCCAAAAGGATAACTACGGCATCATTGATGAATGATATGCAACCACTAGTAAGACAGGCACTCCCATGTTAGTCTTAACCTAAAGAGTTGAAAGGAATACTTTTAAAAACAATGTAGGATTCCCCTATCACTCAGGTAGTCCCATTTCATGCCAAGGGGACAAGTATATAAAATCCTAGGACTCTAGCAGTAGTTCTACCTAGGTCATCAAGCACAAGAAAGAGAATGAGAGGGTTCATAGAAAATATTGATCCTCAACTCAGGGTACATAGTGTTAGGGAGAAGGAAGGAGCTGAAGTCAAGTATTTTGAAAGGACTACTAAAAAGGCCAGGGTAATACCTCCATTGGTAAGAGACATAAGATTTTTAGGAAAACAAAACATCCCCATCACAAGGAAATATGTTCATAAGATTATTAGGACCCAAAAGTAATTATGTTGTTGTGAAAATGTGCAACAGGAAATTGGCAATTTCTAAGCATGACAATGATACCCATGTACCAAAATTTTCATGTTTTATCATTCTAAGGCACCCCGGGTCTACCAAGTTAATCTAATAACCTCAAAATATGTCTTTATTCATTCACCTAGGTTATTTAGGAAATTCCATTCATTCCCCCTAGGTTATTTTAGGAGTTCATTAAAATTTGCAAGCTTCAGGCAGTTGTGGGAAGGGTTATCACTGGCCTTCCTAGGACTGGAGCAACCCCATGGAGCAGAGAAAAAAATCCAAAATGAACATGGAGGTAATTCAAAGGCCTTGGGACATCGTGGAAGTGATTTAGGAAGATTCTAGAAGGACTTAGAGAAGTTGGGGCAATTTCACCAAAATTAGGGTTCATAGGCCTAGCACTTTGCATGAGCCAAAAAAATGTTGAACTTTTGAAGGTGATTAGGATATTTGGATGGAGTTAGGAGGAAAAAAATTATTCTTAATTGGAATTCAGATGGTGAAATTATTTTTTTCACAACACTTTTTAGGCAAGTAATTTTTCTCATGCACAGGTGGAGTGCCAAATCAAAATCCACTTTTTTAGGGACCAAATGGAGTAATAAAGACCTGAATCAAAACTATTGGATTCAAAAGGTCATTTCTAGTCAATATCATATAAAATTTCATTAAAAAATTCCATTGGGAGCTCAAGTTATCATCATTTCAAGTTGTCCTCTTGGAGCATGTTTGGGAGTTAGTCAAACTTTTGGAGGACACATGTCAATTCCGAGGATCTTAGAAGGATTTTTATACCTCACTTACCTCAAGTTCAAGGACATAAACCATGAAAAAAATCACTTGTCCCCCATATGACCTCACGGATCCTCATGTACAAGGTGAATCAGGCCACAGGACTCTGCAACTCGATGGGTTGAGAATCTCGGTGCGATTGCACAACATGGAGCTTTTCCCAAGTGTGGGACCTTACGAAATCGGAGTAAAAGCTCTGGATGAAGGCCGGCTCCTATTCCTCTGGATGCACCAATAAAATGCAGAGAGTCTACTAAAACCTTCTAACTAGACAGGAGAGAAAATGCATAAAAACAAACCTAAGCTAAGGAGGTGATGCACCGAGGAATGAAGAAACATACGTTTTGCCAATTAAACACGAGACCCACGAAATGCAATGCAAAATCATGCACGATAAACATATTCACGGTGAAAGATCGGGAGGATGCAAATCAGATAGAAGAAAACAATCATGCATTTGCTCAAGGTTGTCAATACTGCAAAAATGCCCGAGGCAAAGGTGCATTACGAGTTTCATATGGGAGGTTTGAGCCCACAACTCTACTCCGCTGAAAGAGAAGAAGGAGGGGCCAAAACATGTCTAACTTTTAAAGAAGCCCCTCCTTAAAATTTATAGGAAGAATGAGAGAGAGAAGAGAGAGAAATTCCAAATCTACCCCAACCACCTCGGGTTGTATTTAATTCACCTCATTATGGTGGTAGGTGAGGACCATATCAAACCCAAAAGTGGCAAACTGTATTTTGCATTTTTAAGAACTTGTTCCCACCCAATTAAAGATATCCATCGTAGTTGGCCGTAGGCTTTAGAAAAGTCCAACCTTGTGTGAATCGGAGATTCAAAAGTTATGGCCATCCCGGGTCAGTTGCGCCTCCCTGAAGAGTGCGCCTTGGCGCATCCATATACATGTTGATAATATTTTCATATATGTTTGTGTAAACAACCCTTTTTGAGGCGCATTCATTTGCATGTAAACACTCTGCATGAAAGGCACAAATAATCGACACATGTTTACGTGCGTCACTTTACCTGCATGGCGCAACTTTTCCCTCATCAACATTCCTTTCGTGTGCCAAGGGCGCATCTATTTCTATGTTGACATCTTCAAATGCCAAGGGCGCATTTACATTTGTGTCGACATCTGTTATGTGCACCAAGGCGCAACTTTTTCCTGTTGGCACTCATTGTGCGCCATTTCCGTGCGCCGGCGCATCCTTTACATCGACACCATGCGCCACTTTCCTGCGCGCCTTGGCGCATACATTCTCATGTTCGTGCGCCTTGGTCATGTCAAGCATTTGAGCTTCTTTGATTTCTCCATTCTCACGCTTGTCCTATATCTACCCGGGGAAGCTGACCTCGAGATCGCGGTTCATCCCCAAGTGCTTGTGGGAGCTCAAAGCCTCAACTGTTTGATTGTTGCCATGTGTCATCACTAGGAGTGCCATGGAATTTTATGTCCTTCATAGGCCAAAGACATTGAATATGGAAAAATTCACCCATCTCCCTTCTCATCTTTATTTAAAAATTTTAAATACCCACCTGCTTCTCGCTTCTAACTTCTAACATTCCGTGCACAACCATATCTGCACACTCCCTCTGCAACCTCCTACCATCACTCCACCATTTCCAAAGCTCAAAAAAACTCCATCAAAGAATTAAAATCCCTTTCCCATGGTTATATACAGGTCTTAGAAAGATATTTCATCGAGCTAAGAAGAAGAAATGAAGAACAAAGAAGAAGAACAAGTAGAAAATCCCCATTGCCGTGAAATCAAAATTTGGAGAAATCTTGCAAACAGATGCACGGATTGATGAACCATTTTTTTATATTCATTCCTCTATCCAAAACCATCAAAAACATACCTTCAGACCCTCCTCTCATGTCATAAAACATTCACAGCGAAGAAATCCTCTTTCCATCTCTACGAAGGAAAAACCTCAATTTCTGTCAAACCAGAGAACTATATCGAAGAGAAATTTCACCAGTAAGATAAGAAGAAAAAACCCATATCAAAAATGTAAATTTCATCATAAACGGAGGATAAAACCAAACCTACAATTTTCGAGGTCCATCAATGGTTGTCATGTCTAGAAGCACTGCTAGGTCAAAAAATTAAAAGTTTAAAATCTCCTAAACTATTGATTGGGTAAGCACAAAATTTCAAAGGGGCAATATTGGGAAACAACCCATATTTAAAAAATTCATTCCACTTCAATCCAACCCCGAGAAAGAAAATTTTTAAAAATAGTAGGTCTTCCGAATAAAGGACTACTAGTTTTGGAAAGTCATCAGCGAATAACCTATAAAGGAGACGCTAGACATGGAGGATACACTGCGGTTGGAAGTTCACGAATGGGCATTTTGGTCCAAATTCAACACTTACTAAAAATAGTAAGTGGTCTTGTGAGAAATTTCCAAAAATAAAAAATTGGTCCAAAAGTGGGAGGAGCACAAGAAAAAGAAAATTCTCGTAATCACAACCAGTTAAGGATCAAAGGGGCCAATTTTTCACACTGCTAAAAATAGTAAGTTACTTTTTTAGTGCTTACTAAAAATAGCAAGTCATCCTAAAAGGGTGAATTTCATAGAGGGAGCATTCTAGGAGTTGAACATTCATGCTGCCATCAATAGTTGGAGACCGGGAGGAAAATCTTGAAACTTGCCAAAAATAGTTACCCTTTCCAAATATAGTAAGTGTCAAGAAACAATGAAGTTCAGATTCATGAAGGGGGAACCAATGAAGTATCTATCTTTATGGATCTCAACAGTGTCCTTTGACACTCATTTCATGCTTCAATCAATATGTATGAGGTGGAATTCAAAATCAAATGTCGTCAGACTATTCATCAGGATCATGTCCAAATCAACTAAGCAGTGTGGCAGTGTTACAGGGGATCAAGACAAGGTTTGTTCCAAAGCTTCAGTATTTCTTGAATGGATCTCCATGTTTGATTCTCACAGTCACTAATGGAATCATTCGACAACACCGACCTCATATCTCTTTAGAGTTTGTTTATGGTCATCAGTGAAGTCATTTGACAAGTGTTTTTAAACACTCATTCCAAGGCTTCCGTAAGCCAATTTGAAGAAGTTTCTCAGGAGGTGGTAGATTCAGAGATTCAAATTCTCACTGCACTTGAGTTTTCAATCAACAAGGATCTACAAACTTCATCAGGGGAAACATCCTTTCTTTTCCTCCTCCTTCCCGCAAACATTTTCTCTCCTCCATGTTCTAATTTTGTATTGGGGTTGCACTTTTTCATATGTATTAATGTTCCTAATGTACCAAGTCACCTTTATGTTATAAAAAGGGACTTAAAATTTTCCTAATAAGTTGAAAAGTTTTAAGTTGTGTGAGGACATATGAAAAGACATTGGGGGATAGATGAACAGTCATATCTCATTCTATAAATTGTAAAGCCATTCCAATTTCAAAGGGTTGGTGATTGATTTTATAAACTCAAGAGTGTATTGAACTTTGAGAGAGAAAAGGCGATATCCATTTTCTTCCATTTCCCCCTCTAAGTTTTCCTCTATTCTCACACTATGTACAAAGTTTGTTTAAGAAATCAATACAAGAAGAAGGATTTTCTAGCCTTTTTTTACTGAAGGATTTATTGATACTTTGTGCTCATAAATTCTAATCGGTCTTGTTGCTATTTGCAAAGTTGTTTCTTCTCATAAATACATGTGTTGAAATTTCTAACTAGTGTGTACAAGAATCTAATTTTCTACCTGAAAATTAGTTCTCCTATCTCATTTCTAACTCCCCTTTCCCACTTTACAGACAAAGTCCTCTCTAACAAAAAATTTCCAGCTTTGACACGGTGGTCGGTAGAGTGCCCTTGTTGGATCCTGGGTCGAAATGCCACCACATAAATTCACCTTTTTCATTCATGCATGCATGTATGAAAGTTGCACTAGTTAAGTAGAGGGACTTAGAATCCTAGAGCATTAGCAATAAGTCTTTCAATTTGTCCCTAATAAATTGTCTTGCTAATAAATTGACTCGACCCCTTTAACTCAAGATCGGAAAAATCTTCTTACAACATTGGAAAAGTACGTGTTTATGACACATCTTGAATTAAGTGCCCCCATTGCATCATCTACACTATAAGAAGCCACAATTGTAACTATAACTCTTGCGGGGATAGTGTTAAGTTTAATTATTGAAGAGATAATTGATGGTAATCCCATAGGCCCTCGGACCATGGATATCATGGAGTAACATGGACAAGAGGGTTGGGGCAATTCGAGTTGTAAGGGCGGAGGTTTCCAAGGTTTTTCAACAAAAGGAAAAGGTGACTACACCAATTGAAATATTAGATGTGGATGAAATAAAGGAAATCCATGCACCAAGGTTTACTAGTTTATCACTTGAAAAAACCACAATAAAAAAGGAAAGTGTTTATTCTATGGAAATTCAAATGGTAGAGGTTCCACAACCACAAGTTGATGAATCAAGCATGAAGGTTCAAGAGGCACGAGTTGAAAGTGTAGTTCCAACAAGTGAGGAGGAACCAGTGAGTCAGAAAATTGTAGAAAAATCATCGGAAGAAGCCACTTTCTCCACAAAACATCATCCGAGAAGGAGGCAAACACCTGCAAAGTTTAAGGAACCAAGTAAAAATGCAAGCCCTGCAAGGGAAAATTTGAGTGAAGTTACAAAGGAAATTGTCAATCCAACAGAGATTGAAGGCAAGGAGAATGTATTAGATGGTGATAAGACCCAAGAACTATTCACTAATTATAAGGATGAAGAAAAAGAGGAAAATCAATTAGAAGTAAGGGGCTTGCGCATGCTAATCATGAAAAGTAAACAGTGGAACTTGAAGACTCACATGCGGTAATGCCATTATTGCAAACATCCCAAACTACATACAAAGATATAGTATTATTTTTTGAACCATCATAGCCTACACAACAAGAAACAAGTGGGGAAATTTTCCCATAGTTTTATGCTTGGGAACTCTCCTCTCGAGATAAGGAGAAATAAGTAGTTTAGGCGTAAACTTGATTAAAATCGGGAATATTATATTTTCAAAACCTATAAAAGTTCCCAAAAAGGCTAGAGTTCTGACCAAAACTCATATAGACCATCAAGGATTTAGAACATTAGAGGTGGCTACCCCACTGGGAGACAAATTGAAAGGTGAAGTTGCATTGAGTGACTATCAAGTCACACATATTCCACTAGGGAAGCCAACTAGAGAAATCCTAAAGCAAGATGCCACAATGGATGTCGGAGGCTTGATAAAAGATTGACGAAGACAAGGAAACAAAAAAGTAGCTAAAAGAGAAAATTAATACATTATCCACCTATGTGAAAAAATGGATACATCCTTCTGATGATGGACAAGAAATTGTTACTACTATAACTCAAGAAGTTTTAAGTATGGTTGATAGGTCTAGGTAGATTTTGGTGTCATGGACAGATGGAAGGAGGAACTATCTAAAAAATGGAGCAAGGTTATAGAAGATACAATAAAATGCTACAATCAACTAACTAAAAGAGTCAATGATGCAAAATACCAACAAGAGAAATGTAGTGATGAACTGCATTATTGGGAAGGAATTATTCCCAAACTTGAGGCATTAACTCAGTTAGATGATCAGTTGGTAGAGGAGGAGGGAATTATTCTACCTAAAGAAAGAGGGGTGCAACACACTTACGAGGATAAATCCATATTAGAATGAAGAATTTGAATCGGGTTAGTAAAAGATTGATTATATAGAGAGAAAAAATCAAGAATACATTGATTATTTAGACAATAGGCTTGGAAAAATTATGCGAGTAAGACAAAATCACCTATGGATATCTGGGCTATTTATCTTGACACACTCTTTTGATTAGTCATATTTGAGGAACCTTTCAATTATGATACCATTTAGAGATTGGTGAGTGTGGAGCTCTTGGTAACCAAGTGGTCAAAGAATATAAAAAGGAATAAGAGAAAAATATGTGAATTTTATCAAATGATGAAAGAAAAAATATTGATATTCATGTTCCACACTGGGCTTGATGAAGAAAATGTTACTCAAATATTCCACATATTTAATGCATACAGGGAAAGGATATCTGAAAATAAAGAGGATGATGTTGAGGAGCTTGAAGTTGATGCCACCATGCCTAAATAGGTTTAGGCTTGTTCCCTAAATTTTCTTCCCTTCATCAAGTTTGTTCTTATTTTTGTATCTTTCACCAATTTCCAAATTATGTATCTTCCATAGCATGAAATACTATAATGTAAATTCAAAAATTTTGATAGAAAATTAGATCAAAATTAGGCATAAAACATATTGAAATGTTATGAACTCTTTGTATTTAAAAAGTAACGAAGTGGGGATTCTATAGGGGCCCCAACCCTTGAAATATTTACATAATTTTCAGCATGTTTACAAAAAGGAGAGAAATACATTATCAGTTTATAGTTATGAATTCCTCTGTGAAGGAAGGAATCTGACTCAACAATATTTTCTTCCTGAATTCAAATTCTTTAACATCTAGAGCTCCATAAACATATTGAATGTCCCCTATAAGGTTACGAGACATATCTAGTGCCATGAGTTCTGCAATGCTTACTTTGGGGCCTTCCAGGATTTTGATAAGCTCCAGTTTTCTCCTATAAGAGGAGACCCATTTGAGAAGATTAGACCCACATTTAAGGTAGGCATTTTTACCCCGTCGGAAGCAGATTTTGAAGATGAAGAAAAATGGAAACATTTGCAGGAGCAACTAGGACATATTCAGGTATACTTGGAATTGGTTGACTAGCACACATTGGAATGGGCGCACCCATTTACACCTCTTCAAGGAAGATGGTGTTACTTTAGGATTCTTATCAAAGGAATATTTTTTGATTCTTTCTTCAAGTATGTAAGTCATTTTTCTATCACAATCACTTTACTGAGAATGAATACGTGTCATCTAAAGGATCATCATCAACCAAAATGTAAGCATAAAATGGAATCTCCTTCTCCGCTAACTCCTCATTGAAAAATAGTGGAGATAATTTAACGATATTCTAGTTTATGGTAGGCCAACATCAAATCCATAATTTCTTCAGTTGTTCAGGAGTCTTTTGATCCTCCCAGTGGAACAAGTGATAATACATGACTTGAAAATCCAGAAAATAATGGATTCATTTTCACTAGCCTCTTTATCAGTGCCACCCAAACAACATGACATGTTAGTGGTCTGTCATTTTCCTCCGGATCTACAATATCAAAAAGAATTCTTACAAATGCTTCATCAAGGACGAACATAGCAAAAATTGATTGCAAGGTCTCTAAATAAAGTGCTTTCAAACTAGTTCCTAGCTCTACTTGTCATTACGTGAAGAAAACACCACCCCAAACTATTTCTCACTAATCTTGAAGGAAGATGTGATCCTATGAGAAAATAAATGAGAATTTATAGAAAAATTAATTTTAAAACAAATGTGCAAAACATCGTGTTAGGATTGAATGCAAAATCATCTTTAGATACTCACACATAATGAAAAAGGTAAAATAAATTGGCATTGTTTTAAAAGGGCCTTTTGGGTTTGATTCAACAACTCACATACAAGAAACATTTGGTTCATGATGGATAAAAATGATTATTCACATCCCAAAATAGATTCCCAAAAAGAAGGGGTTAACGTCCAATCAGTTGAGAAAAAATGAGTAAAATAAAGCATCAGGACCAATAATGATAGCTTACTCATTCCATAAAGTTCCACTTGCACAAAAAGAATAAAAACATATCAATACATAGAATGATGACAAAATATGGAGGAAGGTGACATAATACTTGTCTTCATTCATTATATCATAGATATGGAAGCAAACTTATGTTCATCACACCCAATGGAAATTCATCCTAAGATGGTGGTAAAGGGAGAACCACACATGGCGGCTTCAACCAACGACTTCTCCACATGGAAATAGAAGAATTGAAGTGGTCCCAAAGCAATAATAGAAAATCAGATATTATCATCTAGGTGAAGCATATTCCCAAAAAATATTTTCTTTCATTGTAAAAGGTGGGATATTCTCTAGGTGTTTTGGGTGGAAATATAATCACAAAGAATCATCAAAAATTGTATAAGTATTGGGGCATGTCCTCATAAGAGAAGGGGGATTAAATTTTCAATTTTCTTGAAAATATTGAGGGATACTGCTATAATGTTTGAATGTTGTTTCTAATAATATACATCTAAATTTATATTTTTAAAGGATCTTGTGTCAAGGTGGTTACAGTGTATAACCATTGACATGCATTGAGAGAATTTTATCTCGTGCTCCCTTATCAAGAACTTGGAGATCTAAATGAAATGTGTATGCTTATGAATTTATCTTTTGCATTCTAGTTATGTACTTTGAGATTTGATTAACGAGTTACATTTCTTGTTGCAATATTTTGTTCATGTCTTCTCTGAATTACACTAGATTTGTCCTTAGTGGTTGTATTCGGTAGTTGGGTCAATGTTGTATTGAGAGCATTTTCTTTACTGATATTGTGCACAATTTTAAATTCCTCATTACAACCATTTTGTTGAAGATATTTTTGTTAGCCTCTGAGTGAATCCTAGGCATAAGAGATCAGAAGCCATGAACATTTTATTAAGACATTGACATGAGCCTTTGTGTTTAGTATCTTAAAGGTTGTATGGGATCCTGCATTCATTGAGTATCAATGAATAAAAATTTAATTTCAAGGAAACTGTCTCTAATTGATTGAATGTTCTTTACTTTCCAGGATGGCATATTTTCTTTATTAGTTTAAAACTTGTGTTGCAGAAATATCCAGCAAGGTATAATCTCCCACCCCCACAAAAATATCAACCTACTACAAATCTCATCCTATTGTCTTAATCACTATATATCATTTTGTGTATCTACTTGTAAAAAAATGTGGAGGGATATCTTGATATTATCTCTCCTATCAAAAATATGCCAGAGCATATAGAATGATGTTGTCTGTAGTAACCTACATCTGGTAAGATAAACATATGCATCACTTTGTGTGACAACTCATGAGAGTAAATTGTTGTATCCATGGCCATGTTCATCAGATTGATCTATAAATTTGAAGAAATTGAGGAACAAATACTTCATCTCCTTACAATTTTTAGGTTACCTTATGGGTTCTCTCACCTTAGTTAAAATGTAGGACCAAAAGTAGCGGGGAAAGGTCATCCCCTTTGTATGTGTCACTCAATCACTCGAATATTGGTCCCAAAGATTTTTCTAGACATTTCCCTGCATGTAAATGACCATGAACCATAAGGTTTTTCATTATCAAAGCATCCCAATCCCTTGTTGATGCTGCCAAGCCCTGAGGAGGTGTAATATTGAGTACCAACATGCTTCTAGCGTCATTTTCGAGGACTATTTCTGGAAGTAGAAATTATATAAGCATCTGTAATGTTCTTGCATGTTAATTCTAGATTTGAGTTTAGAATTCATTCCTTTGTTAATCATTGCAAAAATAGAGCCCATTCGTAGTAATTGACCCAATATTTTCTCAGTACAAGCAGGATTTCCATTAAATTTGATTCCATTGGGAAAAGCATGATAAAATTCAAAAAGATCTATAAAATATTGCCCAAATACCCTGTAAAGTTTTCATATCATTGACTATTAAAATTGATCAACACATCTAAGGTGTAAGACCTTAGTGGGGGATCCATCTTATACAATAAAATCTGGCATGTACCAATAAAAATCATATAATCCTTGTTGATTGAAATTTTAATTTGGAAAACTGGAAGGAGATCTTGATTCAAAACTGATCCTACCATAAGGTTACTCCCAAAGAAAACATATTTGGAAACCATTGGGTGGTCTAATATTAGATGAAAAGATTGTAATAAGTGATAAATTTGATTGAACCTTGGTGGAAGATTATTCTAGTATGACTAAAAACACCAAATCAGGTAGTCCTCACCTTGATTTGCATACCTTATTTCAAGAATGCTTAGGACCTACAAGTAACAAATGTATTATGCATATCCCTCCTGATAACTTCTGAGAATAGGGTTTTTTGTGAAATTGGGTCCTTAAGGGATTCATATTTTTTGGATCATATGCTTGTTTCACCGTTTTCTTTACCTTTTTAGAAATTACGAAATAGATAAGGGTAAGGGCTAAGGAAGAATACTTGTTTAGTATTGGTCGGTTGATGGTTGTTGCGTGCATTCTAAATTCTTGATCCACAGCTAAATGTGAGAGCTTCCTTTTGGCTAGGAAGAACTACCTATAATAGAAACCAAGACCACCAAAATATAGTTAAATGATATATGACAAGTGGACTACCTAGCATATGCTAGTTCCGAGAAGTGTGATACTTCCTGATGGTCATCAATCCACCGTTTAAAACAAGTTATGCGAGGAATAAACCAAGTCCTACCGTAGATGATATGATTTAGGTATCTCATTCAAATACAATAAGCAACTCCAATCACAACAAAGCTAGGCTATAGTTGGATCCGAGAGGTGAGGGGTCATCGAGGTTCTAGGACCTGGTCGTGGTCGATTCTAGATTATTTAGGTCAACTGGTGGGGTGGGTGTTGGGTTTGTTCTTGACCAAGGTGTAAAACATAGAGACCAACGTCGATTGAATATGACTGATGTCGGTTTAGGTAGAACCAACGACGGTTATGGGTAACCGGCATCGATATGGTTAGGATGAATGAGACTCATAATATATTAAATGGTAGGGGTGATCGGAGGTCGAGATAAAGTTTTGGCAAGTGAATGGGGATCTCGTAGAGATCTTAGGTATGCTCGAAAATACAAAGTAGTGAAAATAGGTGATTTGGTGATGTGGGTGAAGGGACCTTTAGATTTACAAGCAAGTGGGTGATGAAGCAATAAGCATGCAAAGAATAGATTAATAACAGGAGTAATAAAGATTACTAACTAAAATAAACTATACTGATTAGGGTCGTACTTACTATATTGAGGATCTGATGGCTGGGTGGTGGAAGTGGTTGATCAAAGAATATGTGTATGGTCCTATGGTGGTGCTTTCTCGCAGAGTACTCCCATGAATGCAATGGCTCTCTGATTTATGTTGGTGATGGCTCTGGATGTTTGGATGCGTAAAAGGATGTTTGTCTCACTTGTATACAACTCTGAATCTCCTTTCATTCTCTCAGAAATGTGCCAACATCGAAATAAGGTTACCAAAGGGAATAAAAGGTGACCGACGTCGGTTCCAGGTTGATCGGCGTCGGTTTAGGGGTGACCATGGCGTCGATTAGGGTGGGATTCCCTAGGTTTACTAAAAATGGGAGATCATGGCAATGATTTCCACCAGATCTCTCTATTCATCTAGGAAAGAGCGGGAGTTACCTTTTCTTATACGGTAATGTGGTTAGAGGGGATGTAGGCTTTGATTTTTAGGGTTTAGTTAAGTCTTAGTTAGTTATGGCAACATACTAAGAATAGACTTAGGGTGAGGTGGTTAGGTGAGGTGTATTGGTGAGGTGGTGGGGTGGGAATTATCCTAATTAGGGTAATTAAATAATAAATATTGTGAGGACATGGATTAATTTAATTAAATTAATATTAGTGTGGGGTGTAAGGGGTCATGGTTAGGTGAGTGTGTTCAAGTTGATTATTTAACAAAGGGTCAAGGAGCGTGTGACCCAATTTTGGTGTCTACATTTTGCCCCTTTTTGTTGCGTAGCTTGTATTGGTAAGCAACACTGACAAAAATAAGGTGTGGTTGCCCCATGTGTGGGTGAAGGTGATCCCCCTCAAACTAGGAATTGATGAGGCAAAAGGTAGAATCGGTGAGTGGTTTGATAAAAGGTGAATGTGATGAAGAGGAAGGTGGACAATGGGGGTAAAGGGGTAAAGGTCCAATCGGGTAATCTAGGTAATGGGTCAGGGTCAAAGGTAGTAACAATCAAACGCATGCACATGTATAAACTACAAAGCATGACACTAGGTTGAAGATCATGCAAACTCTACATTGTCTAAGGTCAATAGGTTTATCCAAACAAGTTTGAGGTGATTAGGTATCAAGGTATAGGATATGGTGTGAAGCACTTCACAGGTTAGGTGTAGGAATGTGTAGGTATGTTCCAAAGACACCAAAGATTGGGTCGAGGATAAATGGTCACAAAAAGAGGAAAGGTAAGGTCATTAGTTCAAACAACATGGGTAATAAAGTGTTGCAAGGTATAGTGAGCACATGATTTCACAGTCACTAGAAATGTTCCAAGTCTAAGTAGCTAGGTCACGTGACCTGGTAGGGCGATTTATGGGTAAAATAATAAGTCCCAAAATGTAATTAAGGACAAGTATAGGTAAGGTAGGGAGGGAGGTTGGTTGCAATAAGGGTGGGTAAGGTCAAACAAGGTGGTGGGTTGGTTAAGTGGGGTCGTAATGGGGAAAGGGTATGGGAAAGAATAGGATGTAATCAATGTCACCATACGTAATCTAGTGATGGTCTAGGTATGTAACACCTTATCAAAATATTATATTCCTCTTTTGTATTGCAATAATTGACATGTGATTTTCAGGACAAATGTATGTTTCGTGGATGTTGAAAAATCATGCTTGCCGTGGATAAATCATTTCTGCTCTTTGATTGTAGGGTTTGTATGTTGTTGCTTGCAATAATCTATTTCACTTCTTATGAGTAAGTTGTAATCTGGTTTGAATGGTTGTAAACTTATCCTTTGCAATTGGACTCATCCTTGGATCAATTCCATTGATCCAAGGTATGTTTTAAATCTTATTATCTAAACTAAATGAAAAGCGGCATTCATTGATTAAGAGATTTAATGATCGAACTTGTGTTTGTTGCAAATTCTTTACTATCTCGAAAGACCTGCATTCTCGCATTCTATTTTTTTGTTGTACTCGGCTCTTCTTGATTGACCCTTGCATGGCGCTTAATGGCGTTAGGGAAACTCCGCTTTAGGATTCGGAGAAAGTGAGAATAATGTGTCCTATATCTATAAGGTATGTCTTAAAGAGATTCAGGACTTAGGTAATTTACCTAACTCTTTCTACACCACTCTACGTGGGATGACATCCTAACCTAAGTTGTTAACACTAAGTTAATATGAAAAGGGGAAATAACCTAAGGGATGCTAAGTTATTTCTAACCTATTGTTTTGGTTAATCTACATCCTAACCTAAGGTGGAAATTTATTATTTGGGGGTTATATCCTAAGGTTATATATTTTAAACTAACCTAAGATCTAACCTAAGAAATTATATCTATCCTAAACTAATGGGTATGAGAGGGAACCTATGGGTCGATTGGAAAGTGGGAGCTAAGCGGTGGTTCCTAAGCTTTTAATGCAATGGGATTTTGATTGATTTGGCATTAAGGCATGGTTGTACTGCCAGTTTGGCATGGGCTAGTGAAATTTGGAGGAACCTACGTGGAAGCATCACTAAGTTTAGAAATGCATGTGTAAGTTCAATGTGGTCTCGCCAACTTTGGATGGCGATGGCAAGGAGAGATAGGCGGGAATATGCAATTAAATGTCATTAATTCACCTCGGTTTTAGTGATCAAACCATCTTGGAAGGCATCTTTGGTGGATTTGTTGGGGTTGTTTTACTTGCATGCTTCACATTTTTCTCTGCATAGAGCTATCTAGTTTTTCAAACCAGCAGATTGATTTACACTTAGTGGCTATTTTTGAATTCTTTGATCTATTTTTGATTCGAGGAATGTATAAGAGGCATTATGGAAAAATATTATAGTTGTTTGATCTTGCTTAGAGAAGAAGGGGTGTTGTAAACTCAATTGGAAGTCTTCTTCGAATCGGTAGAGGCACTATCAGGCATGGTAGGCTCTACCCATTAAGATTTCTTTCTTTCTTTTAAATGATTCATTAAAACAATTCTGCTCACTAGAAATTTATATTTGCATGATGTATCTGGTTATTTACTTGCATGTATTCATGAAATCTATGTGGGTTTTGGAATGTGAATCCTTTTTAGTTAATGGTAGTTTTTGGGAACTTTCTTTGTACTGGTTGTTAGAGGTTTTCATGTGAATTTGTATTGAAACTCTGTGACTTGTACTTGAAGCTCTGAAATTTTCATTTGAAGCTCTATAGATTGTATTAAAATCTTTGTTTCTAGCATTTGAGACTAATGTTGAGTGAAATGGCTTGTCTCTTATTTGTTTCGAATCTTTGTTTAGTCTTGTGTTTCGTGAGCTTGAAGTAGAGCTTCGTCGTTGTTCTAAGCTTATATTGAAGCTTCGAGAATTTGTTATGAGTTTTTATTGGGACCTTGTGTTTGTTTTGGATTGTGTTGGAGCTAAGTGTAGTTTTGAACCTTTGGTTGAATCTTCGTATTCAACAACTGTACTCGTACACAGTTCTTACGAATACCGAACTTACTATCGTGTGGTTGAGTTTTGTTCTGTACTTGCATTCTGAACTGGAATTTTATTCTCATTTAAGGATTTGAGAATACTAGGACTCATATTGGAGCATTGGTGATTTGGTTTTGAGCTCGTATTTAGGGCTTCATGTTTCTCTTAGGCTCATATTTGATCTTGTGTTTGTCTGAGCTGGTGTTGGAGCCTTGTAAAGTCTAAACTTATGTTCGAAGCTCATAATCAACACTGTACAAGTATTCCATGATTGTGTGTTCTAGATTTATGTTGGAATCGAAGTGATTACCTATATTGTGAGTTGGGTTTGGTTGGTATTTGGTTTTGAAAAGATTTATTCTCTTTATAGACTGTCTGCTCGATAGGAGCTTGAGAGTTTAGTTTCGGTTTGAAGCCGATCTGGTAATCTCCTTCGTGTCGCTCCTTGAGTGTGATTGGTTTTTATGCTTCTATCCCTTTGGAATGTATAACCTTCTTGAACTGGATAGGGAGAGAGAAATTGAAGTTTAACCTATCCTTCTCTGTTCTGAGCGAACCCGTGTCATGTGGAAAGCTTGATTGTTTTTAATATTATAAGGGGACGGGAATTATGTCCTGTAATGGGTCTAGTTGGTCCTTTGATTATGGTAATAGTCGAATAAAGTTTGATGTTACGGGAAGTAGTATTACTCTCTTCAGACCTTCTTAATTGGTTTATTGGGTTTTGTTGGAAGTTGAATTTAAAACTAGAATACTTGAATCTTGTTTAAAGTATATATATGTATAATATCTCTGTTCGGATAATTTTGTATATCTGTTCTTGTTTGGGACATGAACTTCATACTTCTTGTATCGAAGCTGTTAAAGCCGTGTAATAAGAATTCATTTCTTGAGTTTGCAATTCCTTCTGCACTTGTATATCTTCTCTTTTTATAGACTCTTATTCCTTGAGGGGATCATAAAATGAACCTCTGGGATTTAGGAAGAGAAATCAATATGAACCATGGGACAGTATATAGTTAGGGATTATACTGTGTATTTCTTTCTAATATTTGAATTTGTACTTGAGCTTGGTGAATGGAAATAGGATAATAACTTGCTAGTTTTGATTGGAAAGATGCAGTGTGCATATCTTTAACTGGGCATTCGGTTTTATGTTCTCTTTAGGGAACTAACTAGAGAATTTCTAAGTTTGTATTAGAAAATGGATTTCATTTCATAGTATAAATGAAATGAAATATGGATTGGGTCCTTTGTGGTTTGATTGACCGAAGTTCTCTTTATCGGAATTTTCTTGTGGATTGGTTAAGAGATTTATTTCATTCGAGTATAGCTTGGATTTTTGGAAAGATTGGCTATAGCCCTTTTTGAATTATAAACTACTAATATACTGAAGTTAGTAAAAATTTCAATTAGACTATTTTAATCTGCTTGGATTGAATTGGGATTCTTGTTTGGTTGTTGCCTCTTTATTTAAGGACTCCTTATTTTGTCATCTTTGGACTGAGGCAGTGATGTGTGTTCTAAACCTGATTCTTTCCTTCAGAGGAATTGTGTCTAAAATTTAGATATGTATTGATTCTCTTCTTTGATTATATGGAAAGATGAAGCATACTAATATGAGTTATGTTGTAACTAACCTCTTTGCTGCTTGGAAAAGATAAAAGTGTATTTCTATTCTTATGGGTTTATGAAATAATTGAATGACAAGACTTGTTGACTGTTTAAAGTAATTGATAGGATCAATTAAGTCTTGTGATATAATTCTGATGTTGCAGATTATATTATGCTCTTTTCTTAAAAAGTGAATTTCAAATTCTCTTAAATGTACCTCTTTCTAGATGTTATTACTTATGATTATTTGTATGATGTATATTGATTGTTTCATTAAAGCATATTTGTTTAATGAAACAATTAGTGGAATTCACTTTACTTTAATGCTTCGTGTTTATCATGCTCAGTTCATCGAACGACGACTGCTAGTAATTTTACAAATAGACATCGTAAGTGATAAAAGAAGACAAGAACTTTCATGTTGTATTGGCTTATTTAATTTTGGATCTTATGTAAAGAGTTTCGATTCATTCTTGAGTTATATTGAAAAAATAAAATTTGTATTATTTTTGGAATGGAGGTTGTTTGTTATACAGTACGCCTAAAATGCATAGTCTTGTAAATGTATAAATTTATAATGATGAATTGAAAGTTGGAAGATTTACTTGTATTGGTTATGTAAATTATCTTGTGTTTATGAAGAAGATGGAAATCCTATCTTGATGATATTCTTCATATATTTTATATGCTTAATTAGATAAAATTGATAAGTTAGATAAAGGGAATTAGTTTAATTTCCCTTAATAAGATGCAACTTGTTAAGTTGCATAAGATAACGATTTTTATCTAAACAATTCTAACATAGTATTGGAATGTGTAATGAATATGCGGTAAAACTATAGAGATTGTGAAAGATAAGAAGGGTTTGACAAACCCTAACACTTAATCATGTAGAGGAAGATTCTTCCTCGCTAAAATAAATGTAACCCAAAGAATGGTGATATGATCGTTAATCATTAGACTTCATTTCTTATAAATTCTACCTCTAGTTGAACCTATTTGGTTGCTACACCTTCTTTGAATGATTAAGTTATATTTAATGGAACTTATGATATTGCTATCTTGTTTTGGTTAACTACTTGTTAAACTAAGTAAATGAACATTAAAAGCAATCATGAGTTAAAGGAAGTTCTTTAATGCTTAATTGATTCAAGTATAGAACAAGAACTTAAGGAGTGTTGGATTAGGGTTTAGCATGGATGTTGTAATCTATTTTATAATCCAAATTAATTAAATATTAATAACCTCCTTGGGGTATGTACATCTTGATGAGGAAGTTTCTATAGGATGTTGGCACATGCCAACTGCAAGACTGTACCTTTGAGAAGACAAGGGTTTTCTCAAGGATACAACATTGCAGTTGACATGTGGCAACACCCTTCTACATTGATCATCTAGATCTACACACAAATAAGGACTTAAACTTAGTTTCTCTCTAGGTCAAGTTAGTGGCATGTTTAGGATAGGTAGTATCTTTCAATGGCTCAGTGGTACCTTGGCAAATCCAGTTGACTTAGGTCAACCGACTATGCCCATATACCCTAAGTCATTGTGAACGTCTTCCTATAATAATTTATGTTCCTAACCGGGGCTAGGGTTTAAAACCTTGGACAAGTGGACTGATGGTAGTCAATAAATACCATTCTTGATAAAAGAGGAGTGAGATGAAGGACATATTCGAAATGACAAGTATGCCATCTAGGAATAGTGACATAAATAGTATGTTGAAAATCTTTGGCCAAAGTATCGCAAGATTCTTTGGTTGCATTGTCTGTGACACCTAGTTTAAAGCAACGTGATATCAGATGAATATTGGTAACAAATATTCAGATATGTTATTTAAATAGATCACTCAGTACCTAGTTTAGGGTAGGAAAACCAAGTATATGAAGTATACGATAAGTATTCAATACTTAAAGTTAACATAAATAGATCGGTAGATCACCGAGTTATGAAATAAATAGATCGGTAGATCACCGAGTTATGAAATAAATAGATCGGTAGATCACCGAGTTATGAAATGAATAGATCGGTGGATCACTGAGTCATTTACAACTACATATGGTTATCTATTTGAGATTGATTGGCATGGAATGTGTGTTCTAAATAATGCTTTATTTAGAACAGAGAACATTATGTTAAAAAAATCCCTTGTTTCTAAAGTCTTAAAATGGGAATGTTACAAGTTAATTCGATCACGGTTTATTGGGGCTAGATGACTGATGTAGAGGCATAGGTGGTCACTTTATAGGCACAGGTGGCTAGTTTATGAGCCCCAGAAGATAGCAAGAGGACGATGCACTCGCACGAGGTAGTGGTGGTGATGGGATACAGGTGGCCTCCTTACAGGTGTAGGTTACAGGTTTGCAAGGCCAATTGGCCACTGCACAGGAAAAGGTTATGACTCTTCAATCCCAGATATAGGTAGGAGTGGGACAAGGTCCCTCAGGATAGGCACAGGCACCGGGAAAGGGTCGGAGTCGAGGCCAATGGGGCCACCACAAACAATACCCGTAGCCAGATTGTGGGATGCCCTAGGCGAGACCAGGTATTATTAGGATATCTTGATGGCAACAGGGATAGATTTTCTATCCTACGAAGAGTACAAGTCACATCAGGCCTTGAGTGAGAGGACCAGGTGCGGAACTCATAGTGTGGAGAGTACAAGAGGCCGCAAGTAATCTTTGAGATAGGGTCAAGGTGAGGCTACCGGCTCACGAGAGGCCAGGCTCAGTGCAAGACCAGGGACCCAACCATGACCTATGATGGGTGGTGAGATGTTAGCAGGCCGCCATACAGGAGCCGAGGAGGAGGAGGAGATAGGGGAGACATATATGGAGGATATCTAGTAGGGTGATATTTGATAGCTGTATGTACCTCCTGTGTCGTATAGTCATGTATTTTTGATATATACCGGCACGGTTCCAAAGAGTGAGGATGTACATGAGGGTTTTCGAGATATTTGGATTCATTTGTATTGGTGTACATATGTATGTATACATGATGCGTCATGATTTATAGATGATGATATTTAAACTATGGATGGTGTACTTGATTTAATTTCCATTATTATTTGTGTCTATGATAGAAACTAGGTGAATTAAGTATGATAGAGTTAGGGTCATGTAGGCATGGATTGAGTCAAGTTAGAGGCATGGATTGAATAAGGTTGTAGGAATTTATTGATTCAGGTTGACTTAGGTATGGTTGAGTTTAGATTGGTTTAGGCATGGTTATGTTTTTACCCATTAATTTTTGTAATTAATGATGATGTGGGTCATGTTAAGATGTTTTGTAGGAAAATGTATGCTAATGGTAAAGGAATGGCAAACATAATGAAATGAACGTATGAGTAATGATGGTAAAGATGTGAAGCAAGTGTTGTTTGTTTGGTTTAATTTCCAATTATTGATATAAAAAGGAAACTAACTAGGGTAGAATGTGACTAGGACAAAAAAGGGGGGAGGAATTGGTTAGGGTAGAGAGTGGCCGAGCTAACCTCTAAGGGCCCCATGCCTTTGGAGTGATGCCTACATAGTCCCGGCGAAAAGGGACATTAGACCGATGTAGTTCTCCCATAAGCTAGGGAATATTAAGGTGAAATAGTGGAATGGTCAGGTAGGTAATAGGCATGGGTGATGTAGGTCAAAGGCATGATTGTGTTTAGGCTATAGGTATGGTTGATTGATTTTTAAATACATGCACCGAGGAGTTGGTCCTATATAGGATAATCAATAGGTAATGAGGAACACAAAATGGTAAGAAGTGGTAAAAGATCCATGGAATTGATAAGAACCCTAATGAGTCTACCATACCCTAAATGAGCTTATGAATAGAAGACCCTACAGGCCTTGCATAATGAATTGTTTTAAGGGTGAAGAAAATTCACAAGATCAAAAAATGTCACGTTCACGGAAATTCCCTTAAGTAACGAGGAATTTAGGAATAAATGACAAGGAGATGAGAATGAGAGGCTTAGCGTAACTTAGTGTATGACGATGTGTTTTTTGGAACAAGAAACCCGAATCAAAAATAGGCAAGTCCATGACAAAAATTTCATATTTTTCTTGATTTGTTTGTTTTTAATAGACTGATCAATGTGGGAAGTCTATATGGGATGAATATATTATCTCCTTGAGGTCTTCGTGAAGTTGATCGATGCAAGAAGCTTCTGAATATTTATTACATTTTCGTAATGACCGTATATAGCTGTCCTTCGAGGGAGCAATCTAATGATAGTGGTAGAATACGAAGAAGAGATGTCCTTTTTAGGGAGACATATTTTTGTTGGAAGTTTGACTCAAGGAGTTGTATCCTTTTTTTTAGACGTTTAAGTCATGGAAAATATTATAGAGGATGATTAGGTTCCGGTTTTAGAAGACAAGATCGTAGTGCATAAAAATTAACTAGGAAAGAGGTGGTTTTGAGTGATGAATTACCATGGGATTATATCTTGAAGAAGATGAAAAGTATCCATGAGAATCATGCTATGAGCAGAGCCATTGTACTTATATTGAAGACAAGGCTAACATGTGATGGGTAATCACATGATTCGTGTTTAATCATGGATCCTCAAAAATGGGTAATAATGGAAAGTGAACAACACTCAAGGGATGAGAAACCAATTGATAGAAATTGATATAGGAATTAATATCAACAATAAAATGGTCGAAGATGTAAGGCACTAGGGGCTCAGTTTGGGTTTACCTTCAAGTGAAGACAAATGATAAGCACACGATCTATAAGCATGGGTGACAATATAGGTCCACGCCAATTAGGAAAAAAATTCCCGTTTGTTTTTCTCCTCTTTAGTTACATGTTGATTTTCCTTTAGGATGAGGTCACCGACTTGAAAGGTTCATTCATGAACATGTTTCCCATAGGCACATTTGATATGTTTTGGGTAGATTTAGAGATGGTCGGGACGTTGAGACTACGTTCATATAATAATTCAAGTTACACCAAATGATCCCCGTGGAAGTCATCATCATTGAGCATGTCTTGTAGTGAGATGCAGAGTCATGGAATTTGGACTTGAGAGGTAAGACACCCTCTGCATTACGTAGACTAGAGAAAAGGGGGAGGCAGCAATCAAAGTGCAATTACTAGTGTGGTAAGCCCACAAGGTGAAAGGAATGTGCGTATACCAATCCTTCCCAGTATCATTGACCACCTTCATAATAATTTTGTTCAAGGTTTTAGTGGTTGATTCGGCTTGATTTGTTGGTTTACTGTGTAATGAGGTGATGAGAAACTAATTTGAATTCTAAAAGCATCACATAGTTTTCATAGGGTTTTGTTTTTGAATTGTTTTCTGTTATCCATGATAATGCGGTGAGGGACACCAAAGCAACAGATGATGTGATGGTTGATGAATTCACATATTTTCTTGGATTTGTTGAAATGAGGGGAATGGCTTCTACCCATTTAGTGTAATATTCAGTGGTAGTTATGATCCATTGGTGGCATTGTGAAGAATGGGGGTTGATCTCACCGATAAGATCCAAACCCCATCGAGAGAAAGGCCCAAGGTCTCGTGCAACTTGTAAGGCATGACTAGGGGTGTGATGGAGATTAGCATGTTGTTGGAATTTTACGCAGCGTTTGACATAATCACAAAATTCATGGTTCAAGGTTAGCCAATAATAGCCTAGGAAAAGAATGCATTTTGTAACAATGAGACCACCAAAGTGGCCTCCACAAATCCCATCATGGACTTCCTTAATGGTGTAAGGAATTTCAGAACTGGTAAGGCATCGCAAGAGAATTCTGTCAAAACCATGTTTGTATAGAATACCACCCATGATGACATAATGTGAGACACTTTTAAGGAAGGCACGTTGTCCATTACGAGTGAGATCGGCGGGTAAAATGGAGAGGGAAAGATAGTCTGTGTATTGCTTATACCAAAGGTCACTCAGTCAGGAGTAGTGGTTCCGATAGAGTAAACTTCATGAGGAAAATAAGAGGGTGATTGTAGTCTTTATATGGTGACAAAGATTTTAGAGTCAGTGGGTGAAGTGGGTATTTGAGAAGTGAAGCGGGTATTTGAGAAGCCAAGCAAGCCATGGTATCTGCAAATTTATTGGTAGAACGTGGGGTGGTTTGAAGGGCGTAATGGTCGAAGGTTGTCAAAAGTATGTCCACATGATGCTTATACTTTTGAAGTATCTCATTACGACACTGGTATATACGATTGACTTGGTTTATGACCAACTGAGAATCACCAAAGATGTTGATTGACTTAACATTTAAGGCATAAGCAGCCTAGAGACCCAATATGAGTGCTTCATATTCAGAGATATTGTTTTTACAATCAAAATCGAGTTTAAAAGACAAAAAAAGGTTCTTTGTCAAGTGCAATGAGGATAACACTAGCCCTACCCTCACGCCAACACTTGGAACCATCAAAGAAGAGTGTCATTTGGTAAGCGGGTTCGTAAAGGGAAAGGGTAGCAATAGACTCATCTAGAAAGTCAAAGTTAGAGGGTTGATCCCTGGAAATAGGTGTGTCAGCCAACCGGTCAGTGTGATAGCTTGGCCCTTGATGGACTTTTGATGGATGAATTTGAGGTCGAGGTTGGCCAGAAGCATAAGCCGAGAGTGCAAAGCACATTGATTTTGATAAGGTTTGGCATATATGTAGTGTAACGGGTCCGTATTAGTAATGACAAAGGTTTTTGGTTGAGTAGGTAATGGCAAAGTTTAGTGGTGACAAAAATAAGGCTACAAAAAGTTTTTGGCATGGGTATATCTAGTTTCTTAGTCAAGAAGGGTATGGATTATGTAATAAACTGCTTGCTCTCGGTGTTGGTCGTCACGATGAGAAAGCATGACACCTAGAGAATGGTCAGTGGCAGAAATATATAGGTAGAAGGCCTCATCATCCTCGGGAGGAATGAGCATTGGTGGTTGAAGGAGGTTTTTAAGGCCTCGAAGGCTTTATGGCATTCATCATACCATTTGAATGAAACTATTGAGAAGATGATGAAATGGTTGTGATGTGGTTGAAAAGTTTCAAGATAAAATGACGAATGGATTCAACTTACCTTGTAAGTGTGAAGTTGATGGAGATTAGTAGGTAGCAGCATTTTAAGGATAGCTTTGACTTTAGCAAGATCGACTTCTATGCCACGCAAAGAAATGATGAAGCCTACGAGTTTCCCTAAAAGTACTACAAAGACACATTTTTTTGGTTGAAGACGAACACAATATTTGATGAGGCGGTCAAAGATGACTTTAAGAATAGGTAGGTGTTTGGTTTGATGTTTGGACTTGGCAAGAAGATCATCTACATAATCCACCAATATGTGATGCATAATTTCATTAAAGATGTAATTCATGGCCTCCTGATATATAGCACCAACATTTTTAGGCCAAAGGGCATGACTCTATAGCAGAAAGTCCCCAAGGGGTGATGAAGGCGATTGTGTTGATCCTTAGGAGATAGTAATATTTGATTGTAGTCCGAGAAATCGTCCATGAGTGATAACATTTCATGTCCAGTAGTGGCATCAACTAGTTGGTCAATGCCTAGTAGTGGGAAATCATCTTTGGGACTAGGAAAGGTTGAGGTCACGGAAATCTATGTAAATGCAGAGTCCCCATGTTGCTTTCATGATAGGAACGATGTTAGAAATCCATTGGGGATAATCAATGGGTAGAATGAAGGAAATCGAGAGAAGGCATTGAAGCTCTTCTTTGACTAAAAGAGTAATGCAAGGATGCATTTTCTGCAGCTTTTGTTTGATAGGTTTGGCATCAAGAATGGTCACGATATTGTGAACCATGATTTTAGGATGATACCAGGCATATCGGCATAGGACCAAGTGAATGCATCGCTATGGTCCCAAAGGAAAGAGGTGAAGGCTTCTGTTTAGTAGCATCTAAAGATTAGCCGATCTTTAGAATGTATGGGTCATCTTGGGTATTAATGTTGATTTTGATCATCGATTCATTCAACATGGTTTGCGTCTCAAAGGGTAATGACTGGTGAATATAAGATTCTTTTGCACCAAGGTAGGTGAGGATGGACTCATCATCCTAACATTGAACGATGTAAGTTGAAGGTGTATCATCATCAATCATGTTAGGATATAGGAATGGGAGAGAAGAGGGCACCTCGCCATCGCATTTATAGGTCAGCACCTGGGAAATGGTGTTTATGAAAAAAAAGTTAAGAGGTATAGACTCATGATCTATGGACTTTATGGGTGAGGATGGTAATGTGGGTGAATGAGAGGGGGAAAATGCCTCATCCTCAATAAGGTCGATGTGCACCTTCTTAAAAGATAGAGCGTCAAAACCAATTCTACTACGGTCATTGTGTTTATGAGAGGTACAGAGATGAAAGTGTGGCATCCTTGTTCATAAAAACCAAAGCCAAATCCTTTCCACGTGCACCAGTAGAGGAAAGTGTGAGCAAAATGATGGTTAATGAGGAGTGTAGGTCGGTGGAAAATGGTTAGGTTTGGGATGGAGGTTTGCATTTATATGTGGCCATATCAAGTCCCCCATACATTAGATTAGTGCAAAGGTGGGGAGGGCCATAAGGGAAAATGTCGCCAATGTGAATATCATAACGGGGATGATTCCCATACTCTTATGGGGTGAGAAAGGTATCAATATTGTATAGGCGGTATTCCCCCATAGTGAGGCATTGAAAAACACCTTCTAAGGGATTAGTAGTTGGTATGTGGGTAGCGGGTATAGATGGCTCACTAGATGAAGGGGAAGCATAGGTGTTATCATTGGAGGCTACAAGCAGCGAGTAGGGATGGCGAGGTTAGACACGGTAGAAGTAGTTGTAATTTTGGTGGATGGGCTTGTGGGTGGAGCTGAAGTGGTTTTGGTGGTGGATGCCTTGACCGGTACAAGCACATCATTGGGTCGATATAGCATGTTATAGGTCTTGAAAGGTGAGGAGTCAGTAGGGATGGTGTAATTATGTCCCTCATGTTCAAATTTGAGGCATCGATGTAACGTCAAAGGACACAACCCATGGCACAAATCCAAGGTCGACAAGCAACAAGTTATCTTTGGAACTCTCCTTATTGGACATAAAAAGTTCCGAGGATAGTGCGGGGACCTATGCGGACATAGAGAAAAATGGTACCCATTGTAGAGGTTATGGCATCATTGAAGGAACACAACATAATGGGGTTACTATGCATGCAATTAGAAGGTATTTACATTTGGGCATATGCATGGAAGGAGATGATGTTAATGTTAGTGCCACCATCGATCATAACATGTCGGATGCATATATTTTCAATAAAGATAGAGATGAACAGAGTGGGATCAAGGTCATCAGACTAAAAGGGAGTGATCTCTTCATCTACAAAACTAAGGGTGGCCACTTGGCAAGTGGGTGAAGGTGTAGAGGAAGGTGAAGACCTAGTGAGAGAGGCTACGTGGTGAGGGGTAATGATGGAGGCTATGGGTGTGGGGTCATTTGGTAAGACTTTGATAGATTGAAGGACCTCTATAAGGGCTTGACGATGTGACTTCAGAGGTCTAGACAAGGTCATACAAAGACATTTTGAGGGGGATTGGTGTAGTTTTTTTAGCATTGTATGATGTGTGGCCCCGTAGAAATGGGATATGTAGGACCACAAATGATGAATTTGGGTGTGGGTGCAGATGGTATATTGGGTACAGGGTTGGTTGATGGGCAGTTGCTTTCTCCTTACCCTTGTCTTTATAAGCACGGGTGGCAATGCTTGACCATGTTAATATGAGGGGAGTTAGATGGAGAGGGTGTGTCATGTAAGTTATAATGGTAAGAGGGATAAAACCCTAGTGGTGGGTATAACCTTTGAGAGATGAGTAGGGCACATTGCATTTAGGTGGTGGTTTGGCCAATTCTCTTATGTGAACCATGTTAATTTCTAATCTCAAGGATGGATCTAAGAGTTGTGGGGGTAGAGATGTAAGTTGCTGAGTAGGTGATGAGGGAAGAACTTTGGAATTTGGTGTCGACGAAATGGGGTCCTCATCAAGAAGATCATCATCGTCAAATTTTTCTTTAAAAGGACACAACTAGACAAGAGCGGCTTTCAAAGCCATATAGTTATCTACATTGTGTCTTGGCACATGATGCTAGGCACAAATTTTGGTTTTGTCAAACCTGTTTGGTTTGGGTTTGAGTGGGTCATAAGGTCTAAGAGGTGGTAATGTGATGACGAAGTTTTGAGGAGGTTGGTTAGGATTTTGGCATAGGACCCTACTAATGGATCACAATGGGAGGTGAATGTTGGTTTAGGTACAAAGTGCGGTGACTATGTACGAAGAATCTTTGCAAGTCGGGGAGTAGGTTGCACTACTAGTTTGGTGTGTGGTGTGATCTTAGGTATTAGTCATAAATGCTTGGGTAGGGGCATGGTAGATGAACCGCCATAGAATGTGTGGTTGGTTTAACTACCTTATTGGAGGGTAACGGATTTTTGGATTTAGGTTACACCTTCTTGGGTAAAGGTGATATGGGTGCATGAGATGTAGAGGGAAAAGCGAGATGGTGGAAGAGGGCAAAGTTACCCACGAGGGTAAATGAGGTGTCTTTGTGAAGGTAGGTGGCATATGTTGGGAAAGAGGCGTGAGTGAGAGAAGGAAGTATTGTGGATAGTGAACAAGTTATTGATGGTATGGGAGGTATGGGTGGTAAAAGAGTTACGAGGTGAGGGCGGAGGTTGTGTGGGGCACTTTGGTATGTTAGAGGTCTGTGATGAGGAAATGGGTTGATGCGTTCTCGGTTCTTGGTGGATGGGGTTTCTTGGCAGGATCGAGGGGTGAGGTCCTAAGATGGATGGAAGGTGTGAAGGAGATAAGGGTGTTGTTGGAAAGATTTCGGTATGAGATCTATTAGATTGTCTCTTCTGTTTAGGTCACGTTAGGTTTGGTGTTAGTTTTGGAAGACATAGATAAATCTAATTTAATGGGTGGATGGGTGAGGCTAAGCTATTGGTATGACCCCTAAAGTAGTGATAGGTTTATGTAAGGAAGATGATGTAGGCATGATTTTGGGTGTAGATGCATGTTGGGTTATGGTAGAGGTGTGAGTTGAGCCATGGGTGGTGTCATGGGATATTTTGAGAGAGTTGTGGTTGTGTTCGGTGTGATCGGTGAAACACTTTTGGATAGATAGTGGAGGTGTCGGTGAGTGATACCTCTATAGTATCCTCCATGGGTAGAGGAGAGGATGGGCCATCTGAAATGGGCTTTCCTTACATTGGTGTAGGCGGTGAACCTGCATCTTCTATGAGTAGGAGAGGTGCCACTGATAACTGCTCAGAATTTTGAGGGGTTAAAGGTGGTGTGCTGATTATAGGCTCTTTCACGGGTGAAGGAGAAGATGAAGGGGATTCCTCTATGGGTAGAGGAGTAGATGAAATAGGTTTTGGTGTAGGTAGGGGAGCGTGGGCTAAGATTTCATCTATGGAAGGAATATGAGGCAATTGGGAAGCAACTGGTGTGTCATTAAAGATAGCGTGGAATTCATGGACAACATTATCATTATGTGAGGTATCACCCCCTTGGTTGGAAGATGGGGCATGATTAGGGAATGGCTTCTTGAAGATGTGTAGGCTTTGGTTAGTGGGTGCATTTGGGCTATCCAATACTAAGTCTCCATTGTCTATCATTTCTTGAATGATATTTTTGAAGGTAATGCAATTATTGTCATTGTGACCTTTTCCCGATGATAGTTGCAAAAAGCCATGTTCTATATACCATGCGGGCATGGGTCGCTCAGAGTCAAAACTAGTATGTGGTTTTATGGGTGGAAGGGTAATGGCACCTACCTTAACAAGATTTTCCAAAATGGAGGAGTAAGATTCTCCTAGGGAAGTGTACTTTCATTGTTCTCGTCTAAACTGGAAAGCTTGTATAGGAGAAAGATTAGAAGGGGGTTTGGATGGGTTTGATTGATGAGGGGGACCAGCTTTGAGAACTACAACATTCGCTAGACCCTTTGGGCTTTGAATAGTTGTTTTGAGGTTTTGAAGATGAAGAAGTATCATTTGATTTGAACGCAATGTTCTTATTACGAAGTTGAATCTTCTTTTCTTCGATAACATGAATTCCAATTTTCATGTCATGGTTAATGCCTTGTCGAAAGTGTGAAAATTTTACACCTATAGGGTTGGTGAGATGTGTCTCAGAACATGCTTGAGTAAATAGTTCTATCAGCTTGGTTTGAGGCAACCTGGAATGTGAGTTGGTTTATGAGGTTGAGAGCCAGAGTGACAAAGTCGGTGATAGACTTGTCATATTGTCGTGTGGAATATAGATAAGTATGGTGACCTTCTTGACAACATTGATGGAGAAGTAATCTAGGAAGGCTTGGGCTACTTGATTGAATGAGTAAATGGAGTGTCTTGGTAGTCCCCGTACCAATCCAACGCAGTCCCTGTCGAGGACATTGAGAAAGTCCTCAAAAGTAAAGTGTCATCGTGGGCAATCGGTGTAACACCCATGTTTAAAATACCACAAATGTTGTTGTAGATCTTATTTGCTATTGAAGTGGTTGAATTTTGGCATCTCCCAATGTATGGGGTATGGTCAAATGGGAATGGATGGGTGAATAGGATCATTACAAATTTCATCATAGGTGAGGGAATTGTGTGAGCTGAAACCGATGCTTCTAGTGTTTGCATATTTTCCATCATCAACTTGATGAGGTCGTTGGTAGGTTGTGATAGGGGAAACCTCTTGTGGTATAAGGAGGTGGATATTGAACCTGATAGGGAGGTTGAGAATAAGGAACCGACATGGAAGGCACATATCTAGAATGGGTGACAGATGAGATAGGGGGTTGTTGATAATAGGTGTATGTAGGTGGGATGGTTGTTGTGAATCTAGTAGCAATTGGGGGAAATGTTTGTGGGATGGAGAGGATGAGATTTTGGAATGGAGTAGGGGTCACTGACCCCATGGGTGGTTATGTTGCAGAATGGGTATTTGTGAGACAATGGGTGTGGATTTTGTTATGTTCAGGTGGTGGACGAGGAACAACAGACATGACGGACAGCATGAGGGAAGCTATTGATGCGGCACTCATGGCGGCTATGGGTCCTAGCTACGAAAACTACTGAGGGTGAAATAGGTGACGATAATGTAGCAAAGCAAGAACAAGGGCATGGGGATTGATACTAGCATGTCATATATCAATTGATCAAAGGAGTCTAGGGTAGAAGAATGGGAAAGGTAGAACCGTAAGGTCGTGGGATTACGATCAAGGAGTCGTGTAAACTCTTCGTCACTGGAAGTAATGGTGGTAGGTAAGGTTGGATCCATGGGTGATAGGATGGAAGGTAGTGAAGTACTAGGTGGGAGTGGTTGACGACTAGCATGGAATATGATGGCATTAGTTTGGCTGTGAGTCAGCACCATGTGAAAAAGTGCTGACCTAGTAAGACTGTATTCTATAGATGAAAAAGAAAACAAGTAAAAATAGAGAATAATGGGGTCCAGGAGGTGAATCTAGTCAATGTTCAGATTTTAAAAAATTAAACACATGCAACCGACGATGGTTAGGTTGATTGGTGATGGTTCTGGGAAAACTAATGACGGTTAGGATGATCGGTGATGCCTAGGACAACACCGATACCGGTCACTATGGAAGAAACCTGTCTTAAAAAAATGAAGTGGGAATGTTGGATTTATACTGGTGAAACTATGTATGACAGAAAATATCAGTAATAGAGAAATATGATGATGCCCTTAGGATTGGAAACAGAATAGAAATAGAAATGAAAGTTATTTTAGGTAAAGTAACTAGAAAGCTAGAAGCCAACACCAGTTAGGGTTTAACCAATGATGGTTAGATGTGAACTAGCGACGGTCACTGGACCGACGTTGACGACTGTGAAATGAGAAAGAAATAAAGAAAATTGGTTTTGTGAATTAAATTAGATGAAGAATCAAACCCAGAAGCCTGAGAATGAGAAGATGGGGCTCGACACACTCAAAAAAAGTCAAAATACTCCAACTATGATGGTGGAGTGTGTAAGGAAGAAGAAAATGGGGATTCGTAGTCTCACACCTCAAAACACAAGCCAAGAAGAACACTAAGAAAAAGCATGATCCTAACAGTGATTTTCTTATGTTTGTTTAGCTTATGCTATTTAGGACTAACTATGTGTATTTAGAACAAAAATTTTGGTTGGGAAGGCATCCTACGAAGAAGGATATCTAAAAGGAGAGGTTTCAGGTATGTTATGGTGGGGGCGGGCCATCCTCTGAGATGATGACTCAACAGAGGCAACGAGCTGGGGAGTACCTACTAATCAGATCGTGTGATCACTAAAAGATGTTCCCAAGTAAGATGTTGTTTAAGAAAGATGTGTATATTTGATTTTTGCAAGTTTGGTAATACACAGAGAGAGAGAGAGAAATGTGATTTCTATAATTCTTTGTGTCAACCATCAGCTGGGCATGACTTCCAGTATAGGTTGCCCTCGATTTAATGTGAGCTAATAATGCAACAAGTCAGAATGTAATGCAAGTGTTTTAAACCCAAATCAAAATATTATATTCGATGACACAAAAGGATGAATAGGAGAGGGTATGCTCTTTCACTAAATGTAAGAAAGCAAGAAGAATGATTCTTTTTAAATGCACCAAAAGAAATGTGTCCTTTAGAACAATAAGAAAGAAGAGAAGATTACCAAGGAAGAAAATTAATGTGTAGGCTTTTTAAAAGGAAACAAACACACAAATTTTACCTAGGAATGAAGATAATGCAAAAGAACCCCTGATGGGTCCCACCGGGCGTGCCAAAATGTTTCACCATTTTCTTTACCTTTTCAAAATAATGAAACAGATAAGGGTAAGGGCCAAGGAGGAATACCAATTAATGTTGGTCGGTTAATGGTTGTTGCACATGTTCTAACTTCTTGATCCACATCTATATGTGAGAGCTTCCTTTTGGCTATGAGGAACTACTTGTAATAGAAAAAAAGACCACCAAAATATAGTTAAATGATATATGAAAATGGATTGCCTAGCATATCCTAGTTCCGGGAATTGTAATACTTCCTAGACGGTTATCAATACACTTTCGTTTAAAACAAGTTAATACGAGGAATAAACTAGGTTCTTCCGTAATTGATATGATTTAGGTATCTCATTCAAAGACAATAAGCAAATCCAATCACAATAGCTAGGCTATAGTTAGATCTCGAGAGGTGAGGGACTGTTATCGAGGTTATGGGACTGGTCAAGGTCGATTCTAGATTATTTAGGTCAATTGGTAGGGTGGTTGTGGGGTTTGTTCTTGGTCAAGGTGTAAAACATAGAGACCAACGTTAGTTGAATGTGACCAATGCCGGTTTAGGTAGAATCGACGATGGTTATGGGAAACCGGCGTCGAGTATGGTCATGATGAAAGAGACTCAAAATAGGTTAAATGGTAGGGGTGATCAGAGGTCAGATAAAGTTTGGGCGAGTGAAAGGGGGTCTGTGGAGATCTTAGGTATGCTCAAAAATACACAGAGGTGAAAATAGGTGATTTGGTGATGTGGGTGAAGGGATATTTGGATTTACAAGCAAGTGGGTTATGAAGCAATAAGCATGCAAAGAATAGATTAATAACATGAGTAATAAAGATTACTAACTGAAATAAACTATCGATTAGGTCGTACTTATTGTATTAAGGATCGATCACCTTTGGGTGGTGGAAGTGGTTGATTAGAGAATACATGTATGGTCCTGTGGTGGTGCTTTCCCAGAGTGCTCCTATGAATGTAATGGCTCTCTGATTGATGTTGGTGATGGCTTTGGATGTATAGATGTGTAAAAGGATGCTTGTCTCACTTGCATGCAACTTTGAATCTCCTTTCTTGCTCTCAGAAATGTGCCAACCTTGAAATAAGGTTACCAAAGGGAATATGAGGTGACCAACGTCGATTCAGAGTTGATCGGCGTCGGTTCAAGGGGGTTACACAAGTGTCGATTAGGGCAGGATTCCCTAGGTTTACTAAAAATGGGAGATCATGGCAATGATTTCTGCCAGATCTCTCTATTCATCGGAAAAGAGCAGGAGTTACCTTTTCTTATGTGGGAATGTGGTTAGAGGGGATGTAGGCTTTGATTTTTAGGGTTTAGTTAAGTCTTAGTTAGTTATGGAAACATACTAAGAATAGACTTAGGGTGAGGTGGCTAGGTGAGGTGTATTGGTGAGTTGGTGGGGTGGGAATTATCCTAATTAGAGTAATTAAATAATAAATATTGTGAGGACATGGATTAATTTAATTAAATTAATTGAATTAATATTAGTGTGGGGTGTAAGGGGTCATGGTTAGTGAGTGTGTTCAAGTTGATTATTTAATGAAGGGTTGAGGAGCGTGTGACCCAATTTTGGTGTCTACAACACCTTTCCCTTAAAGATCCCTAGTTCCCAACTGTTTCAACCCTGGAATACCTCCACCAAATTATATGGCATAACCCCCACCAAGAGCTCCTTTTGTGGTTAATACCTACATACCAATAAGATTCCAAGGGATGGTGGGTTATCCAAATGAAGTACCCCATGAAATTAGAAACATATTATCTAAATTTCAAGGGAATAATACCATTTCTAAAGACCAACACCTTATATTTTTCCAAAATATTATGGAAGATTATGAGATAGAGAATGAAGATGTGTATGTTAAATTATTCATACATACTTTGGATGAAGATGCTAGGGAATGGTATAATTCGCTATCAGAAAATTCAATTGATTCCTGAGAAGAGATGAAAAATGCTTTCAAGATACAATATGGTGACAAAAATGATCCTAGGTTTCTTTTGACTGAGTTTGAAAACATCAAGAAGAATACAAATGAACCTGTGCAAGATTTTAACACGAGATTCAATAAAATATTATCCAATTTTACACACTTGAAAAAATTGGACAATGGGGTCCTATTGGATCTTGGGACCAGAAATAGTCATCCATGATCATTCCAAGTCATTTTAAGTAAATTTTTCATTTAAGGAGCATTATGTTTTTCCAGAAATTGTGGATCATCTTGTTTTATTTTCCCCTTTTCTAGGTCTTAGAGGTTGGAGATTTTCTTAGAGTGAGATATTTCCCGGTGGGTCCGCATTCGTCCGACACGAGGAAAAAATGTCAAAATTGATAAATAATGTTTAAAAGGTCCTATTGTGCTCCCATTACCTCCTCAGTGTCAATAAAGAGTCATGAAGTTTACAAATCAGGGTAGGATCATGTTTGTAGTAGTGGATTAGAGCATTGGATGAGCCAACTCGCAAAAGCATCTCAACGAGCTACTTGGAGAGCTTAATATAAATCTTGAACAAACTAAAATATCATGCGGTGAGCTCAGTTTGAATGATTCTTATGGAGCATGGTTATTTTCAGTTCAAGCTAACCATGGGATGCTCAAGATCAACAAATTTAGTTCGGTTTCATGCTAAGATGGTGTTTGGCAATACACACATGGTGTGATGATCTTACCAAAGTCTAATGAGCTCATGGAGGAACATAAGGGACTCAATGAACCTCAAGAAGGAGTCATTAAAGGGAACCAAAGGCTCACCTGATGTTGCAACACCGAGTCGAGCTCGTTAGGTGAGGACGCATTCGGTATTGTAGGCTCATCTTGGAGCCAATGCAAAATAGAAAAGTCCATGAGGATAGAGGAATTTGAAGCATGGCTTGATGGGTGGATGGATGATATCCCAAGTGAGGATGCATTACCATGATACCCAAGTCACTCGGGGCCATGCAAATCAGGGGAGCTCATTTGGAAGGGAGACCCAAGTAAGCATTTCGAGCATTAAATCGATGTTGGGAGACCTTGTTGCATTGAGCTATGGAAGATCTCGTAAGCATGTTCATAAGGATCTCGGTCATATGAGTCGAGTCCTTCAGAGCTTAGATAAGCCATTGTGAATTGGCTTGGTCGGGTTGATTTGTTGTAAGACAATGATCTACGCTTTGCCAAGAACATGGGAGAACCTAGGAAAACATTGCAAGGGAAACCCGAGTTGGGAGTTTTGATGGTTGTGGCCATGGTGGAAATAACATAATGGCAAGCCATGATGAGACTTCCACGCGTGGGAGAAATTCATCTTGATTTTTGGGTGGAGATGTTGGAATGGAAATCCATTATGAGACTTCGCGCGTGGTGGTTTTCTGTGGGGATCGAGCGCATTGGAGAAGTTGGAGGAGGTGTGCCCATGAAGATAGCAGCTTAAACCATCTGGTGTAGGTAGAGACGTGTCGATCAAAGGATGAGTTAATAGGTAAGCTATTTGTGGGATGAAAAAACCACAGAGTCAGTGTAAGGATTTTGTATCAGGTAGTTAACCAAAAATGGCTCAGTGGTGTGACCATTATGAGCCCGGGAGTTAGAGATTAAAATGATGAAATGGCTCAGATCAAACGTCAAAGAAGACCAAGCTCAAATTATAGTCAAATTTAACTATGGTGACTTGGGAAAATCTTTGAGGTAGACGAGTTAAAACGGGGTGAGCTAGATGTTTAAAATTCGCAGAAGGATGTCATTTGTGTTGGCTCAATGACTTAACGATCGAGTTACTCACATGGTGAAAGACTTGCGAAGGGGACTCAGGCCTAGTGCCTTTAGGAAATGACTTGGTGAGCCTTGTATATGGACGTAACATTGAGCTAAGGAGATTGAGCTCATATTTACATAACTCTAAGAAATATTACATGCACACCGAGTTTAATAATGGCTCTCTAAAAAATTGGGTGGGATTTGAAATACATTTAGCTTAGGAAGGTTTAGGAATGATTTGAAAATAAGGTGATGATAAGATAGAGAGGATTCAAGTGGCGCACAAAGATCCATCTTGAGCATAGAGTAGTTTGGTAACTCACCCGCCGAGTCGGAGCGTGAGATGTGTCGACTTACTTGATCCATTCGGTGAATACAAAGGTGAAGATCTCGATAATCTCAACCGCACTAACACCAAGTATGTGGGAGTGGTATCTTGAGGTGGTGGGAAGCTCGAATCGATCTTAGTTTTGAGTGTGAATAATAGAGAAGAGAGCTTTAATCTCATTAATATCTTCGAGTTTACATGAATTCTATAATGCCGAAGATGAGTTGTTAGGAGATAGAGAATGTTTGCAATTGCATCAAGTTATGTTAAGAATGTCAACTTGAGCATCCAAGTTGTGATCGAGCGATGCGATGAGGAGGATGTGGTGTTTGGGCTCATGAAAGACTCATCATTCCGGTCGGGGTGTTTGGTGAGTTAAGCACATAAACCAAGTCAAATGTGAGGGAACCAGAAGTAACTCGAATGAGGACATCAAGGAAACCATGCATGACACTCGAGAGGAGTTCGAAGAGCTCGTGAAGGGGTAAGTAGAGATTAGCTAGAGTGAAAGAATATTTTGAAGCTTGAAGCTCATGTATTTGAGCCATGAGATGTGTAGATTGGTTTGAGCTCGGCATTAAGTTATTTGAATGGAATGAGCTAGTAAAATGGAAGTCGAGCGAGTTGTGATAGTTGATGTATGGCTCGTGAAAAAGTTCAACAAATATGAGCAAGAGCTTGATACAGAAATCAAGCGATGCATTAAGTGGCGATCAACTCGCCATGTCAATGGTCAAGTTCACAAGGAAAGGAGGATCTCGTTTATTGATGCAACGTAAGGAGCTCGATGTGGTGGAATGTGAGGGGAACAACTCGTTGACCAACTTAGTGAGTTGGCAGGCGAGCTAACCACCGAGTTGGTCCATTTTGGAAAATTAAGCCCCTTCAAATGCAAATCGACCCTAAGGGGGTCCCACCTAAAATTATTAAATTAATATTTTTATTAAAATATTTTAATAAAATGATATTTTTATTAAAATATTTTATTTAAAATATTCTTTTAATTAAATAAATGGATAAGTCAAATCCTTGCATTAATGAGACATGATGGAATGTTCCTAAGTGGTGCAACTAATTCTGTAATTAATGTAGGCCATCATGTGCCTTCATTTTAGGACAAGAATTTATGATTTCTCCTCTCTTCTCTCACAAGAATTTTCTATAAATGTAGAGGAGAAGTTCATTCTAAGGGTTGGACATCTTTTCTAGATTCCTCTCTCTTTCTACAAGTTTTGTGGATTATGGGGACTTTCAAGCCTCTTTTCCAAGATTGTAATGGAAAACTTTGTCTCTTCCTCATGTAATGATGTATTGTGCACATGATTAAAGTAATTAAATTGTATTTTGTGACTAATTATTGGTCCTTTCATCATTCTAGCTACTTCTTTGTGCCTTTCTCGTGTATGTAGGTATATTTTGCAACTTTAAGTTTCCATTGTAGGTTTTGGGAGTTTTGTGCTTATCTGGGAGTGAAGCTTTGTATGTGGTTGAGTTTTGGTGCTTGCTCATCCTTCTCATTTCATCTTTCTTCACTAGAAAACTAAAAACTTGTCAAGAACACCCTTTCTCGATGCATCACCACTTACAGTATCGGTTTTATTTCTTGCAAATATCTTTGTTAGGAAATAATTAATTTAGTGCTCACATTAATGAGAAAATATATTTATATTGAATGTAAAAATATTATGATACTTGAATTTGTGAATAAACAACTCACATAAATAGGATTTTAGCAAGATATTTAAGGAGAGGATGTTTACAGTAGTTATAGGAGAGGTTATAGCTACCTCCTATATTTTAGGAAATCTATTTCCTATATAAATGGTTGTCTATAATATGAAAGATCAATGGAATTTATTGAATATTATTTGTAAATATTTTGTCTATTATCTGTAATAATTCTAATATGTTCTCCATATTTGGTATCGAGTGTATAATTGATCATGTTCCTCTGATGAAGAATCAATTTGATTTGTAGAGTGCAGTTTACATGTGCTTCGCTCTTGAGGGTGAATGATATTTTAAGGTACTCGTCATTTATGTAATCAAAGTGAAAATAGTGGAGTTTCTCTTCATACACCTCTCATCAATCATTTAGGCACGATCGATACATGTTTTGGCATAATTTATATTTTACATCTCAAATCTTGCATGGTCTTCTTCATCCCTATTTTTCCAATGTATCACTATGATCCGGAAGACCCTTGTGTACCTGAGCAATCTGGTACATCAGCAATCAAGTTCACATATCTACGGTGTTTACATCCTTCTATAATTTTGTGTATATAGAGAAATTTTCATCCATTTGCAATATCTGCATTGTTTCTTCATCAAATATTGAACCTTGGCTTCGCTCTCCACTCAAAACTCTTCCAAAAAGCGTAACTTATTTACATCGACTCCAACATCACAATCAGATTTGGATCGCCACACTGATATTCTCCAAGTCTCCAATGATGCCGGTGAAGATAAAATTTCTCTCAATCTCCTCTGTAGAATCATATCTTCCACGTTTGTGCCTTCTTCGATAGTCCACATATGCATCTCTACATATCTTAATATCAATTAGGTTCAAAGTTAATTATAAAGGCTTATGTCCAATTCTCTAGCCTCATTTATTAGAGTTTCTTTTCAGTTTGGTTAGTCAACTATTTAGACTTTACTTAATGTTTTTGTAAGTGTCTTGTGAGAATCGATATAAATGTGTCAATGTTTAGATAGTCTTTAGGGTTTTTTTAATTTTTGTTTAAAGTCATTAAGTTAGGTTTTATATTGGTATTTATAAGTTTATTTTTATTTATTATAATGTTTAGATTTTTTTGTAGTTTTTCAATACACGTCTAGTTTGTATAGCCCATAGTCTTCTAACATCTACGTCATTAAATTATTTTTAATTTGTGTCAAGTAGTCTCATCATCAAAAGACACATCAATAGTCAAATATCATCTTGTTAGTATTAATGTAAAGGTGTCATTACCAAGTTTTATTATCATTGTGAAGTGAGTAATTCCACATGTCAATAGTCATTGTTGGTCATTAATGTCACTTGTGAAAAGAGTTAAAAGTCATAAGTTATTTTATTAAGATTCATCAAGTTTATAGTCAAGTTACAAATAATTCGGTCATGTTGTCAATATAAAATTTGTGTCATTGTAAAAATTTGAAAAATAATAAAAATTGCCTCACTTTTCAATAATTGGATGTATTTTCACTTGTATGCGACATCCATATTTTGGTGGTAAATCATTTAAAGAGCCTTAAATCCAAATCAATATGAGTTAACAACGTCTACTGGAGGTAGAGGAATCAAAGGTCAGAGGTCATTCATCGACCTCTCGTTAGTTTCCAACGATGGGCAAGTATATCAACTTTGGTGACATGTGTGTGTGTAGTTTGATTTTAGTGCTTCCAGTGTGGTACAGTTTGCAGTTTTCAATAAGTGGAAATTTCACATTGATGGGGGAAACATGATCCAATGTTCCATTTCCATTATGTCAGATTTTTCTACATATGTACGAGCAACAAATTTCAACAGAGTTTCCTATGTTATTCCCTACAGTGAGATGTGATTAGGGCTGAGAATAGTACTTGGCATATCATGATGTGGTTGTACGTAAACAACTTGAAAACCTTAATTTGTGGTTTGTGGTAAACCAATAGAAAAACCACCATTCTTGTTTGTTGGTAATCCATTCACCAAACCATCACTTTTTGGTTTGTGGTAAACCAATTGCAAAACCACCATTTTCGGTTTTTAGTCAACCATTTGCAAAACCATCCCTGAGGTTTGTGATCATCCGTGAAAATCACCAGATCATGAGCAGGTGCAAGTACAAAGCTAGGTTTTCCCTGTGTTCGCACTAAGGGGGGAATGTTAGGAAATAATTAATTTAGTGCTCACATTAATGAGAAAATATATTTATATTGAATGTAATAATATTGTAATATGTGAAGTTGTTAATAAACAACTCACGTAAATAGGAGTTTAGCGAGAGATTTAAGGAGAGGATGTTACGAGTGGTTATAGGAGAGGTTATAGCTACCTCCTATATTTTAGGAAAGTTATTTCCTATATAAATGGTTGTGTGTAATATGAAAGATCAATGGAATATATTGAATATTATTCATAAATATTTTGTCTATTATCTATAATAATTTTGATATGTTCTCCATAATATCTCCTTAAATCCCATGAAAATGTTAGCATAGGTCTAGATAACCATTTTATTGCACTAGGAGTAGTATAGCACTTAGTTTAGGAAGAGGAATCTAACCTTCTCGGAGGTTCACCTCGAGCCCAAGTCCCATAACTTGAGAGGTGATCCCATGTTACCCAATCACACCGAATGTCCTGTTCACATTTTGGCCATTCGGAGGGTGTAGTGATTTGGTGATAACAAAAATCCAAACATATTACCAATCAATTTTAGGCCTAGCGATGATTCATTCTTAATCAAATAATTAGATGCTTTCGATAAGAAAGTAGCCTATTATCTAAGAGACAAGAATCCTATAAATTTTAGGCATTTTTTTCCATGGCTTTCCAAATTAAGAAGAATATCAAAGCAACTAGGAAGCCTCCAAAGAGAGAGGGTGTTACATTGATTAACCCCGAGAATCCTTAAACCAAGAAGGCAATGGACCTAGAGGAAGTGGTTAAGACCTTGGTTGGAGCAATTAATGAAAATTCATACAAACTGGATATAGTAGAGAAAGGTTTGGTTTCAAACCCTTAGGCTCAAAGATCGGGACCAAGGAAAAGTACATTTTGAAATCATCCCAAGGGAGATTACCAAACTGAGGATAGAGGAAAGGGACATGTGGGTTTAAGAATTAAAAACCAAGCCCCCAATGAAAATAAAATAGTCCCTGATCCATTGACTATAAAAGTGTCCATGGTAAAAGAGTAGCACATCATTGATTAGTGTGACAAGTATTTTTTTCACATCCTCCTTGTGAGAAACTAGTAGAAAGTAATGATAATGAGGAGATTGATTTTAGTGATGTATGTATAATGGAGTGTCCTAAACATTTATCACAAGGAGCTACTTCAACTAACCTCTTATGTGCTAGAATTGTGGAGGATTTATGAACCTACATAAATAAGGCATTTTCCATCTCTTCTACAAGTAATGTTAATATAGACATGGTTCAGTCATTTGAGATTCCAAATCAAGATTTTGAATATTTAAGATCTCTAATGATTAAGAAGTATGATGGTGGAATCCATTCTGAAGAAGATAGGAAACTATTAATGAAGGTTGTTGTGGCTCAAGAAAGAGATTACAACCTCAAAAATAGGAAGTTAAAAGGACCTACCCCTCCTACCAAACCAAATATGCCCCTATTGAACAATATTCCCAAGGGTTCCCCTAAGAAAGAAATACCTTATAAATTCCCTACTAACACCTCAAATCCAAGTACATCTACTTCGCTCAAGCATTAAAGGTCATTATACCCTCGGAAAAAATAGTTACATTGCCCCCTAAATCATGTTGGACCACAATTTTTGTTAGAGCAAAACCCATAGGTGTTAGTCTCTGCTACAATCGCCAGAGTTAGGATCTACGAGAGGTGGTTAGTCTATGTCACAAAACTCACAGGGAGCGCTGGACACACATGCCAACAATCTCCCCCTCGGTGTTACCCGAGTGAGTTTCAAATTCAAGACCTGTCACTATGATACCATTTGTTGGACCACGATTTTTGTTAGACCAAAACCCATAGGTGTTAGTATCTACTACAATCGCCAAAGTTAGGATCTACGAGAGGCAGTTAGTCCATGTCACGAAACTCATGGGGAGCATTAGACACACATGCCAACAACTTAGCCTTACCCAAAAATGCAGTATGTGATATGGCCTAAATGTTGAGTCAAATCAAAATCATTGTCCCAATTTTGGAATTACTCAGAATTTCATAACATGGAAAGAGGGCATTTGAATGTTTGGGATTTAAAGAGGACATGGTTATCAAGGGAAAGGAGGTAAGTAATGTCGTTTCCTCCTACCATAACAGAAATTGAGGTAACAAAAGAGAAGGAAGGCATGGAGGAACCCACTTAAATATATTTTGGTACCTCTTTAGTTTAATCAAAACTATATGTGGACCCTTTCTTTACCACTCTAATTTTCAATGAATGACTTCTCCACAATTATATGTTTGACTCATGAGCTTCATGTAATATCATGCCTCTAGAGGTCATGAATGAGTTGGATATCAAAATAATTGCAGCCTTTGGGAGATGATTTTCATGGATTCAAGAGAAGTACATGTTGTTGGGTACGTCAAGGGCTTAGTGGTACAACTTGTTGCTTATCTGGAAAGTATCTGACTATGAATGTGGTTATAGTGGATTTCCCTACTAAATGGGGTATGTTTTTGTCAAGAAAATGGGTTGCTAGTGTGGGAGGAAGTGTTCAAATGGATATGTCATATGCCTCTATACCATTGGAGGGAAGATTGGTCAAGTTACATAGGGAATAAAAATTATTCTTCTTATTAAGGATCCCATGAATGCCTCTTATGACATACTTGTTTGTTTATACATGTTTAGGTAACTTCATAGGCTATGTAGATTTTGAAGATCACTTTGTATGGATGAAAATGCACACTGGAAGATTTCAATGTCCCTTGGACAATGATGTTTGATGGATCATGTTCTAATTTCATAAATGGATTTGGACTAGTTCTAACTTATCCAAATTGGGAATATTTAAATTTCTCTTTTAAGTTAAGGTTTGAATGTACTAATAACATTGTTGAGTATGAGGCATTTCTCCTTGTTCAAGAGTTGCATGGAAACATGGGATTAAGGACATCATTTTCAAAGGAGACTTTGAATTGGTTGTGAAACAAATCAGAAAAATATATGAAAGTAAGAACAAGAGGATGAAATAGTATAAGCATGCAAAGTATGAAATTTTATTGAATTATTTGTTTCTTCTAATATCTTATATCATAAAACATCTCGAATACAACAAGAAAAACTAGTTGTTCTTGCATCCCAATATGACAATGATGTAATATCTCCTTATTATAACTATGAAGTAGAAGTATTGACCAAACCATTAGTTCTGAAAAACATCCAACATTGGAAAGTCTTTGAAGATGATGCTCAGATACAGAGGTTTCTAAACTACAAAGGTGAGTTTACCAACCAACTCATATATCTTGAGCCAATGGTTGTGTTATGTGAGGGAAAGGAAACCCTCTTTGGAAAAGATATAATACAATTAAAAATAAATACCATCCCAAGAGGACTAGTTAGTCTTGAGTCGAATTTTGACAATGTCAACAAGGTCATAAACAAACCTATTTTTACATCTAGGGAGGTTGAAGAGTGTAACTTAGGAACCCATCAAAATCCCATAAAGGTTTGGCTGGGATGTGGTTTGAGAAAAGAAGAAAAGTAGGCTTATACCAAGCTACTAAGAAAATATCAAGATTGTATGGCATGGTCTTACTCTGAATTAAAATCCTACCAAGAATATTTATTCCAGCATGAGATACCTCTAGAGCCTAATACTAAGCCTTTTAAGGAAAAAAAAGAGGCCAATCAATCCCATCTTAGCAACCAAGATGCAGGAGGAAATGATAAAGCTAAGGGATGGTGGGATAATACAACCTACCATATATTCTTCTTGGGTGGATAATTTAGTACCTATCGAAAGAAGAATGGGGATATAAGGATTTGTGTGGATTTTAGAAATATAAACAAGGAATCCATTAAAGATAACTACCCATTTCCTAATATGGACAACATGTTACAAAAATAACAGGATCAGAGCTACTATCTACATTAGATGGTTTCTCTAGATATAACCAAGTAGTGGTGAAAAAATCAGAACAATTCAAGACTACTTTCACCATTCCATGGGGGACATATGTCTATGCTAGGATGAATTTTTGACTAATGAACACTGGAGAAACTTTTTAGAGAACCGTGGATGTGGATTTCTCGGTCTTATCAATGATTTTATAACAGTGTATTAGGATGATATCACTATCTTTTTAAAGAAGAGGGGTGACCACTTGGGGCACCTTGAAAAGATGTTTCTCAAATGTAGAGAGTATAGAATTTCCTTAAATCCTAAGAAATGTCAATTGAGGGTTTAGAAGGAAAAATTTTGGGGCACATAGGGTCACAAAAATGGGGTCATTATAAGAAAGGGTAGAAGAAATTGGTAAGGTCCCTATCCCTCTGTGTAAAAAAGGAATTCAATCTTTCTGTGGGGAAATAAACTTTGTCAGAAGGTTCATTTCCAACTTTGTTGAGATTACTATCCCTATTACTAGTATGTTAAAAAAGGACCAGGTCATTAACTGGGAAGAAGGGGTTGTCCAAGCATTTAAAGGAATAAAGGAAACACTCAAAACTTCCCCTTTACTAACCATCCCTAATTACAAGAAATTATTCCAAAACACAATTACTTTTGTCCTATTATAGAAAGATGAAGAAGGGCATGAAAATCCCATTACATTTTTCAGTAAAGCTTTGTAAGGAGCAGAGTTAAAATATTCTATCATAGGAAAATAAGCTTTTCCTTAGTCATAGATACTAATATTTTAAGACCCTATATTTTAAGCTCTAAATTCATAGATTATGTACCCCATACCATGGTAAAAGACATCTTATCAGAGATGGAAATGTTAAGTAAAAGATAATGATGGGTCAACAAGCTAAAAGAGTATGATATGGAGATCTAGACAACTAATTTGGTTATAGGGTTGGGTTTCACAAGATTAATGGTAGAAATAAATCTACATGTAGTGGAGATACATAATGTTGATGAAGAAGGGTCACACCCTCATGAAAAGGTAAGAAATTTAGTTTGGTATAAATATATAGTCTACTATTTGAAGAATTTGAATTTCCTATGCACTTAGATAAGAATCAAAGGAGAACACTCAAACTAGTTTCTCATAAGTATATCCTAACTGATCATGGGTTAGCTTGGAAGAATCTAGATGGAGTTTTACTTAGGTGTATCACTAAAGAGGAATCCCCCAAAATAATCACATAATTTCATGGGGGATTATGTGGAGGCCACTTTTTTAGAAGAGTTATTGCTCACAAGATTTTGAGGGCAGGTTATTGGTGGCCTTCATTATTTAAAGATGTTGTAGTATTGGTTAGAAAGTGTGAAAATTTTCAACATTTTTCTGGGAGACTAAAAGCTTCAGGTGCTTTTCCCCTACAACTTGTGTCAATTTAAGCCCCATTCAAATAATGGGGAATGGATTTTATTGGGGAGATATTAGATTCATCAAGTGCTGGCCATAGGTGGATATTAGTTTCCACTGACTACTTTACCAAATGGGTTGAGGTTATTCCCACTAGGAAAGCAACCCACCAGGTAGTCATGGACTTTGTCTTAAATAATATAAATTGCATATTTGGAGTACTTGCAAAAATAGTTGTTGATAATGCTATGAGCTTCAAGGCCAAACCATTAGCAACTATGTGTAAAGAGTATGGTATCAATTTTTCCTATGCATCGAACATAACCCTCGAATAAATGGCCAAGAAGAATCAAGTAATAAAAATCTTCTTAAAATCCTCAAAAGGACAATGGAAACTAACAAGAATAAATGGGGTGAACAACTCAAGTTTGTAGTATGGACATACAAAGTTACTATTAAGAGATCTACGGGAAAGAGTCCTTTTGATCTAGTTTATGGAATTAGGCCCTTATTCCATTAAATTTAAAACTCTCAAAGATATCAATTTATGAAGCAATTTGAATAAGGGGAGGAAGTGAGCCCCTAAGAGACTAGAATAAATTAAATCATGGAATTGGACAAAGAAAGAAGAGAGTCCCACAAAAAACATATAAAGTTAAGAGAAAGATTCAAGAAGATATTAGACAAAAAGGTGACTCCAAGAGCCTTCAGTTTTGGAGACTTACTCTTGTTGTGGGACATAAGACATGAGGATAAGGGAAAACATGGGAAATTTGATGCCCTATGGATGGGACCGTATTATGTTGATATCAGAATTGGGGAACATACTTTCTTTTTGAAAGATATAGAGGTAAATTTTCTAGAATTACTTGTCAATGGAAAGTACCTCAAACACTTCTTCGATTAAGATGAATGCTTATGTATGAAATTTTTACAGTGTATAGTATTTTTGTTGTTTTTTTGTTTCTTTTTTGTGTTATGGTCTAAAGTGATCGGTTTCATGATTTTTCAAGATTATTTTACATATCTCGCTCAAAAACCATGTGCATTATTCCTCGTGACTCCCTACCAATGGACTAGGCACTTGGTCCATTTAAATATTTTATGGTTCTTTTACACCCACAAGGATGCCCATCCCCAATTTAGATCCGATATTGGTGCTCATTTTTTGATTTCACACCTTGAATTTTGATATTCCCTTGAATATTTGTATCTTGTTGGCCAAAAATTATGTAGTATGAAAAAATCAAAATCCTAGAAAGACACCGATCCCCATGAAATCAAACAAGTTTGAGTGAGGAGAATGATGTGTTCATATATTTCTTCATATGTAAAATTTCATTGGTTGATCCATGCAACCATGAATGTGTATGTGTGAGATAAATTGTCTTAAACCCAACAAACCAGTTGTGTAGATTCATCGCAAAAAACTTTTTGTGTTTGTCATACTTTATCCTTATGAAAAATGTAATTGTTCCTCAATACCCAATGACATGGCATTCCCCGAGAGGTTTCATGGTCACGGACCTTTCTTGTTTATTTGGAATACTATGTAAAAATGCAAAATGTAAAAATAACTTTGGGGCACAGCGATGGAATATTCAGGTATATTCATCATACAAGATGAAAATGCAAATATATCCCCACCCCCAAAACGAAAACGTGTTATAAGGGTAATAGAGCATGGTATCGGGTGTCTCATGGACTATTGCACTTTGCACTTCACAACTCAAAAACAAAATGTAAAGTGTGATTAGAAGCTCGGGCCCCGACATTGGACACATGTCATCATTCCAATATAAGTCAGTGTTGGGAAAGGAAGTCAACCATGTAGTTTTTCACCCTTTTGGTTGCATGAAAAATTGTAAAAATATTCCCAAACCCTGACTCCCACAAAATAAAAAAACATGGACGACCAACATTTAAAAGGGAAAAAGGTGGATCAAGAGGCTAAGATTGAACGCATTTATTTCTTCGAAATTAATGTAATTTGTATAAGAAAGGTAAAGGTTTAAAATTTTTCTAAATGATTAAATATCCACGCTTTAATATGAAGGATCTTTAAAATCCCTAGGAATGAGAATTTACATCATAAAGAGTGGAAATCGATTGTGGAGGTAGATGGCTGGATCAAAGAAGCTGAATTTACTAGTGCAAACAAAACACTGAGAAAGGTGCAAAAATGGGTAAGTCCCTTAAAATTTTGAACTTGTTGTGAATTTCAAGCATTCCTCAAGATTTGAGTTATTGTTCTTACACTTTCATAATTTGAAACCCTTTTTACTATCAAAGAGAAAAAATTAGAAGCAATTTATCAAGGAAGATGAGAACAAAGAGACCGAAACTCGTGTCGCTTTAAGTATTATAAGAAACTTAGATGGAGTGACAGACACTAATTTAATGAATGCAGACCTGGTCTATTTCTTACAATGATGATTTGCATGACCCTGAAATAATTGACTATATGGTGGCCATTAATGTCAGTAATGTTGTGATAACTAAAAATTTCCCACCTTCCATACATTACCCCGAGTTAATATGGATTTGTGATGAGAATTATGACCCAAAAAGGAGGGTGGTTTTGGATGGAAGTGGTGAAGGGGTACTTACCTTAACACCTAGGGCATTTCAATTAATTTTAGGGTTTCCCAAATTTGAAAAGTCAAGTAGACATTGACATACACAAGGCATTAAATCTCTACAATTCTGAGCACGTTGATTTTTCCAAGGTTATGAGATCCCATTAGTGGGTAAATGAAAGAATAAATTCCATTAGGATCCCAAAGAGACTTCTCAGATCACATTTTGTAATGGAGGTTGAGGATATTATCACCTTATTGAGTAGGATTGTTGGTCTAAAAATGGTTTATGGTTTCCAAGAGTGGATGTGCCCTTATATAAGGATTATTCTAGAAACCCCTGAGAAAATTTGTTGGGCAACCTTCATAGCCACAACCATTCATGACCAACTCTTTGAGATGGTTGTAAAGATAAAATCAAGAATTAATTTCAAATTGTGAATTTTATATGATGTCATATTTGATCTACAATATTACATGTTATAGGGAATTCTCTGGTCTCCCAAAATAAAAAGCTTCAAAGATTATAAGGTGTATGATGTTTACCCTCAGTTAAACTTGGATAATTAGAAGGGGAACTAAAGAAGTGTAAATGGTGAATTTTTTTCACCAATTATATTCCTTTTAGGCTAGATTGGGAACAATACAAAATATTTGATGAAGCTAAAGGAGTGATCAAATAATGTGGATGTTGTTTTATTTAATATAGGTTTTTCACCTATATTAGATTAAGTGGTTATGAAGGCAACCCATTCAAATTTTGGTACCTAGATGATAATTGGACCCTTCATGGAACTCTCAAGATAATTGGAAGAGGTATGTAAGCTAATTGTAGGAAATCATAAGAAAATATCAAATTTCCTATCAAGATAGGAAAATACTCATGCCAAAAAATTGCAAAATCCAAACTCTTAGAGGAAGAAATGAATAGATTTCAATTAGAAAAATTCCATCCTAGACAAAAATATGATATCAAATGGGTTATGAGTGAAATCATTAGAAGTTCATATGAACATGAGCCTCAATTTGAAGATTATTAGATGGATTGTAGGGATGAGGAAGAGGTTAGATTGAGATATTTTTCTAGGACGACACTCAAGGTAGGATTATTGATTTCAAAATTGTAGTTGTACTTCAAGGCCTGAAGGATGACAAATAAATAATGATTCAATATTATTATGACAAAAATCTTGAGTCACAACCAATTGCACCATTAAATTGGGAGGAAATAGAATCAACCATCTTGCTTGATAGGAAAACTAATGTGATGAGGAGAACATTATCTTGGTTGACAATGAAGGGTATGGATTTGTCTCTCCAGAATACAAAGGTATTGAAAGAATATAGGGAATTAGGAATTTTTGATGGATATCTCCCTCCATTGAAAGAGGGAGATGATAAAATTGATCCACTGGATGGAAAATCCCTTAGTTACCCTCTAGAAGTATAACTACTAGAATCATTGATGAATGATCTCGTAGCCATTAGTAAACAGGAACTCCCATGTTAGTCATAACCCAAAGAGCTAAAGGAATAATTTTGAAAATAATTTAGGATTCCCCCATCACTTAGTAGTTCCATTACAAGCCAAGGGACAAGTACATCAAATCATAGGACTCTAGTAGTAGTTATACCTAGGTCATCAAACAAATGAAAGAGAATGAGATGGTTCATAACAAATATTGATCCTCAACTCAAGGTATGGACTACTAGGGAGAAGGAAGGAGCTAAATTCAATTATTTTGAAAGGACTGATAAAAAGTATAGGGTAATATCTCCATTGGTAAAAGACACGGGAGCTTCAATAAAAGAAATCATACCCACCACAAGGAAATATGTTCATAATAGTAGGGAACTAGAAGTAATTGACCCTGCCCCTTTAACTGAAGATCAAAAAATCATCTTTCAATATTGGAAAAGTAGGTGGTTATGACACATCTTGAAGTAAGTGCCCCCATTGCATCATCTATACTACAAGAGGCCACAGTTGTAACAACAAATCCTACGGTTGGTGTTAAATTTAATTGTTAAAAAGATAATTTATGATACTCCTATAGGCACTCATCCCACGGATATCATGGAGGAACATAAATAAGAGGGGTTAGGGGTAATTCATCTGGGAATCGCAGGAGGTTGCCAATGTTATTCAACACCAAGAAAAGGTAACTAAACCAATTGAAATATTGGATGTGGATGAAATAAAGGAAATCCACGCACTGGTGGTTTATGGGTTTATCACTTAAAAATCCATAGTAAAAGAGGAAAGTATTTCTTCTATGGAAATTCAAATGGTATATGTTTCACAACCACAATTTGATGAAACAAGCATGAAGGTTCAAGAGGCACGATTTAAAAGTGCAATACGAGAAAGTGAGGAGGAACCAATGAGCTAGAAAATTATAGAAAATTCATCTGAATAAGAAACTTTCTCCACATAACAAAAGCCTCGAAGGAGAGGAGAAACTTTAGAGTTTGAGGAACCAAGTGAAAGCTGCAAGACCTATGAGGGAAACTTTAAGTGAAGTTACAAAGGAAGATTTCAATCTAGCAGAGATTGAAGGCAATGAGAATGTATTAGATGGTGATAAGGCTCAGGAACTAGTCACTAAGTCTAAGGTTGAAGAGAAAGAAGAAAGAAAATTCGAAGAAAGGGCCTTTCATGTTCAACATGAAAAGGAAATAGTGGAACTTGAAGACTCACATGCAACAATGCCAATGTTGCAAACATCCCAAACTACATCCAAAGATATAGTAGTATTTTCTGAACCATCACAACCTACACAACAAGAAACAAATGGGGGAAATGTTCCCACAACTAGATGGTTGGGAACTCTCCTCTTAGAGAAGGAGAAATAATTAGTTCAGGTAGAAACAATTAACATCAGGAATATTGTATTTTCAAAACCTATAAAAGCTCCCAAAAAGGCTAGAGTTCTGACCAAAACTCATATAGACCATCAGGGATTTAGAACATTAGAGGTGGCTACTGTCGGGAGACAAATTGAAAGGTAAAGTTACATTGAGTGACTACTAAGTCACACATATTCCACTTGATTGTTCGAGACGCGGAAGCCTAAATTTTAGCTGGAGCAGAGGCTTGGCTTACCAAAGGATGGCATAGGGATTTAGATGCTTTTGTTGCAAGAGATCTTGTCGATTCTTTTTTCTTCCTGAAGATCTGTTTGCATTGCCGAACCGTGACTGTGTGCCTGACTCTAATATTATTTTCTTATATCTTGTGTTGTCTGTAACTTGGGCGCGTGGTCTGTTTGTATCTTCTATAGCTTGGTTGATTATACAGAAGTCCTCTATGCCAAAGAACATCAAATTGGTTTCGGGAAACTTCTGGTCCTTCTGGATTATTTGCTTCATGGGCACTTGTTGAGGGCTCCCAAGATGAATCTTTTTGGATCATGAAGGCTTGGGGGCACATAGGATTAGCACAATGGTACTGACTATGAGGCATTTTGCAAGGGAAGCACCATTCTAACTCTTGTGCCAAGTTGTTCGAACTAAAACAAGCGCTAGGCTCATGTTGGGTCTTTGGGAGAGAAGGCACAGGAGGGGAAACTGGCAAGGGCAGATGTGCATTAGGCTGTCACCTATCATTTTGTTGGTTGGGTGCGTATCTTTGATTTCCGTATTGATTCTACCAAGGTTGATTGCCTTGGCCATGCACCTAATTGGAAATGCCTCTATACGCTTGTGCTTGCTACTTTTCTAATGATATGACCTTATTTGATAAATTTCGATTAAGGCCTTCAATTCTTCATTTTCCTTTTGTTGTGATGGAGAATAGGATGTTGAGGTAACTAGTTGGGCGCTTTACTCAGGAGTAGGAATAGGGGCCACAGAAGGCTGGGGTGCTTGTAACATCTCTGGGAACAAGGGCATGGGCGGTTTAGGAGCCAACTTTCTCACCTGAATGAAACTATTTTCAGCCCTTACTGCAATGCTATAAGCAACTGGTAAGGTCCTACCCCCATATATTGGATCATAACTGAAATATCATTATTGAGCACCTTCAGATAATAAAGGAAAGCATGTTGGGCTGTAGGTATTACCACAAGGGGGATTCTGTCCCAAGTCTTATGAAATCGATGTTGAAATCAGTCATCTACTCATTGGGTACCCTCCTTGTTGTTGTCAATTGCTCCACCAAAGATAGGTGATCTGATTTGTCTTCAAAATAATTACATAGAGCTATTCCCAGCTCATCCCAGGTGGTGATAGATCCAAGTCTCAAGCCTCGGTACCATTGAAGTGCTTTACCTTTGAAAGAGGTTGTAAGTAGTCTAATGCTACATCATTATGTGTGATCAGATAGAGTGAACACACATTTGCCACATCCTGGATATGCTCCTAAGGGGTGACTTGATTCTCACCAAGTAAAGTAAGGAATACTCTTGAGCACGCCATTTGGTATATCATGTTACACGGCTAGGAGTAAGGGACTCCCTCCATCAAAGTTTACAAAGCTTCTTAATGGATGAAGTTTCTGATTTTCCATTACAGGGGCACATGAGGTTGTGTGTTATGAGGAGGAGTTGAATGGGCATGGCACGCTAGAGATAGAGATGCACACGTGGGATTTCTAGAATGAACTCTTCTCGGGGATAGCTGGAGGTATTCAAAAGAATCTTCAATTTGCTACACTTCTTCTTATGTGCACTCTTCTCATGAAAGGCACTTAGGACTACTGAAACAGAGATCTTAAAATGTTGGGAGTTGTCAGATGTGTTTGAAATGAGCCTCCAAAGGCTGAAACACTAAGTCCACACACCAAAACTTAGAGATATGAAATTTGAGCTTTCAATAGTGGTTCCATCGGGCATGCGTAAGCTGTTGGTTGCTCAAATGTGCACTGCGTCTCGAGTCTCGAAAGAGTCAAGGTGTCTGAGACCACAATGGAACCATCCCCAAGTTATGGGACCTTACGAACTTAGGACAGATCTCTGAAGAAGGCCGGTTCCTCTATCTATTTCTATCAAGCACTCGCTACTCCTAGTGCGAACGGGAAACTAAACTAAGAATGCCAAGGGACCAAGGAAAGAAGGATAATATGAAGTAAACTACACTAAAAGGTGATAGCACCAGAAAAGAGGGATGAACACTATCTATTCTGAGAAATAATGACAAGGAATGTGTGAAAGGAGGCTAGGCATGAGTAGCACAACAAAACACGCATTCACCAAATCATTCTCATGGAACACAACCAAATATGGAACTATAAGGGACTTGAAGTAGCACAACAATACACAATGTAAGAGAAGAGGCAAGAAGAAGGAATGCAAACACGTTAGGACATAGAATAGTCACAAAATGATGCTTCTATTACTTCTAATAATGCACAAAACTATACAATGATAAGGAGGCCGATATCCACATACAAGAGCCAAACATGGAGATCTGCAACTCAAAATACATAAAATGTGGAGTCCTTAGCAACATGCGTAAGGATCCAGAGTGTCCAACCTAACAAATGATCCTTGCTCTTATATTTATAGATGAATCCATGGAGGAAGAAGGGAAAAGGAGGGAAAAGGAGGGAAAACCTGAATTTGAAACACAACCACCAACAAGAAGCATTCAATGTCTATAAATCTGCTTGGAAATTCATGAAATACACTTCCCCATGCTTGTTTGAAGTGTTGAAGACAAAAGAGAGTAGATCATACCAAATTGGGTGGTTAGAGCAATCAGATTTGCTCATCAATGTTCATAGAGACATTTTCCCAATTCTCACCTACCAAATCCACGTAATTTGAAATTTGAATTTTGGCATGCAGTAGTTGATGTCAATGACTTTACGAAAAGTCAGATACACACCGATCTCGAGCTCTATAGCTGATGATATGGTGCCGAAGATATCAGATTCGTCAAAGATATGTAAGACATGTGGCACGTGTCGATTGACGAGATGGTGGCCAAATGTATAGCCATTTGTTATTTCTCGCTACGTGTCAATCATTTATTTGTTACAAGGATTTAGCGCCCTATTGGGTGCCCTAATCGGTTACGTCATCGCACACTTAAGCATGTCAAAAGATGATCTAGCATAAAAGGGCATGCGGAGAAAATAGAGGAAGGCATGGAGGGGGTGCGCATGATGCACATGGGGAGATGAATCAAACCAATGAGCAGAGAACGTATGGTTAAGGTGCAACTATTACAAAGTAATGGGTATGGTACGCGAAGGGTCAAGGACTTAGGCGTGCAGGTGGAAAGATCCCGACTCGAGAAGAAGGTGAATGCCCGAAGGTGAGCACGAGAGAGAAGTGGAAGGAGAAAAGGAAAAGGGGCGCACAGGTAAAGCGTGACCAAAAGAATGTTACAAATGATTTTGAGCACGCGTAATTCTTTAATGAATAACTCGGGGCGAGAATGTGTATGTAATTTTTCCAAATCGCTAGGAGAGCTATTTGGATAATAGTCACTTTGGTAGGGAACAAATGGCATGGTCTTTTGGGAGACAATGACAATGTCCTACGAGCTTGTGATTAGGTGAAAATCACTTCAAAATGAAGGGAATCCAATAGGAAACCACTCAAATGGATGTAATCTGTGGGGACTAATGGGTCATAGGCACACATCAAAATTATGTGCAACCAAATGCAAAAATAATGTGAAATCCTTCATACATGAGGAATCAATGAAGAATATGCGTCCAAATAGGACAAGGATGATGATGAAAATAATGGTGCCCAACAAAAGACACAAATATGGCAAAAAAAACAAGATAGGAAAATGTGAGATATGGTGCCCGAGAGGGAACACAAATATGGCCATAAAAGTGGACTTAAGATGAGATAGATTGGATAAGATGTCAGATTGGATGAGATTTGGATGAGATAAGACAAGTTGATAAGATGGGATGAGAGAAGATTGATAAGGTGAGCAAAAATATGGTAGATTGGATGGGATAAAATAGATAGGATGGATGAGAGAGATCAGATGAGATAGATGGAAGAAAAGGAATTTGAATCAATAGGTGGTGACCAAAGGGTACGAACGATATTGTGTCATAGCAAGGAGTGCGCGAGGAAGCTATGCTTCAAACCGGATTGGAGGTAAATAAGAAGGAGAAAATTAATACAATGCACTTGCAACCAATAGCAGATGTTAACACATAACCAACGATAGTAAATTATACCAAAGATCATGAGGGAAATATGGATGAAATGAGATTATAAACCTAGTGTCGACACGAAAAATGGGTTTACATGCAACTTGCACTTAGGAATAAGGTTCTCCATAGGTGGTTGTTCCTAGGACTATGCCCCAGCTCTAGGTGGAGGGAAGAGTGCAAACTAATCAATGCGAGAAGTTTGCAATATATGAGAAAGTTGATCGATGTAGGAAGCTTTCTTAGGATGCTTGTTTTTTAATTATTTTATATGCTTTTTCTTTTGGATATATAGAAGGTTGATCAATGTGGGAAGCCTTTGTTGTCATGATATAATAGAGTATCCATCCTTTAAGGGAGTGGTCTACTTTTTTGTTGTATGGGATTTTTAGATGGCAAGATAAGATATGCATGATAGTTTTCCTTCGAGGGACCAATCTATTTTTTTACATGATATGAACAATTGTCCTTCAAGGATCAATATGGTTTTTTTCCTTTTTTTCTTATAGATGGGGAAGATCTAGGTATAACTAAGTAGACCACTTAGGAGGGGATGAGAAGATGTATAAGAAACACCTATGGACCCTTTGTGTGGTTCTAATAGGTAGATAAGAGGGTGATGTATGTAATGATCGTGGAGTTCTCACTAAGAAGGGAGAACCTATCCATAAGGAAAATGTTATGGACAAAGCCGTGGTGCCCATATTTAAGGTCATGACTAGGAAGGTGATGGTAGACCACATAATTCCAAATCATTACAATGATAGATGGAAGGGGCTAATGATGGAGGAATGATCTAAGGATATGAATGTAATTCCCCATTCATCGTTGCTCGTTGTTACGTGATGACCATGCTTCTAAGGACCTGAACGCCATTGTGTTTCCATTGAAATGTTGGTGTCTTCGTCTTGTTGAGCTTGCCTACTTGCGTCGATGTCGATGTTTTGGTTGTTGTGCCCCTGCAGCGTCCCTCACGATTATCCTATTAAAGGAAAACCTTGTTCTTGCTATATCAAACCTCCTGTTGATTGTTGTTTATTGCCTGCAAGATATTTTTCCGTAGTATTGATCACTCTCGTGCTCGACCCCTCGATTAAATTATTATTATTATTATTATTTGTCACTATCGTGTTAGGTCCTAAATGATTTTTCGAACCCTGTTTAGGTGTCGCGACATTTTAAAACATAATAATAATGAATAGTAAAGGAACGGGTATCAGTTATATTCTTATGTGTATATAGATGATAAAATTACATTTTTGAATTAATTAAGCCTTTTCAGGCCATGCGCATGCCTTACTGTGAGTTATTGTTTAGTTGAGGTTTCTCATCCACCAGCTGGTAAATTTTTATTATCAATTTATCCTCATACTTGGCACGGAGACATGGATTTCTTTGCAGAGATAAATAAAAGATGTTTTGTTCACATAAATGTATTATGTATATTGTCGGATAAATAGGCTGACCAATAGGATTGCACATTTTCAATTACTAAGAATTATTATTAACTAAAATATGTGAATTTTGTCGGTTCCCTGGACTTAGCAGCTGTATACTGCCGTCAATTTTGTCGATCTAACAAAATTTTAAAATGAAATTGTGACTAATTAAATTTATTTCATTTTGTGGATATGTAATTATGCTATGCTTGGCGTGGAGGAATTTCTGGCCCTTGTCCTTCCCTATTGTTTCTTTCTTTGTTGATCAGGCCTGACTTGTTTGGTGGAGAAAGTGTAAATTTACTTTTGGGCCACCTAATTGTTTCTTTGTCAGCTTTAATTAAATCATGATTTGACCTTTTTTTGCTGGAATGAGACGCCTCTTCCCTCCTGGCCACACTTTTGTTGGGTTGTGTGTGATCTTTCTGCTCAGATTTGTTCTTCTTCCCTTGTTGCGTGGCCATCTCCAAATGGCTCTACCTCTGCTGGCCGCACTTCTCTTCTTTTAATAATTTTGTCTTGTAACCTTCCATGTCCTTGTTGTCTTCCCTGCAAATTTTTTTCTGGCGGCGTGAGATCTTCTTGGGGTGGACTGCTTGTGGAATGGTGGAAAAACATTGGAAAATTTTGTCCTCCTTTGTTGTGCATCTACCCTTTTGTCATGTTCCCTTTTTCCTTTTATTTTTATTCTCTTGGCCAGGATGAAACCTGCTCACGCCTAGAGCTGGTTGGACGTATGGAAAATGCGGTGGGAGGATTTCTGAGTGCGCCAAACTTTTGAAACCCTTCCCTGCTGGCCGCGTGGAGACCTCGGGTGTGGAGCCTTGTTTGGCTCGGTGGAAATATACTCTGGCAGAAGCAGAGGAACAATTTTCTCTAGTGGTTGAAGAAATTGCTGTTAATCTTAAAGGACCAAGAGTTGTATTTCAGGCAGAGAAAACAACCAGTAAGTTTGAAGAATGCTTTCTGTCTTAGTGCAATGTATGGAATTAAATGACGTAGCACTGGAATATAATTTCGAGCCTATGAAAAATAATGTTGGAAATTGGAATGCACGTTCCTTGCCTTGCTCAAGCTTGGGTGTAGCTAATAAACATGTTTTGTCAGTGTCCTGGAGTAGAGATTCCAGAGCCAATAAAGATAACAGTTCTTCTTCATTAGTCAAGTCATAATCTTAAAGCTTGTGCACCTCGGGTAGATTATTTTCCAGCTAAGGAAGATGTAAGGGTTATAATAGTAACAGTGAAATTAAACACGGTGTGCCTTGCCTCAAGGGAACTCTCTTTATTAGATGCAGTTTCAAAGTTGTTAGTACCGGGATTGTTGACCAGCTAAAGGCTATGTGGAAAGCAACAGATTCAAAAAAAAACCAGAAAACCAAAGCTGAGCGTATATCATTTTGTCCTCCAGGATTCCTGCATCCTGTAACAGTCATATATGATCTTAGCTATGGTGAAACTGAAACAAAACAAGATTTTAAGAAGAGGTGTCCAGTGGAGTTCGGGTTTGAGAGGAATGTTGGCACCTCGCATGCCATGGATGAAGATTCAATTAGAGGGTTGTTGTTGTTGGACCTTGGGAGTTTGGATACCTCGTCGAAGCTGGAGGAGCAGGCAAGATAACTCTACACTTTGCTACTGTTGTATTTTTTTTTATATATCGTGAAATCGAACCACCATTTCCTTGTATTGATTTTTCAGTTGGACGTCTTACTAGGAGACCTCTCCTTTCTACTTGTTCTATTCTTGTTTTCACTTTTATCGCTATCAGTGTGTTAGTGGGAAACACGCATGTGTTGTCGTCTCTGGGTGTTATGTTTTCTTGCTTGAGTGTTCGACCTTCATCCTTTTGTTTTACATATATCTTCTTCTCTACGATTGAGTTTTAAGTTATTATGTTGTTACCAGTATTATGTTGTTACCTTCGATAATCTTCTTGACATCGGAAAGACAGGTTGTAGAATTGGAGTGATCACCGCTTGGGCTATCCGGGTTGGAGCTTCGGTATTAAAACTTTTAAAATGAAAAGTTTGCATGTAATTACGCATCAAATCTCACGTGCTTAGACTCCGTATTATCTTTCATCTTGTTCCTAGGATTTTAAGGCCATCCTCAGGAAGTACCTTGACCATCCCTATCCACTTGAACCGTAACTAGCTTTTGAATTTGCTAAGCTCGAGGTTTCTATCATGTGAATCCAGTACCTCGTTAACACTAGGATAGTTTGGGTCTAATCCCCCTCTCAGAATTATTGTTGATGGCGTTTCTTTCTATTTTCCTAACTTGCATTCTTTCTCTTTTATAATTTTAATGCTATTAATTAATATTGGTCATTTTCCATGCACGTAATTACCTTAATATTTTGTGATGGAAATTGCCTTAAACGTTATTAATCTTCGGGAAAACTCATCTTGCATTTGATAGTCTTATGGATTCATAGCGGAAGGTTTTGTTTTGTTAATGTCACTTAGAAATTTATGTTTGTATCTATGTGTGACGATTGATTTGTGTTACCAAGGGTTGCTTTAAAAATATTGTTGTTTTGGGAAATAGGAAATTTATCTTAAATTAACCGAACTTTAAAATTGATGTGGAGGTTTGTAAATCTTTAGGGTTATAAAATTTGTTGATGACATTTTCATATACGCTTGTTTGATGGAACTCCCTTCTTCTCTCGTGTGTTTTCTACTAGCCTATAAGGCATTGGCCCTTCTTGAATGATTGGGAAATCTCTTGGAGTTAATGGTCAAAACTAGTATACTTTGCTTCGCTTCGAAACTTATGTTGTGTGGATACTCTATGTGATTTCAGGTTTGAAACTCATTTATACATGGCTTTTGTGTTAATTCTTGAAACCCGTGGTTTCCCTTTCTTGGGCCGATCAACTCTTGTTCTTTTAGAAATATAATATTTTAGCCTATGCGTTTGGTACCTTTGATAAATTTCTAGATGGTTGGTCTATATATCAAATCTCAATCTTGTGATTGTTATTTAATTATTTACTTGATGGGAATCATGTTTTGTTATATTGGTTATTTCTCCTTATAGGGCCAAGGGCCATTCTCATACGATTGTTATACTTTCATTGCTTTTACTCCTAACTGAAGTACATGGTCTTCTTCCTTGATTGGCATGGTGGAGACTTATTATAGCTTGAAGTGTTGATAGTGTTTAGAGGTTTGACCCAATTCTTGTAGTAAAGTGCTTCCTTTCGTGGTATTGTTAAATACTTGATTATGGTGGTTTTGTGTAGCCTTATCTTGCTCAGTTCTCACGAACTGACTCTTGTAGAAAATTTGTTGTAGATGGATCTTTGCGAGTAGATGAGGGATAGACTTGTAAACTTTTGCATCAACCTCAGTTGAGAAGTTATTTTCTCGAAACCTTTTTATGTTGTTCAACTATTGATAACGTCCAGTGGAAAGTTTAGAAGAGGATCAATGTCTTAGTATAATGTATTGTGGACTTTGTCATCTGAACTTTGGAAACCTTGGATTGTTTGACTATCATTGAAATTATAAGAAAATTTGGTTACTTCTTGTTGAGTGACTTTGTTGGATTATCAGTATTTTAAGAGTTGATGTAACCTTGTTTTGTTCTTGTAAATGAGTGTTGTTACAACTTTACCCTTGAGAATAAATGTTGAGTTAAATCTTGCTATGACTTAGTAATAATGTGTCATAAGTAAACTAACATGGGTTGTTTAATACTTATGGAAGTTAAACTAAAAGTTGTATTCAAATAAAGTAACGTAGGGGTCACCAACTTGAGAGCAAGTAATTCTTTAAGTAATCAAAGGTGAGACTATCATTGCAAGTAAAATTATATAACATGATATCCCTAGCTCCACTAGTGAACATTATCCCTTTTATGGTGAAATTCGTAAAACGATCCTAAGGTGAAATGAATTGTTAGTTGTTAGAAGATAATAAGATTTAATAAGCCAGAGAAAACAATTTGGAAACCACACAATTCCACCTCTCTCGCCATTTGGAAGGTAAATTGTTCTCTTTGGTAATACTCATTCAGTGAAGCCTTTGTAAAATATTTGATAATTCTGGATAAATTCTCAAGCCTCAATTAAAGCCTGGTATTAACTATTGAGGTCCTATAGATGATTTCAACTCGACCTTCTCCCTCTAACCTTGTTCCAAGGCACTTTGTTTTTCTTCTCTTAAGTGTGTTGAATGCAAACCCATGTTGTCATATGGGCATGAACGAGTTCTAGTAGCGTTAGTGTGAATAGATGGCCTTGTGGAATTTAAATTACTCTTTTCTTCTAAATAAATGAATTAAGCAAATAAAGGCCATAATAGAGAAGACTTAGAGCAAATTTCTCTTTAGAGTAAAAGTAAGAAACTTAGCGTTGTAAGAGGTATTGTACGAATCATATCTAGAGTCTTAGAAAACTGAAGTTAAGGATCGAAAGAGGTTTTATTAAAATAAATAACCTTCAATAATTTTCTCATTGTGGCTTGCCCTATCTGTAAGTGTGTTATGTGGTGGTTTCTATGTTGTCTTGTCAAAAAGAAAAGTGAATTATCCTTGGTGGGTGTGAACATTTCCGTGCTACCTTTGTGGTCATCCTTGTATTGAGTTATCCGTGGAGTTAGTTGTGACCTTGGTGGTGGCATGTTGTGTCGTGTTATGTGTCATTAAAAAAAAAAAAGTTATCCTGTATTTTACTGTGTTGTTTGTGTGTGAAATTTTGGGCAAATACAATGAATAAGTGCTCATAGGTGGGTATGCTAATAATAGAATGGTGCGAAGTGCAATGCATTAAGTGGTTCCACTTCTGGTTTACCATCAAAGGAGGATAAACTATAGGCTCTCAACCCATACTTATGCATGATAATGTAAGGTCCAATCCAGTTGGGGAAAAATTTACACGTTGGCTCCTTTATAGAGTAAAGATAATATGATTTAAGGACAAGGTCGTCGATGTTAAAGTCGTAATGAGATAGGATGATAGCTTGTAAAATATTGAAATAGGATGAGATAAATGATAAAAACTATGCACTACCCTTCAAAAGTGAGGAATTGAGGAAACATGTGTCTTAGTGAGATGAAGATGGCCATAAAAGTGTACTTAGGATGAGATATGGTGCCCAGGGAGGAGGCACAAATATGGCCACAAAATGTGGACTTATGATAAGGTGGGATGGGATGATAGATAGGTATATTAGATAAGATGAGATAATAAATTGGATAAGGTTAGAGATAGATAAGACAATGTCAAGGATTAAGAGGAAAGGAACTAATCTAATAGTAGATTGGTCCTAGAGTGAATTCCCCTAGTATCCAAGGAGCTATTTGATGGAGAGGAAGATGGATCAATGTGCATGGGATATGTGGATGAGGGAGAAGATGAAAGATGATTAAGAGAAAGGGGTGGATACTCCCTAGCAAGGGATGTTGTATCACACTAGGAAACTTGGATGGAGATATGGATAAGTTAGAGGACATGGAGAGAGATAGGGTAGTATTGTTAGAAGGACTATTGATGGTGACTTTAGGTTTTGATTGGATATATGATTGAAGATCATAGGGGTGATTGGTAAGAAAAAAACATCGATGAATAAGGGAGGAACCTCTTTGGGAGGAGTAACATGTGGAGGAGAAATGGCCACAGAAGTAGTGGTTGAGTGAGGGGACTTAGATAATTTGGTGGATGAAGATGTAGAAATGGGAATTAGATTGGTCATGGATAGGACAGTGGATGGAGAAGGATGATCCCCCTAGACAAGAAAGTCATATTCCTCAATAAGATCATGAACGATAGCTTGAAGGGCCTTACAATGCTCAGTGTCATGACCTGGGGTGCGATGATAAGTACAAACAACATTGGAGTTGAACCATGATGGATTTTTACTATGTGGATCAAAGGCCTTGATGGGAGGAAGTGTGATCACAGATATTTGGATTAAATGTCTAAGGATCTCTATGTAAGATCCAATAGAAGTGGTGAAGGGAAGGTTACTCTTGTGAGGCTTGATAGGAGATTTAGATTTGGATTTGGGAGAAGGAGTGGATGTTTATGTTGGAGGTGTAGATTTGAGAGGTAAGTTAGATGTCTTGGTGTTTCGAGATTGGTGTGCAATGGGTGTCTTAGATGAAGGGCCTGACCTTAAGAGGGATGGGGGTGCTCCTAAGATAGATGATGTGGCATTGGATTGTTTATAAGGGGTAAGATCTACCTTTTTACGAGGATGCATGAGAGACCTTTGGGGAGACATGCCAAGAGTCTTGGATTTTGATTGCAAAGATTTTCCCTTAGAGGGGATGACAATGATCTCAACTGGAGGGTCTGAAGATTGTGGTGTAATGGTGGATATTGATGAAGGAAGAGGTGTTCGAATGATGTGGTTGATGAGGTCTAAATGAGTCATGGGCTGCATAGGTTTTGGATTGGTTGGTGTAGAGATGGTTGGTTTTGTAGATGGGGGATGAATACGGTTCGTGGTTGCCTTAGGTAGAGGTGTTTGTGTCATAAATGTTTCAAGAGGTATCATAGTTATATTTTCAAATTGAGGCATAGATGTAGGTGTGGTTATGCTAGAATATGTGATTGGTGTGGAAGTGAGTGATGTAGATGTAGTAATAGATGTGTTTGATATAGATATGGGTGAAGGACTAGATGTGAGAGATTGAGATGTAGTGATAACGGGTATGGTTGAGATGGTTGTAGATATAGGTGGTGTGGATGTAGTAATAAGTGTGTTTGATGTAGATGTGGGTGAAGGAATATATGTGAGAGGTGTAGGGATAGGTTTGGATATCAATGGGGCTAAAATAGGTGCTAAGGATGAATCCATTGTGACAGATTGGGGGATGATAGATGTTAATGAAGTAGTAGATATGGTCAAATTTGATGTAGATGTGGTAAGGGTAGGAGTGGATATAGATATAGGATAAGTAGTAGAAGTTGATATAGGTGTGATAGTCATGGATGTGATTAGGGTAGATATTGAGGAAGTAGTAGATGTAGGCATAATGTCTAAGGTAGGGGTAGATGTGGTAGGTGATGGGGCAGTGGATATAGGTAATAATGGAGATTCTTGATTGATGGTGTTAATGGCGTGAGAATTTGGTGATTGAGATATATGAGGGGTGGTTGATTAGGAAATGGTTTTTTGAACATGTCAAGGAGTTAGTTAGGTGACGTGGTGGAATTTTTATTTAGAGATCCCCTTGATTTATAAGTTGTTGGATGTGATCTTTGAAGGAACAACACTTCTCAATTTCATGACCTCTAACTTGATGATATTTACAATAGTGGTCCTCGTGATACCAAGTGAGCTTGGGTCATGAGTTGTCAATGGGTCGTATGGGAGGAATTTGGATGAAGTAAACTGCCATTAACTTGTCAAATACCAAACTATAGGATTCCCCAAGGGGGTATAGTTAGGATATGATCTAAAAGCTCTTTGCAAAGACTCCGTGTGAGAGGTATATGTGGATAGAGATTGAACCACGATGGTATTAGTGGTAGTTATAGACTTGTCATTATGTGTATAGGGTTTGATGAACTTAGTTTTAGGCATGATTGATTGAATCTTTATTTATCCTTACTCAAGGGCGCGAGTTTCAATTTTACGAGCCATGGTGAAGGCTTCTTCGAATGTCTGAAATGATTGGATTTGTAGGGTGGATGAGATATGCTTTGCATAAGAGCATGAAAATAATTCAATGAGCTATGTCTGTGGAAGGGTAAATGATAATTGATTGGTGATCCCATGCCATCATGTGATGAAGTTTGTGATAGAATCGTCGTCAAATTGTTGAATGGCATATAAGTCTGTAATGGTGATCTTGTGCACAATGTTGATTGAGAAGTGTTCCAAGAAGAGTTGCACAAGTTGGGTAAATGATAAAAATGAGTGTTGAGGGATGCCATTGTACCAATCCAATGCAGGACTGCCAATGACATAGGAAAAGTGTGAAGCATGAGGTCTTGGTCATGGGCAATGAGATAACATGCATGCCTAAACACATGAAGGTGTTATTGGGGATCCTCCTTACTGTTAAATCTGGTGAATTTTGGAAGTTCCCAATGAGGAGGGTAAGGCTTGATAGGGATGGATGGATTGATAAGTTCGTTACAATTTTTTTGTAGGAGAATGTGATTTTAGGTCCCAAGGTAGCGGCTTCGAGGTTAGCCAACCTATTCATCAAGGCATGCATAGGATCATTTGAAGTGGTTGGATGAGAAGTAGATGGTTGTGGTTATGGGATATGAGAAGTGGCTAAATAGGTTTGTTGATAGGCTTGAGAATCTTGGGGGTATGTTGATGTAGAAGGGAATGTTTGATAAGAGGGGATATAATTAAGAGGTTGAGATTGAATTGGTTGGGATAATGTTTGATGTTGGGAAATAGGAACGTGATGGGATTGGATGGGTTGTGATAATGATTGCTGTTGAGAAACAAGAATGTGATGTGATTGTTGAGATTGGATGGGTTGTTGTGAGATGGGGATATTTGATTGTTGAGGCATATGATAAGTAGGAATGTGAGTGTTAGGAGGTTGAGATGGTTGGATAGGCATACTAGTGATGATAGTAGATAAAGTGGGGATAGCGTTGACATGAGGTGATGGGGGTGGAATGGGATCCACCAATTGAGTGGATTGGTAGGATTGGGGGATTTGGAGGATCTATGAAATAAGTAGTCATAAAGGGTGATAGAAGGAGGTCCAAGAGTTTTTAAAGGAGTGGGAGATAGAGGTGTAGCTGGTCTAGAGGAAATAGACTGATGAGAGATATGAGAATTGGTTTCAATATGGGGATCAATTTGGATGACATGGTCTTCATGAAGTGAGACCATGGAAACACAAGGTTGGGAGATCAAAGGTGTGGTCTCAAGTTTAAAATCTTGTTGGAAAAGATCATTGGAGGAAGGGATATCATTGGATGGAGTAGATTGTTGCGTTGTCTTGATTTGAGAAAGGGTGACAATAGGCATGAAATAGGTGAACATTTGTTTATGTAATTTGTTAACAAACAAATCAAGCAAAAAAATTTTTATCATCATGATTAATTATAAGATGTGGAAAAGAGAAAAGTGGATGATGAGGGTACCTAAGAAACAACAGTCTATGGTTGGTTTCAAGTAGTTTTGGCTATGGAGTCCTCGATATACCCAAAGGTATGTGAGGCCCAAGTCTATATAGGATTTATAACGTGGTTAGAACACTGCGGAAGATTTCATATTGGGTGATCAAATCCCAATTAGGTCTACTTGGTAAGGGATTGATTTTTATGTGTGAATTGATTTGTGTGAAGAAACCCTCTTGAGATGAGATCTGACCAATTAAACCCCTACTTGCACTAGATTTTCAAGAAAGAATGAAAGAGGTTTGTTTTAAACACAAAACCAAATATGGAGATCCAAAGAGAAAAACCACACAAGGAATGAAAAAATTGATGCAAAAAGGAGAAACTAAGACCAGAAGGGGAATACCTGGTTTTTACTTTTCCTTTTTATTTGATATTTAAAATAAAGCAAGTGAAAATCAATATCCAAGCAATCTAAAAGCCAACACGAACAAGCAAAAGCAAATCCTCTACCTATAATGTTATTTGAAAATGGAAAATGAAAATGCCATCGACTCACCTAAGAGGGTGCCCCACTAGGCATGCCAGAATGTTGGACAAAATTTTCTCTTTCCTAATCAAATTAGTGACTAGATACTAAAGAAAACAAAGCAACTCAAAACATGCAAGGGTTTAAGGTACCTTGGGATAAGATGGTGATGATGGATGAGCACAAAGTAGGCTCCTTATTGCAAGCTTGATGGATTTGCACAACAAATATAACTAAAAGAAAAATGGATTAGATGCTAGATGGGGGGTTGTTCAATGAAGTTGGTTCCAAGAAGCGTGAACTTCCCTATGTGGATGTCAACCCTGTATTGATAAAATATAGATAAAGTAAATGGATATGGATCTAACATAAAATGCAAAATCTAAGATAACAAAAACTGAAAAGAAGGATCTAAGATAATAGAAGTAGATCTTATCTAAATTGACATAAAATAAATCTTACATGGTTGGGTCAATGGCAACCCAGGATGCAGAGGTCTAGTCGACGGTGAATGGAGGTAGGTGAACTAAGACAATGATAAAAAAATGTAGATCTAAAGGGTCTGATTGCATATCTGAGATATATACAACACTGTGATGACTGATAAAATCCTACAAGATATCTAGAACATGAGGAAACATAAAGGATGCAAGAAAATGGATAGATTTGATAACTATAGATGGAGTCGCCGATGATTAGGCACGAAGATGAGAAATAAACACAACAAATCCACAAGAAGACCTAAGCTCTCAAATAATTGCCTCTTCTGATCTCTTCAAAGAAGGAAGGGGTATGGGTGTATTTATAGGGAGGATGGATGGATGAGGGGATAGGAAAGCATTAAATAAAGGTAGGTGGGAGGTAAAATTATTAAATAAAGGAAAAGGGAGATGAAATTATTAAATGAAGGTGGTTAGGAACCTAGGGATGGATAAAAGGTGGTTGAGAGGATGTAATTTATTAAATAAAGGCCATGGAGAGGTGAAATCATTAAATGGTGGCCTAGAGAAGATAAAAGAGACATTTAGGGAGGATAAATGGTAGGAAAATATTAAATGAGGGTAGGTGAGAACCTAGGGATGATAAATAGGGTGCTTAGGGAGGATAAAAGAGGTTAATAAATAGGTTTAGGGATAATAAATGGGATGTGATAAATAAATATGATTATGGATTAATTAAATTTGATTAAGGGTGAATTAGGGGAAATAAAATAAATTATGGGATAGTAAATGGGGTGTGATAAATTAAAATAAATGGGATTTAGGAGGGAAAGGGGAAATTCAAATGGGTGACCATGGTGAAAGATAGCAAACATGGGGTGAAGAGGGTAGCGATACCAAATTTTGGTGTCTACAACATTTTTTCCATTTACCCTCTCAAACCATCACCCAGTGGAAATTAATGTAGGTTTTAATGACAAATCCCTACCTCTAGAGGGGGGAAAGCTAGAAAGGATTCTATAAATTAAATGTGTTCCAACTTCAGGATCCTATTTATTTATATGAATATAATCTTCATGAAACAACAAACAAAAACAATATTTGGCTAAATGAACCCAAATCAAGTCGAGATTGATATAGTTGAATGAAGGGGATAAGGAACAAAATGCTTTTTCAGAATCTTGGAAGCCAAAAAAATAGAGAGCATATCAAAGAAATTGATATGGGAGGTAAAAACTTGGAAAATTTTGAATATATTAAAAAAATTATTTTTCATTCTACTCATCCTTATTTTGTTGATTTGGTTAGAGATGTCATTGTTACAAATAGACACATTTTTGCTAAGTGTGTCCCTACTAAGATTTCCCTATTGTAGAAAATGGAATTGAGGGAGAGATCTCAATGGATGAAATATGTTCAGTAATTAAATCACTTAAAGATTAGAAAGCTCCCGGTTGTGATGATTTTCCTGTTGAACTCAAAACCAATAAATCTTGGCTTGCTCTTAAATTATTAGATGTTTATAGAGAGGCTACTCAAACCAGATCATTAGGAAAAATATCGTATATGGGTGGTCAAACTCATACCTAAATAAGGGGACACTAAGAAAATTAAGAATTGAAAACCTATTACTCTCCTTAATGTGTCTAAAAAAATTATTACCAAGATTCTCACTAGGATAATTGCACCATTAAGGAATTCCATTATATTTGCTACCTAGAGCGGATTCATGGAAGGTAGATATATATTGGACAACTTAATAACTAGTTAGGAAGGAATGTATTGGGCCAAGGAAAATAAATAGAATGTGTGTATGGCCTTATTAGACTTTGAAAAAGCTTATGATAGGATTGAATGGCCCTTCATAGACCTTATGCTAAAATATCTTGGATTCAAAGATAAATTTTGTAGAATGGTCAATGTTTTACTTATGAAGCCTCTACTCAAGTTGAAATCAATGGAGAATTGACAGGACCCTTTATGTTACAAAGGTCTATAAGATAAGGATGCCCCTCGACCCCTACCCTATTTGTTATAGCAACAGAAGATCTATACCGCATCATGAGGGATGTTTCCCTTGGCCCCCTTGTTAAAGGAATCTCACTCCCTGGTGAACAATAACTTATTAATGTTTTATTTATTGATGATAATGTTATTTTTGCTTCATTAGAGGAAAACAACTTCAAGAAAATTTAGAAAAGGCTCCACATATTTTGGTTTTTCTCCTGGATCATTGATTTCAATTTAGAAACATATGGTTTTAGGATGTAAAAACACTCCAACTAAGCTGTCTTGCTACCATAGGTTGGGCTTGGGGAGATCCTCATAGAATGGTCAAATATTTAGGGATTCCCTTTTCCCCATTCCTTCATTCAAAGCGATGTGGGAATGGATCTTAAACAAAATTAACAACAAAGTTACCAAATGATAAAGACATTTTCTTTCCCTACGATAGAATTCAAGTCTCATTAGAAGGTCTTCTCATCCTCTATCTATTACACCTCTTGTTGGTTACACTATCAAATTAAAAAGCTTCATAAAATCATAAGAGACTTTCTATGGTTTGATAACAATGGAAACAAAAAAATACATTTCGCTTGCTTGGAAAAAATTGTTGTGCACATATAAAACCTTGGGGCTTGGGAATTAAAGACCTTAAAATCCAAGGAATTTCTCTTATGGTCAAATGGATCTTGAGGACCTCTTAGGAAAATGATCCCTTGAAATTCTTAGAAAGATATAACATTAGAATTGGATTCCAAAAGGTAAACCCATCTGGAAAGGTCTTCATATGGATAATATAATGTTTGGCTCATTTGCAATTAAGACTACAAGATCCTCTATCTTTGTTTCCTATGGAAATCTTGGGATAAGGTTAGACATTTATTTGTCATGAAGCCCTAGTTTTCCTAACAGGGACAAAATGTAAAGGTTATTGATCAATCTAGTGGAACATTTTTATAATGGCTCTCCTCTAGCAAAAGTGAGAGGATTCTCGGCTAGCTTTTGGTTTAATAAAGGCATAAGGATAATGAGTGATATTATTGACAATGGTAGGATGCTAATGTGGGATGAAATCAATAAGCAATATCAACTCCCTTGCTCTTAGCTTAAGAATTTTACTATACTTAAGAAGGTTTTTGGTCCCCTTCTCATTACTCTCTTTTTAGAAGAAGATTAATTCTTTTGGAATTGCATCAAGTGGAGTAAGGGGCCACCACTATGTGAAATATTTTCCAGACAGTTGTATGATAAGCTTTCTTTTTCTTATGAGGTCCCCTTTTCTCTTAAGAATAAATGGTCGGTTTTTTATCCTCTACATTCCTTTGTTTTTTAGTTTAAATTTGTGTGGTCTTCTTGCATTAAGACAAAAAATCATGCTTTAGAAGGTTGATACACCAAAAGTTAGTTATTGGAGCTATTATGGCTAAGTTTGGTATTACTAGTCTCTTTTTGACCTTGTGTGTAGTGAAGTTGAGTCTCATGAACATATTTTTTCCATTGTCTCTATGTTGTGTTGGTATGGAAAGTTGTGTTAAAGACGTGGTTTAGATTGATTAGAAAATAAATAGCTTGTTTAATTTTTAATTAGATAGATTTATTTCAAATCTAAAATTCATGTTTTTATTCCAAAATTTGTGGCTTATTCTACAAACGTCTTATGGTTCTTATGGAAACAAAGGAATATTGAATTCTTTAGGGTAAAGCTAGGATACTTACTAAATTCTCAAGAGAATACATTTCTAGAACTATTCATGTGTAGGTGGCCTTATAGCTGAATTTATCTAAAAACAACTAGAACCATTTCTTAAAATAGGTCTCCTTAAATTCATGATTGAGCACAACATTATCCCAGTGAGGTGCTTAAGATTTATCCCCTCTCCCACATGTAAAACTTTGCATCGTATGTCACATATGTTATAATAACTAAGTATGAATGGGAACGATGAAGGGATCATACTTTGAATAATATGATCTTCTTGACCCACAACTATTCGGGGCCAAAAGAACCGATTTTGAGGATGAACTCGTAATTGTGCATAAAGACAAGTTATTGGTTAAGGTATTATAGAAATCTATTGATAAAGAACTGCAAAGAATAACATTTTTTAAGGATAACAACATCAAGGAGGTCATGGGGTGCCATGATGTAAAAATCTTAATATGGTTGGATGTGGTAGTAGATTCCAAGGTACAAGGAACAATGTGGGCTTTAAAATAAAATGTTAAAATAGTGGACAAAAACAAAAGGTTCAAAGAAAAATGAGATGTCGTATGGTAGTAAAAGGAAAAGAGAGGGTTGGTGCGGGACATGAAACTTAATTGTTGGAAAGAAGACACTACTACACATAGTGCCAAAAACGTCATGATTTGTATTGAGTTTTCATCATTACCCATTTCTGTTTTTTGTTTTTGCATTTTTTATGGAATTTTGATGCAAAAGTGATGTGAATATGGTGATACAAAAGTGACACAAATAACATCAATTTTTCATTTCATTTACACCACCACTTCCGCTAAATTTAAAAATAAATGGGGTGGGCCCATTTGCACCCATTTTTTATGTTTCCCTATTATAAATTCACACAAGACAACAAAAGAGAAGGTAAATGGAAGGAGAGAAGGGAGTGAGTGGAAGGAGAAGAATGGAACAAATGACATGGAAGGGAACTTGGCCATGCAAAAAAATCTTACAAGGGCATGGGTTGATTGGGAGAAAGTTGAAAAGTTATGGAATGCATGAAAGCTCTATAGAAATTTGGGAAAAATATTGGAGGAGGTAGGGAAAAAATTGTTAAAAGGAATTCATCCAGGGTTTAACCAAATCAATAAATTCTCTCTCATTCATTTTTACTTTTGAAATATGCATGTTTTTACATTTTATATGACATTTAGAATTTTTAGAATAATAATTTTATGCCTAGATTTTGTAGAGAAATAAAGCAAATATGGAAATTAAGTTTTTAGATTTAGAGCCATTCCTTTACGATTGACTTGATTGACCATAAAACAAGCATGTGATAGGGTTATGGATTCGAGGAAGAAAAATAGTAAGAAAACAGGGGTTGTTACACCTTCCATAACATTCATCCTCCTTTGGAAAATATAGAAAAATATTTTTTCCTTCATATGGGTTAGTATATTTGCTTTTAAAAGAGAAAAATTGTGAATTTTTTCTTGTTAAATGAGTGTAATCATTATTAATTCATATGCATACCTAAAAATTGTTGGAATATCACAAGTAAAAATGGAGAAATAAGGATGATTTCCAAGTGTTTGATGAAATGTGCAAACACTAAGATCTTTCCACGTAACCCTAGAATAGATTTTTGAATGTTTTCCTATATTGTAAAAGAATTATTATGATTATTAAATTGATGGAAAATGAGAGAGAGAGAGAGAGAGAGAGTTTCATAACATTAATTACATTAATTCAAAACATGATTACAATGTATAAATCTCATTTATTCAACCAATATGATTTTTTTGGGAATCCATTTCCAAATCGCATTCACTAACATTGTCACACATTAGTTAATTGTGTATGCCTCACCGCATATTGTTTCCATTTCCATAAAAACATGTCTCAACTCACTTTCAAATGAAGTTTAATTTTTAAGTGTTTCACACCTATGAATGCCAATAACCAATGACCTAACACATCAAACATTTCTAACATATCAAGTTTAAATCTAGTATGGCCTATATGTTATATCTAATGTTTTATTTGCTAAGAATACCATAAAAGAATGAGGGATTAGAGGAGTCATACTCGTGACCCCTCGCTCCCAATAACCTCTCAATAACCATGCTACCGTGAATTTCGGATGGGTGAGATTGTGGCTGCTAATACTTATTCGTTGTTCTCTAGTTTATTATCCCAAAAATAATTAAAAACATATTTGGTCTTGAACTCGTAACCTATTTATTTAAAACTAGGATCTTAACCAATACACCATACACATAATTATAAATTAATACCAAAGCATGTAATATAAGGAGTATGTGGTAGAACTTAGGAATGAAATTGTTTTTTATGTGTCTATGATTTCCTTATATGTGGCTTTTACTTTACCATCCTCGAGTAAACTTCTTTTGCGCTTTGTGTTCTCCCTCTCAGCATAAAACTTGTGTGTCTTCTTCTCTCTCTATTTTCCTATGCCCCCTCATTAATAACTAAGCTCTCCTTTTATAAATTTCCATTGAGTATGAATAGCTCCCAACTAGTTTTCCTAGAGCTATAATTAGCTCATTTGTTTAATTTATTTTTAACTATCTAATACCCTTTTTTAGTTATTCGCATACATTCCTTAATCCACTATTTTTTATTTTCTATTTGGAGTTTGAACTCTAGTTAACTATTCCCCTTCACTCATTATTTTAGAAAACATGCACTTTTTTTGTTTTAGACTCAACATTTCTAAATTTAGCACCTAATATTATTATTTTCTAGCTTTTTATTACGCCCTCCCACTACCTATTTGGGGCTAAAGTTTCCCGATACATATCTTGTTAGGCCTCATACCACATGGGTAGGTATAGAAAAAAAAATGCACTTATTACTATTACATTATGCCTCTACTATGTTATTATCCACATGATTTCCAAGTGCAAAAATTAGACTTTGGTGACACATTTTCTTAGTCCTTTTACTGGTTTTGACTAATTTTGATTGTGAATTTTCTATTCGCTTGTGTTTACATCTTGTTTTCAAGTTAAATGTCTAGCATGAAAATTGAAAAAATTGCCATGAGAACTAATCCCACACTCAAAAATCCTTGAACCGAGTAATGTAAACTTTCCCTCCGACCAATCTTTGACTATGTAAACCCCCACCATGGCCGAGAGGCATGTGCTTGAAAGGAATGATAACCAGTTGTACAAGCCAAGAACACGAGATGCTAATCAAACACCACGATCAAACTTGTGTGTCTTCTTCTCTCTCTATTTTCCTATGCCCCTCATTAATAACTAAGCTCTCCTTTTATAAATTTCCATTGAGCTATGAATAGCTCCCAACTAGTTTTCCTAGAGCTATAATTAGCTCATATGTTTAATTTATTTTTAACTATCTAGTGCTCTTTTTTAGTTATTCGCATACATTCCTTAATCCACTATTTTTTTCATTTGGAGTTTGAACTCTAGTTAACTATCCACCTTCATTCATTATTTTAGAAACACACACTTTTTTTGTTTTAGACTCCAACATTTCTAAATTTAGCACCTGATATTATTATTTTCTAGCTTTTTATTACCCCCTCCCACTACCTATTTGGGGCTAAAATTTCCCGATACATATCTTGTTAGGCCTCATACCACATGGGTAGGTATAGAAAAAAATGCACTTATTACTATTACATTATGCCTCTACTATGTTATTATCCACATGATTTCCAAGTGCAAAAATTAGACTTTGGTGACACATTTTCTTAGTCCTTTTCTTTGGTTTTGACTAATTTTGATTATGAATTTTCTATTCACATCGCTTGTGTTTACATCTTGTTTTCAAGTTAAATGTCTAGCATGAAAAATTGAAAAAAATTGCCATGATAACTAATCCCACACTCAAAAATCCTTGAACCGAGTAATGTAAACTTTCCTCGACCAATCTTTGACTATGTAAACCCCCACCATGGCCGAGAGGCATGTGCTTGAAAGGAATGATAACCAGATTGTACCAAGCCAAGAACACAGATGCTAATCAAACACCACGATCAATAAGATGAAAGCAATTCGCTAGAATAACTTTACATAAAACCTTTGCAAACAAATGAGCAGCAATATCATATATTATTATGGAACTCAATGCAATACATTGAGAATGGGCCTTGCTTAAATAGGCAAGGAATAACAATCTAAGAACTAGTCAAGGTTAGATCAAGCCATAAATCAAGGAAATAACTAGTCATCAAAGAACTAGTCAAGACCAGATATTTAGAACAGAACTAGACATCAAGGATCTAGTCAATACCATAGATCAAGGAAAGAACTATTCAATACCATAGATCAAGGAAAGAACTATACCTAACAACTAGATAATATCTCTTAATATCTAAATAAGATAAAAGAAATATCCACACACATAAGTGGGTGAGGATAAATATAATAAAGGTAAATAAAGTACCTAGGTGAACATGAGCTAAGGTAAATACCTACTCTAATAGTGATAACTAGATTTTTGAAGTGTGTTTCATGTGCAAGTAATTTGGTGGGAAGAAATTCATGGATTCATTATGATCCACTTTGAAGGAATTGCTCCCGGAGGCCCAAAAAGGCCTATTTTTAGGGTTTTTACACCTGGTAAGCATCCCTCGAGGGATGTACCAAGAAGAATTAATGCATATAGGAAGTTTTTGCAAAGGTATGAGATCATAAGAGGCAATTTATGGAATTTTTGTAAGGTGAATTAGGTTTAGGAACAAGTTATGCAACACCAGGGTGTTTATAACACGGTGCAAGGAAATAGAAGTAGTAAAAAATCTAGGGAGCTTGTTATGAATGGTTCAAGAGCTTTGGTAAATTTTGTGAAGTGAAAAAGTACTCATAAGAAATATAAGAAAGCCTACTTCACATTGCAAAAGGTTTAGGGAGATTCTATTGTTTGAATTTTGAGATATTGGGCTGACAGTGAAGATGAAGATCCCTGATCGTGGTAGAGATTCAAGTGAGCCTCCCAAGATTTCTACAGAGATTTAAAACCTGATAAAAATCCAAATTTGATCTATTCAATTCCCTCTTCACTCACAATGTGTTTTTTTGTCAGTTTCATCATCATACTTTTCAGTGGTAATCCCTTTCACTAGCACACATGCTTGACCAAAATAAAAAGGGGGTAAATTTAAAATTTCAAGAAGAATTGGCCCCTAAAACTTGTGGGAATGATCTCAGAAGACATTTTGGAGTCGAAATTATATAGTTTTTCCTATATAACTCTCTAGGATGCTCCTGGGCGGAAAATCACTTTTCGATGTCTATTTTGGCAACTGTTGGTGAAGGAAGACTTTATAAAAGCATCCAAGTCACATTTTTGCACCTTGGATCCAATATTTCACCATTTAACTTGGTTCAAAGGTGAAATTTGTGCAAAAATTGTGACCCCAAGGAAGGAGGTTGAGTTTTAAAGTATTTTTGTCACTTAAGTGACAACTTAAGTGTTAGGTGAGTGTTAACAACTCACAAGTCAAAATGGCCCCCTTTTCATGATGGGTATGACCCATGACACACCTGAGATGGTATGATACACCTTTTAACTTGGTTAAAAATTTCATGAGGTGCAAAAAGTGCAACCCCAAGGGAGGGAGGTTCTTTTTCACTTAAAATAGCACTTTGAGTGTTAGGAGCGAGTTGTGCACTCACAAAGTCTAATGGCCCCCTTCCCATGATAAACATGACCCATTTTGCATTTTACAAGGCCTGCTGAACATTTTCACCATTTTACCTCATGATAAATGTGGTAAGGTGCAATGGAGGCTCCTAGACCCATTTAGTAAGTGTTAACTCATCCTTAACCTGGGTTAAGAAGAAGGTGTGAAAGTGAACCCAGAGGTGAGTATTCTTAACTAGAGTTAATTTTCAAATATTCAAATCTTCCTTATGAATTTTTGGAGAAATTTTTGAATTTATTTTCCCTGAATTTATTTTGTGACCTTTTCATGCTCGAGTTTTCTAGGAAACCCCACGCTAAGAACACACTTTCGCTCATATCTCACAAACCCTTACTGTTTCCCATGAAATTTGAACTAAAGATTCCCTACATGAATGCCATTAGAATGAGTTTTTGCATGACCTCATTAATTACTCATACAATTTTTATGGACATCAGAAAATTTCATCCATGGAAAAATTCTTCCTCAGATATCCGGAGTTACAACAAGCCAAACAAGCTTCAAATTAGAGCATAAGATCCTCAAAAATTAGCTTTCCAATGAGTACTTTATTGCACCATGAAAATAGGTATGATTGGAGTTATAGAGGAATGTTATTTTTCATAACTATGTATATTAGATGAAGAACACATAGGCTTAAAATTTTCCTCTTCTAATTCACGAAGATCCGGATGAGCGAAACCCCGAAAATTGGAGCAAAACATCCCGGTGAGAAGTAGAATTTTTGGAGACCTTTTCGACCCGATCGAAACCTCATGGTAAATTTATATTTTTATTAAGTACTCATTAAATAAACTTACTAAGGTTGGTAGGTCCAAAGGATGAATGAATTCGCGGCACTCGCCTATTCCTTAGGAGGAAGAGTGCTCAAAAGTGACAATTTAGTGAAATTGCCAAAACTAGTCACCCAAGAAGAACTTACTAAAAATAGTAAGTGTCCGAAAAAGGATAAAAATGGTCATGGTTGTTCATCCTCCATTCATCAATAATTAAACCTTCATAAAATACTAACTCATGCTTTCAAAAGGGTGAAAAGTGGCATTATGTCTCAAACAGAAGAGAATCCTTCTCAGTTCCCAATTTTGGTCATAGTGGAGCATTTTGGTCTCGATGTGTTTCTCACTTCGCCGGATGGATTGATCATAAGTTGAAAACATGTTTCATCCATTTTATCACCTTAATTCTTCACATGGTTGAGGTTCTCATCACCTCATCTCATGGATGACTCCATTTCCCAAGGTCCCATATCATCAAGTTGAATTGTGCAAGCAATGGTCTCAAGTTGCATCAAGAACTTGGCATTTTGGGAGGAATTGCAGTGTTTCAAAGGTTTGAATATTTTTCAATGAGATAAATATTCCATAATCATCTTAAATGGTCTCCATCTTTCCTTCCAAAGTGGCCAATCAATCAAGGCATGAGCTCACAATGTGCAATATTGGGCAATGCCCATCACTCATCTTCTTGGTGTATCCAGGAAATGTGCAGAAGTGCATCATTTCAAGAGTTACAAAAGGGGAAAAGGTGTCCAAATGATAAATCTTAATCATAAAAATCATAACAATGTTGCAGAGGGCCATCATGGATCAAGTTTTCATCTTCAACATTAGTGGAGTTGATCTTCATCAAGGCGGAGGCATCTTCATCCATGCTTTGGAGCATTTCTTCTTTCCTCTCCTCTCTCATTCTCTCTCTTCTTATTTCCTCCTAATTCCTCATTGTACATGATCATGTTTTGTCCTATTCATTCAAGTGACAATGAAATATTTTCAAGATGTAAAATTACTTCCTCAAATTATAAGAGGGGTACTTAATTTGTTCTTTCCTAGGATAATGAAGAGTCACAAGTTGAATAAGAACATGAACAGTCATGTGGGGTAGATGAAGAGATGAATTGTAAGGCTATAAAAGGAGATGATCTCCTCATTGTAAAAGGATGGTTAATCTTGTTTACTAGCTCCCATACTCTTTCTAGAAACAAGTGATCAAATTCTTCTATTCCTTGTCTAAAAATTTATATCTCCATCTCAACTTCATACTATGAGCAATTGTAATTGTGCAATATCATGCAAGCAAACTTTGTGTTGGTTGTATCTTGTTCCTCTTATCTTGCCATAGTTTCTTCTCATTGAATGCATGGAACTACTCTTGATTTTATGTTGGAAAACTCTGCATGTGTTATTTGCAATATAAAATCCCTTCTCATACTTTCTCTCCTCACCTTTCTCCCTCACAATTCCTCCCTTGTGTTCCACACAAGCACTTTGCCACAAGTATAGGGAAGTATTCCTATGTGATCCCCGGTCATAAGGCCACCCCCACAATTAGAGTAGTGTATATATGTTTCCTTGTTTTCAATAAATGGAGTTGCCCCATTCAAGCAGAGGGACCTAGTCCCAGAGCATTGGTGAAATCCCACAATTTTCCCAGCTGACAAATTATTTCACCAACACATCTTATGGTCATGTCACACCCGATCCATGTACCTATTCTTGACACCACATTTGTTTCTTGGCTTTGGGATAATACCACCTAGTAACGACACTACCGCTCTAGTGATAGTGTCCCTTATGGGCATTTTTGTCCAATCCACTTTATTTTCTAACTTATCGGGTTCTAATTCACTTTGGGCATTTTTTATCTTTTTTTTGTGACTGGGTTGACTTTTTGGTGTTACTAAGTGTATAAATTCAAACAAGGAAGTCATATATTCACAACCTCTTAACTATTATCAGTAATTTAAACAATTTGGGGCTAACACTTACTATCTACTACTTGGGCAAAGAGCAACATTCAAGGATTGCATTTGGGTTACATTATTCATTGCATAAGAGGGACTGTTTGGGATAAATTCCATCTCATACATTCATCTTGGGGGAAAAGTAGTTGTAGCTCGCTATCTTGGTGCGATTGACACAAGGCAAACCTAGCTTCAAGGTACACGATTAAATTATACACACATTAGAACTATATAGAGTCTTAAATGTAGTGTAACACTTAGTGACAATCACATTGGGATGATTGTTGAGGTCATTTCGACTCAAACATATGCATTATTTATTTCATCTAATGTTTGCTTGAGCCTTGAGCGGGTAGTTAGGGTTTTTTTGTAGGAACATGTGCGACGTCGGAACCATACAATGAAGTTGATGTGACAAATGATGAAAGGAAGAAGCTAGGCTCAGACTCGAAAATACTAGAAGTATAACACTTGTCAGGACACTAGTGCCCGGGTGGTCCTATTCTCATTTGGGTGATTCTATCTAAAGAGGTTCCAAATCCCGAGTTTCTCAAACATAGCATTCATAGTCTAGATCCGGCCTTCTCATCTTGTTTCCCAATCTATGATCAATCTAGATCTCTAGCTACAAGCTAAGTCACTCTTAACTTCTATCTTGCATATTTGTTTATACTTTACATGCTAGATATTTACTTTTACCACTTTATCTGTTTGATCTCGGTCATCGATTAAGATTTAAATTTCTTTAAATCGGTAGGGATGAGGTGGTGGTAGTTTAATGACAATGAGCCTACTTGAGTTGGATCTAGTTTCTCATTGTTCTTACTCTAAACATTATCCCATATGAAAATAGGTTTATATAAGGCTAGTGTTTATATTCAAAAGCTCCTATAATCTAACTTTCCTTTATAAGAAATTTTACTCTATCTTCATGTGTAAACAACATAATGTTCTCAAAGTGATCTTGGTGATTACACCCTATGTGCAAGTTCTATTTGTGTTTAGATCTTAGTGATCTCGATCGTAATGTATAAGGACTTGACTCAATGGTCAAGCGCTTACTATGAGCTCGACCACCTGTTCTAAAATATAACTTGGGGTTAATCCCACATGTAATGTGTGATCAACATGATTAATATTTAAATAAAAAAACACATCTACCATATGGTAGAGTCATAATAGATGTGGTAATCAATAATCTTGATAATTATACATAAAATTTTATATTGATAATTATGTGATGTAAAAATAAATAAATATCAATTTTAGATTCATTTATAATTTCTCATATGGATTGTATAATTTTTCCTAATATCTGGATTCTATTTTATTACAATTTAGTAGCGATGGACTCATTTTTTACATGACATATATGTTGCTTGCAAGTATATTTTTGAGGTTTGTGCCCAAAGTTGATTACCTCACACTATGTCATGGCTTTATACTTGTATACCTATTTGAAAGGATATATTGAATTATAATTCATGTTTTTTTACAATAAAATTCCTCCTTCTTTACTTTTGTAGAGTGTAGACCAAATTCTCAAAGCATTAAATAATATATAAATAGATCAATGGAAGATGACTTCATTTTTTGGTCTCCATAAGGTATTCTACTAAATATTAATTTTATTTAAGTAAACTAGTTTGTTTATCTTACTATTGAGGTGCATATAATTTGTCTGTAGTCCTCCCTTATCATTTTTATTGTGTTATATCTACTTTTCAATGGACACTGTAAATTTCCTTTTTATCTTGTTATATTTCAAAAATTCTAATTTACAACCTTGAAATTGATTAACTATTAAATTTTTGACATTTTTTTTGTAGAATGCTTTCTAGTTTGTATTTTTCTTTTGGTCATGGGTAAGCCTTTTCTTTAATTGAGTAGTAAATTATATCTATTCTTCACGTTATTTTGATACATCTTTTATGTCCATACAATTAATGCAATATAAGTACGACCTAAAATATTTCTTTCATGGAAGTACAAAAGATATTGTAAGTACATTAGGCATGGGGTAAGTAGTTATAAGTTTTGGACCCATACCCATTCACTGAATTCCATTACTTGAAGAAAAAATACAATGTTTTCTCTTATTTCCAAATAATATATGAAATTAGGGATAATATATGGTAATAGCCTAACCAAGGGTATTTATTATTGAAATTCAAGACTGTTGTTAAAATAATGTACAACTATGTAACTGTGACCCTTTACACTTTTGTGACATATGTATAATTGTCACATTAAGCGCATTGGAACTAAATTCTATTTATGATTTGTTTATTACAATAATACTTTTTAAGAAAGGAAAATTTAGAATGTGTTATTGTTGCACTTGTAGATGGGCACAAACATGAAAAAACATACTTGATGAACGATTGGATGATTATTTGAAGATATGGCACCATGACACAAAGAGAAACCTGAGGCATAATAAGAGAAAATCAAGCACATGCAATGATAATTTAACAAGCATAAGTGGAAATACTACACCAGCTGAGGGATCTTTGTTCAAAACAAGTAGAAGCATGTAAGATGTGCCAATATCCTCTACAACCACTAATTCTTATCCTTACTAGAATACATAATATGTTGATAAAAACTGAAATCAAGGAAGAAACTTCCAACATAAACCTACCCAAAAACTAGAGTCTTTGAGAGATAACCAAGATAATTGAGACTTGGTGAACCTACAAGGGGACATACCCCAAAGCATATGAACCACCCAAAAAATAGGGTAAACCATAATGAAATTAAGATGAATGCAGGAGTCTCCATCATACTTCACTCCCTCTAACCCATTCTAATAACTAAGACCAACCCATGTTGACTTGACCAAGGTACACCAAGTCCCCACCCACACAAATTAGCTAATAATCACAACAAAGCTAGAGTGGAAACTTACCTTGACCCTATAAACCATGTACTTCATAATGAGATATTTCCTCGAACTAAATATCCTTACACTTGACCATAGGTTCTCTTCGATCCCACCACATATATTGAATTGGAAGAAATGAAAGCCCTACCCCACCTTAAGGAGACCCATAGAAATATAACCATGCTAAACCTCATATTTGGTAGAGGATGACAAAAACTAGGAACCAAGAAAGGGGGAACTAGATTGATCAAGAGAGTGCAAATGCTCTTTACTACCTCTTTCCTCAACAGACTAGCTTGCCTACTAGCCACAACAAACTAATAGGCCACATTTTAGAAAAATTAGTGAAAAAGGATGGGAAAGACACATCACACCAAGGAAGATATCTTGAGAAAATTATTTCAAAATGCTATGAAATTTGTTCTATCTATGCTGAACCCAACAACTACTACATTCCCCTCAACAAACTTAGTGATATTCCATAATGGGATTAAATCATATCCGCAATCCTTAGAAAACACCAAAAAAGGAGAGGTAAGATGTGCACAAAGACAAGGGCCATGTCGTGAAACCCCCGCATCTCTCACCCAAGATTTAACCATTGGAAAAACTAGCAAAACAAGGTCCTCATCTAGGTGCAGTCGAGGAGCTTAAAAGTGTGACTTCTCTTCGACCCACCTCTGCACTTGCACCCACATCCACCATCACATTCTTTATTCTTGCGGTCTAGGTTAGAAAAACACAGAGACAAAGGTAGGGACAAAACTAATCTCATACTCAAATAGATCTATGGCCTTGTACATTCCACTATTATTGTCCCCCATATCATTTTTGCAATGCATAGTAGGGTTTGACAGAGGAAATGCCTTAATTTGAAAACCATTTTATGTAAGCATTTATGTGGCTTCTCCAGAATATTTACTCCTCAAGGTCGTTATGCCATCACTTCTACTTTTAGGATCAATTGCCACCAGTACAGGCCATTGAAAATTCTTTCATTTCCATTTCCTTACTCTTGCTCTTACTCGGTGCTTTTCATTCCTTCTCCATCTCACTCTCTATCACACTTGTCTCTAGGACAAACATGAATCTTATTACAATTCAAAGTAAAAATAAAGCACAATAAATAGACACACTATGTGTGATATATTATTTTAACATTTTAATTTTAATTTTAAAAAAAAAATTTTTCATTTAATTCTATTATTTTGTATATTGTCCATTTAAATCTTATTAATTGTTTTTGTAGAAATAGTAAATATATTTCATTGAATATATGTATTTCTAATAAAATATCATTTCACTAAATATATGTATTTTAATTTAACAAAAATAATGTAATTATATTTTATATTACATTATTTTTGTTAATATTAAAATACATTAATGTTTTCTGTGTGTATTGAAATGTAAATTATAATATTTTAATTAGAAATAATGTAATATAATTATTTGATATATCAAATAATTATATTACATTAAAAAGTATTGAGCGATTTGTGTCACTTTTTGCGCCACTTGATAAATATTTATCGAACAAAATTAGTGGCGTAAAGGTGACGCAAAAGTGATGCAAATGTGACACAAAAAAATGTCTAGTCACGTCGTGATTTGCATCACATCCACGATGCAAAATCTTCAAAGAAACACGACCGAAACCCCAAAAAAGTTCATTTTTTGACGTGAAATTGACCCAAATAATGGCGTTATTTGCAAAAATGTAGTAGTGAGAATTGAATCACAAGGACTTGACACATAGAACAAGGGACCATGGTGGTCCCGCCTATTAGTGCAATAATGAGACTTGTAACTATTGAGCCTATCGTGATCGAGAAAGAAAATAATTAAGTTGTAAACAATATTTGTTTGTGCTTGATTCTCTCGAACCATAGTTTATGTGTTTACTCGTAAACTTTGATTATACTATTTCATTTGTGACCCAAGTCCGGGGTCTAAATTTTATTATGGTTCTTATTGAGTGTCCCTTTGGGACATATATTGTTTTGTAAACTATATTTCAATATAAAAAAGTATGTATATATTGATATTTAAAATTTTCAAATCTTTATTTTTATAATATAAATATTTGTAATTTAAAAAAAAAAATTATTACAATTTTTACAAAATAAAATTAAAGACCAATTAGTAAATATAAGAAAAATGATATAACATTAAAGATTTTTTTGAACTAAGCAAAAATATGATTTATTAATAGTATGGTTAGAAAACGAAAAATAATAAATCTAAATATTAGTAATTTTTCTAACAAAACAAAATTTATTTTATAGCGGTTGTATTATATAGATAAAATGAACATGTTGCCCTTAATATGGGAACATTAGAAGATTATCTTTGCTTTTTATTAGCGAGATGGAGGTAAGTAAATGGCCCAACGTAGTCTTTAATGAGATCTTTGCAAGCAAAAGAAGTCTTGGTTGGATTAAAACAAGTGGATGAAGAAATGACACATTAACGAGAATGCATGTTCCAATAATAAGAATGAAATAAAGGTATTTGTTATAGATAAATTTCACAAGTCTATGAGAGAAAATATTAACTTGATGAATTTAACTCCATTGCGATCATCAACCAAATAACTATATTAAGGTTAATATCCCTTCACAAAGTTTCTCATAACTCGATTAGGGACGAGTTCACATTGTTTTCGGTGAGAAACAAGTAGATGGAAAAGGCCAAAAATATATAGGAAGAGAGAGTATATACCAATGGAGCCATGGAATGAGAAAAAATATTTTATTTTAAGGCTTACAATAATATCAAAACCAAATATTTAAATGTTTTAATGACAACCTAGTTACATATGGAGAGGATGACCAAGACGAGTAGGAAGGATGAGCAGGAGAGCGGGAAAGATGAGAAGGAAGGCGGGATTGATGGGAAGGATGATCAGGATGAGGAGGAGGAAGAAGGGCTGGACAACGATGGTAGGGAAACTGACAATAGACAGATCCCACCTGGAGTTTTAGATACGATGGACCAATCCTCGAGGGAAAAAGGTATGTGTAAAACCCTTTCTTTGGGTGGGAATCACATGGTGTCTGGGTCCCCCAAAACTTATGCGAATATTTTGAACTTGGAGAAAGAGAAGAGTCTTGGAATCATCCCTCAGCTCAAGCAGGATGCTTAGGTAAATTCTTAGAAATACCAGATATCATTATTGACCGAAATCTGAGAAAAATGGAGAATGCCTTGATAGGAAAAATGGTGGGGGTGACCTAATATTGACTCCATTAGATCTTGGGTTGGAGCTAAATGGAAACCTAAGGGGCATATGGATGTCACTACCCTTCCTAATGGCTTTTTCTGTTTAGTTTCAACAACTCTGAAGATCCTCAGAGGATACTCATTGAAGGCCCTTGGTTTCTTGGGAAACTTGGCCTCTTTCTTAGGAAATGGACTCCAAATTTCAACCCTGAAAAAGAGAATATTAATCAGTTCCCCATGTGGGTGAGACTCCCAGGTCTTCCTGGAACTATGGGATGTGGATATTATAAAAGGAGTTGTTAATACCCTTGGAACCTTTGTTGTTGTGGATAATGCGATGCTTACTAAATCTAGAGCGGTTTGTGTGAGATTTTGTATTTATTCTCTGATGGGCTCTACCCTTCCTAAATCCATATCTGCGTTTGAAATTGGGAAGCTGGGAATAGAAAATAGATTTTGAAAACTGCCCTCTAAGATGTGAGAAATGTCAGGGGTGGGGGCATGCAAAGCACCAATGTAAACTGACTATCTCCAAGGTTTTCAAAGAAAAGCATCCAAAGGATATGGAAAAGGTAAAGGAAGTGCCCCATTAGCTACTCCAAAGAAGGTAAATTCAATTAAGGGCATCCAAATAATGGAAAATAATGGAAATGAATCTAGAGAGGAAAATATCTTGAAGCCTATCTTTATGGATGAAGAAGGTTTCATAGAAGTAAGGAATAAGAAGTTCAATGGAATGCCCATTCGGAACCCGGTTCCAAAAGGCTATGATCCATGTTCAAGCAGAAAAGGCTCTATCCACAAAAAAACTTGGAAAATCTACTGAAGGAAGTGGAAAATTTTCAATCTAAAGATCTAAGTGAAGGCAACCTCAATGAGGCTTTAGAATTGTGTTCAAATCCTTTTGAAAATCTTCAGATTAAGGAAAAGGAAAAGGATATTGTGACTAATGAAAACCAACTAGTTTTAAACAACACTCATGAAATCTTTAAAGAAAAGGTCTCTTCTCAGCTTGACGAGGTCTCGGAGCTGCTCAAGCCTAGTAAGGAGGACTTTAACCTATCTATTTTTATTCTTCTTCTACTCCTCTCAAAGGGAAAATCTCGAAGGGACCCCAAAAAAGTTGGATCTGGGAGACCCTCCAAACAAGTGGCGAGAAAGAAACAAAGTCAAAAGGAAATAGATGATGGTACCCAATCAAAACTGGATCTAAGGAGTTTTAGAAGAACTAAGAATCAAGTGACTAAATGAATATAATATCTTGGAATATTAGGGGTTTGAACAACCCGGTCAAGTGGAGATTGATAAAAGATCTGGAGATGAATCACAATTTTGATATCCTGGCCCTACAAGAAACTAAGATGATGGAGGGCCCTTTTCTTGAGACTTGTGGTAGGTCTTACAAAAATTTTAGGGGTTTTGTTGTTAGTTTGATAGGCACTGGGGGAATGGTTGTTATTTGGAACAAAGAAAAACTCAAAGGTACGAAGCTCCTTAATAAAAATAACCATATGGCGGTGCTTTTTCAGGATAAAATATCTAAAGAGTTCTGGATCTTATCTAATATCTATGCTCCTAATAGTAAAAGTGAAAGGAAAAAACTTTGGGCCGATCTCTCCAAATTTCAGAATGTAATTAAAGGCATGGAATGGGTGATTTTGGGGGATTTCAACACTCCTCTGTGTGTCCGAGGGAAAAAAGGGGGACATATAGATCTCACTGAAAGCATGGAAGACCTTCAAGATTTTATTTCCCTCAATAATCTTATGGATGTTGAGCTTAGAGGAAGTAGATTTACTTGGACTAACAGAAGGAAGGGTGACTAGCTGATTCAGGTTAAACTTGACAGAGCGTTGATCTCTTGGGGTTGGTTGAACAAAGAAGCCGGGTTGTTTTCCCTTCCTCGCATAGGATCTGATCACAATCCTATCCTATTCCAGATCAAGGCTAAGGATAGGAGGAGAGTCCCTTTCAGATTTGAAAAGATGTGGCTGCTTGATGAGGATATTATTGAGTTGGTGAAGGGTGGTGGAATATAAAAATCAAAGGTACGACTTTATTCAGAATTGTTAAAAAGCTTGCTCATGTTAAAAAAATATGAAAGAATGGAATAAAAAAGTTTTGGCAACATTTTCAAAAAAAAACAATCCTGGCTAAGGAGATTTCTTTGCTCCAGAAAGATTTGGAGTCACGGAGGTTTACAATTCTATATTTACCCAAAATAATGAGAAGGATTTACTTGCTGAGTATCATAACATCCTCCGGAAGGAGGAATTTTTTGGAAACAGAAATCTAGAGCCCTTTGGCTTAAAGAGGGTGACAAGAACACAAAGTTCTTTCATATCTCTACTCTCAAAAGGAGGAGCTCTAATAGAATTCTAAGCATAAAAAATGGAGAGGGAGTTATGCTCAATGACTCTAAGAAAATTCAACAAGAGGTGTGTTCTTTCTTCAAGCGAGGATTTTGACCTCTTCTCGGGTTCCTAACAACACTAAGGAAGAGTAGTTTCTTGACGTGATCCCCCATCTGATAAATGATGATGAAAACCTCATGCTCACTAAAATCCCTTCGATGGAAGAAATTGAATTCATGGTCAAATCTCTAAACCTTGATAAAGCCCAGGACCTGATGGTTTCCTGACTTTCTTCTTTCAAAATTTTTGGGACATTGTGAGAGATGATATATGCAGTGCTATCCAGGAATTTTTCAAGAACAAAAAGATGCTACAGGAGATAAATAGCACTTTTCTAGCTTTGGTTCCTAAGAATCATGATCCTATGGAGTTTAAAAATTTTAGGCCCATAAGTCTTTGCAACTGTGTTTATAAAATGTGCTAAAAAAATTTTGGCCTTAAGAATCAGGTTGTGCTACCTTCAATTATCTCTTGATCAAGTAGGGAGGTTTTGTTATGGGTAGACAGATTCAAGATGGCATTGTCACCATATAGGAGACCCTCCACTCTGTGAAATAGAACAAGAAAGAAGCTATGTTCATTAAGTTGGATATGGAAAAATCCTATGACAAGAGTCTCTTGGTCTTTCCTTCTGAAGATTCTCTCAAGATTTGGCTTTGGTGAGGATTTTAAGGAGATGATTCTATCTTGTATTTCCACTGCCAAGTTCTCGGTCCTGGTTAATGGGACTCCTTGTGGTTATTTTAACAACACATGTGGTTTAAGACAAGGTGATCCTATCTCGCCCTTTCTCTTCATTATTTTGGCCGAAACCCTAAGTAGAACTCTTAATAAGGCTACCATGGAGGGAAAAATCAGAGGTATCTCCCCTACTATAAACTGTCAGAGGGTTTCTCATCAACATTTTGTTGATGATACCATGTTGATAGGAGTTTCTTCTATCCCTGAGGCTAGAGAATTCAAGCAGTTAATGATGGATTATGAGGAAGCTTCGGATCAATTGATAAACTATGGGAAAAGCTCTGTCTTCTTTATCAATACCCCTAAAAGAAGAAGCATCAAAATTTTTGGTATTCTTGGTTGCCCCTCTAAAACCCTCCCAACTAGATACCTTGGTATGCTTATAGGGATGGAAAAACCAAAGAATGTTGAATGGAATTTCTTAATTGATAGATTTCTGAAGAAACTTGAAGGGTGGAAAGGATCGCTTCTATCTCAAGCGGGAAAAGTTGTCCTTCTTAAATGCTCTATATAGAATTTACCGGTTTATACGATGTCTATCTATAGATTACCCTATGAGATTGCATGCAAGATGGAGAGCATACAAAAAGATTTCTATGGAGTGGAACTGAATCAAAAGACAAATTCCTCTAATTTCTGGGATAAGGTTTGTTTCCCCAAAAAAATTGGTGGCCTTGGTATCAGAGATTGGACTAAAATGAATAAAGCTATGCTAGCCAAAATGAGTTGGAGACTGTTAAAGGAAGATAGTGTCTAGACTAGTATCATAAGATGTAAATACTGGCCTAACCTGTCTGCTAATGAATGGTGCTTTTGTACCCAGAACTCTAATGCTTCTTCATGCTTCTGGAAGTCCTTAAATTGGGCTAAACATGTGTTATCTGAAGGATGCAAATGGCTTGTTGGAAATGGATGCACCATTAACTTCTGGGAGGAAAACTAGCTGGAGAATTTTCCTCTCAAGACTATTTTCCTACTATCTATAGAGACTCTGTGTCCAAATATGGGACTAAGGTTAGAGATTACTTCAATTTGGATGATCCTTTGGGATAGTGGAAAACCATATCTTTGGATCATTCTAACAACTTAGAGATCTCTTCTATTAACAACAAATTAAGAGGAGTTATTATTAATAGAGAGAATCCTGTTGAAGATAGCTTATATTGGTCTAAGGAAGAAAATGGTATTTTCTTGGTCAAAAGTGCCTACCGCTCTTTCTTTCATGAGGAGGAGATAGGTGATAATTTTAATTGGGGAAGCATATGGATCAAAGAATTAATCCCCAAGATTAATATGTTTTGGTGGTTGGTTATCCATGATAAGATTCTAACTGTTGGCAATCTGAACAAGAGAAATTTCCACATGGTTAATAGATGTGTTTTGTGTGAATCTGATTGTGAAGATGCCTCACACCTATTCCTTAACTGTCCCTTTCTTGTTTTGAGTTAGGAAACCATCCTTAACATCTTTGATGTCAAATGGGTCTTCCCGGACTCCATAAAATTGTTGTGGATCCAATGGACTAGTCCTTTTAAGAGCCAAGGTCTGAAGTTCTTATGGATTTTCTCTATAATACATTTGGCTTGGGAAATATGGAAGGAAAGAAATAGAAGAATCTTTAAAGGAAAAAAAGAATCCCATGTCAAAATTGGAGCCCGCTGTGTGAGATCCATCCTTGCTAACTTCTCTATCTTGAACTCCCAAAAGAAGTCTTTCTCTCAGCATGAATCTTGTTTCTCCTTGAAGTGGGGTCTGGGACCTTCTACCCTTAGGCCCCCTAGTCTGAACCCTAGACTAAATGGATGGGTCAAACCTAGCAAGGACTATTTAAAATTAAACTTTGATGGCACTTCAAAGGAAATCCTGGTCGAGTTGGTTGTGGTGGGGTCTTTTGTGATTCTGAAGGAAGTTTTATTCTTGGATACTTCTACAATTTGGGCACTCAAACTAATAATGTTGTTGAAGTTGTTGGGGTCTTTTGGGGTCTATCTATAGCTCTTCAACACAACTTTGTTAATCTGGAAGTGGAAGGTGACTCCCTGAACATAATTAACAACATAAATAAGAAAGGACCCATCTCTATTGCCAATTTTAACTCTATTAAGAGTATTAAGCAAATGGCCCATTCTTTTAATTTTATCTCCTTCAAACATGTGTATAGGGAAGCAAATGTCGTGGTGGATTTCTTTGCTAATATGGGGGTTAATGGGCATGATTTGACACTTTTGAGGAAGGTGGAAATTCTCGATCCCAAGGTGCGGGCACACTTATTAAAAGACACTAATGCTCACGTATAAGGTCTTTTCATGGGGGTGTCTATCTATCATGATCCTTTGTTGTATGATGAATTTGCATTTATTTCTTAATTATGAGAAGATCGGGTTTGTGATTTACACGTATTTTTGGAGAACTCTATCTAGTAGCCACTTCTTGTAGAATCATTTTGTGGTGTGCGAGTAAGCTCTTGGCTCTCTGGTTTCTGAGTTGTTTTGTGAAGAGGCCTTTGTTGTTTAGTGGAATGGGTGGGGATCTCGTCAGGACTGAACCTGTTGACCTCGTTGGGGTCACTCCCGAAAGCTATGTCCCTATTTGATAGCAAGGGTTTTACCCCCTTTCTAAAAAATTTGAAGGGCACTACGAGAATCTCAACAAAGACTTTGTTAGCGCATGGAAAGTGACCAAAAAAGGTGTTATTGTTGAGATGAAGGGGATCAGTCTGGAGATCACTGTGGATTGGTGGCTAAAGTTATGGGCATTTTGGTGGTGGGGAGGGAGGCCTACAAACCAAAGAAGGAAGCCTCTGAAGAACTGAATCTGTTTCTTAAAGGTAATGAGAATCTCACCTCCCATTTTGTTGGCTACCTTAGAATGTCTTTACCTAATCCATATGATGAGGTGGCTCTCACCTTAATTCAATTCTTAACCCTGGAAGGCCGCCACAAATGTATTTACGCTTACCACCTCCCAATGCTAAACCATTTTAGATGGGGCAGGCTTTTAGTTTTCCCTATTTCTTGTATCGTTCTCTGTGTGCCTCTGTTTCACAGTTTAAAATGCGTAGGATCTCTGTCCCTCTCCACCAGGGCTTTATCCTTGCCCTTGTCAAAAGGGCGGCCTTGGACATTGAAAAAACTAGTGCCCTCAAGCTGGCTTTGGAAGCTTATGCGGATGGTTTGGGGTCTGAATCGGAGGAGGAGGATTCGAGTGATGATGAAGATTCTTTGGATGGTGACATGGAAGAGGATGAGGTGGAGGTGGTCGCGGCCCAAAACCTAAAGGATCTTAAATCTAAGTAGATCCAAGAGCACTGAGTTGAACACTAAGGGTGAGTCTAGCAAACAGGGTGCCCTGACTCCTATAAATGCTCAATTGGAACAACACTATGAGGCTATGGGTCATGTCGGCCCGATCAAAGGGGACAATCACTTGGCAAGATGGTGGCTGATATCGATGAGCTCAAGGGGGACATGTGGCTCACTAAGAGCTTGGTCAATTTCTTTTTAATGATTGGCATAAGATGAAGGCAGTGCAGAAGAAGCGATTAGCATTAGATAATGGGGGGTGGCGAGATTGAGATCCTAAAGGCCAACTTTGGGGCCATAACCAGGGAAATGGATCAGGTAAAAGCTATCCTCCATAGCTATATGGAATGGAGCATCGTGATTGTTAAGTCGACCCCTGCTAACACCTTCAAACTCTGGGCACTTGCAATTCTTATTGTGTTGTGGATAGTCAAGGAAGGAAACGAAAGGTGACCCCAGATGGTTTAGACCTGAGGCTCTTTGGTTATTAATATTGATGCTCTTGCAAAAGAATGGGCTAAGGTGCTGGAGGGGCTTGAAAAAGCCTACAAATGACTTTGGTGCGGGGTGATCTATTTTTCACTATCTTTGTCTATGGCTGTTAGTTCCTTCGATGTTGTTAGTTTCACTATGGTTTTTTGTTACTGTTAGTATCACTATATGGGCTCCTAAGTGCTCTTATTACTATGAACTTTTATACTATGGTTTTTGATGTTATTATAATTGGCTTTATCTACTCTCATGGAGCTTTCTTGATGTACGGGGTAGGGTCCCCTTAACCCTCTTTTACCACTAATAAAAAAGATTTAGTGGCCAATCGGCCTCGTCTTGGTCAAAAAGGTTAGCCAAACGAATCTTACGATTGCATGTTCTCCAGTCTCCACCTTGATACGGCTTCGTAGGCTATTAGCACCTAATTATTTATTTTTTAATCAATTAATTTAGTCAAATGGAAATCTATGGTGGATTCTTTTTGATATTGCAGAAATTTGGAGGAGGAAAGTTATAGTGTGATAGAAATAAGATTAGGTAGGTAAGGAGAGAGGAGCAGCAATGGAGGCGTGGACATGGACAAGTTGCTCAGTCCCACAACAGTCTGTTCTGAGGTGGGCTTTTCTTTCTCCATGCCCTCAACGAGCGCTCTTCTCCCTTATCAATCTTGGATTCATTTTACTATTTCTAGCATTTTCTATTCTCAAATTTCTCTCAACACAAACTTCACTTGTCCCTAAAAATAATCAAAGTCAGACACTCAAAACTGGCCTCAAATTCAAAGCAACTTTAGCAATCACAGGAATTGAAAGTTTACTGTCTATTGGTCTATGCATTTCGAGATTTAGATCAGGCCTTCAAACGAAATGGGCTGCTTACGAGGTAATCTATACAGTAGTACAAGCACTTTCATGGATTCTATTTGCAGCAATAGTTGGGCATGAGAAGAAATTTAAGGCTACAGTCCATCCAAACTCTCTCCGTCTGTGGTGGCTCATCAACTTCATTCTCAATGTCATATTCTTAATTTCTGCAACCATCAGATTCATGTCTTACGGAACCTCCGGTGCAGATATCAGTGTCCGCGTGGATGACCTATTTGCATTGATAGCGTTCCCTGCCAATGGATTTCTTCTGGCACTAGCTATTACAAGGGTTACAGGCATCACTATCACGGAAGAAAATTTACGGGAACCACTTCTTGTTGATGGTACGAGTTCTAATTGTGGATATGAAAAGGAGTTTGTCACCCCTTATGCTAGAGCAGGAATATTATCAAGAGCAACGTGGGCATGGCTGAATCCTGTATTAAACAAAGGATACATAAATTCTTTGAAATTAACAGATGTTCCCGCCCTAGCACCCTCCGACAGTGCAGAAAAAATGTATAACTTGTTTAGATCAAATTGGCCAAATGACAAAGTCAATCACCCTGTTCGCTGGACATTGCTTCATTGCTTTTGGCCGAACCTTGCGCTTACTGCGTCCCTGAGCATTGCGAAGCTATGTGTTATGTATATAGGCCCAATTTTAATACAAAAATTTGTTGATTTTACTTCTGGAAAGCAAAGTTTCCCTTACGAGGGCTATGTGCTTGTATTGGTCCTCCTACTGGCAAAATCTCTAGAGGTTTTGTGTTCACATCAGTATAACTTTCAGTGCCAGAAGCTAGGAATGCTTTTAAGGTCTTCTCTAATTACAACTCTATACAGAAAGGGATTGAGATTGTCAAGTTCTGCTAGACAAGCTCATGGTGTAGGACAGATTGTGAATTACATGGCAGTAGATGCTCAACAGCTTTCAGATATGATGTTGCAACTTCATTACATTTGGATGATGCCTCTTCAGGTGGGTGTCGCTTTATCATTGCTGTTTGGGATTTTAGGCATTTCTATGTTGTCTGGCTTTGTCTGTATGGTCGTCATAATGGGCATTGTAGCATGGGGATCCAAAAGGAACAGAAAATTTCAGTTCCAATTGATGAGAATGCGTGACCTCCGGATGAAGGCAACCAATGAAGTACTAAATTATATGAGGGTAATCAAGCTTCAGGCTTGGGAAGAACATTTTCGGAAGCGTGTAGAGTCTCTTCGGGAATCTGAGTACAAATGGCTCTCCAAGTTTATGTATTCTGTTACTGTGAACATAGTTATTCTATGGAGCACACCTTCCTTTGTATCAGCAGTCACATTTGCTGCATGTGTTTTCATAGGAGTGGATCTTACATCAGGGACAGTGTTTACAGCAACATCCATTTTCAAAATTCTGCAGGAACCAATTAGGAATTTCCCTCAAGCTCTGATCTCTCTCTCACAAGCCATGGTATCCTTGGAAAGGCTAGATAGATACATGACCAGCAAAGAGCTTGATCCGGACACAGTTGAAAGACTACTACCTGGTGAAAAGCTTGCCATAGTTGTCGAAAATGGTACTTTTGTTGGGATGAAGAGGAATCTAAGCCTACCCTCCAGAATATCAACATGAAGGTTGAAAATGCATCTCTGGTGGCTATTGTTGGCACTGTTGGATGTGGGAAGTCCTCTTTATTGTTATCTGTTCTTGGGGAGATGTCAAAATTCTCTGGCAAGGTATGATACTCCTTTTCACTTTTAATAATGCTGCCTTGTTCCTCTTCAATAGGTATGATAATCATCTGTACCTTTAATCGCATCTCCTTATCTCCTTATTCCTCTTTGGTGTAATGAAGCTTCAACTATAATAAACACAAATATAGGTCAAACAAACATTGAAAATTAGAAAGTGTTGCTAAATATGATGTCTCGTATATCTAGATGGCATCAAGTTGTTGATAATGATGTCTGGCATACCTAGTTGGCGCTGAAAGGAATCTTACTATGGTGATTGATACTATCATACTTCTGAATTGCTTTCTTGTGAAACCTTCCTTCAATTTATTTATTTCTGATATCGATTTTACTTTTTCGTGATTTTGTCTGCTCCAAATAAGTGTTGAGGCTTGATAGTATCCTTTAGCTTGTACTTATAGTTATCTATGAATCACATCTCTAATTTTTTCTTATTCTTGCAAGGCGATTTTGGCCTTACTTTGTTTAAAGTCTTCACTAGTATATCTTTCGAGCAATTGAATTATAAGTTTTCACTCTATAGATTATTTTCTCTGCTTGCTTGTAATTATAGGTAAGGGTGAGTGGTAGTACAGGATATGTGCCACAAACATCATGGATACAAAATGGGACAATAGAAGACAACATTCTGTTTGGATCACCCATGGACTTTTCCAAATACCAGAATGCCATCCGGGTGTGCGCATTGAAAAGGATTTAGAAATGATGGAGTTTGGAGACCAGACTGAAATTGGGGAGCGAGGATTAACCTTAGTGGTGGGCAGAAACAACGAATTCAGCTGGCAAGGGCTGTCTATCAGGACACGGACATTTATCTTCTGGATGATATTTTCAGTGCCGTGGATGCTCACACTGGTTCTGAGATTTACAAGGTATGAAAGTTTTGTTTTCTTGGATTTCTGTCTATTCACATTGCAAATTGATTTTCTATATTGCAAATATTCATCAGGAGAGTAACCTTTCTTTTGGATCTTTTGTATTTCTGGTATCCAATTTGACAATGCTAATACTTTTATACTGGAGCTTTGCTTTTTTCTAATTATTCATCTTGCAGGAATGTGTAAGGGGTGCTCTGGGTCAAAAGACAATTTTACTAGTTACTCACCAAGTAGACTTCTTGCATGGAGCAGACCTTATTTTGGTAAATATGGACAATATCTTGTGATTTATTCAAGCTTAAAATATATAAAGATTCCTCTGACTTTCCAATGACATTATAATTATTGTTTGATACAAAGATGCCAGTTAGAATCAGTAAGAACTCTTTCCTTCTCAAACATAACAATGAAGTTTTCCCAAAAGCAATAGCTCTAAATATCATATTTGAATGATTAGCACTGATACGAGTGGAATATGATATCAAAGATCAATAAACATAATGATATAATGAGTTCTTTAGCGTAAAGTAATGTTCAACATTGGATCCAAACAGGTAATGCGAGATGGCATGATAGTTCAATCAGGAAAATATGACGAGCTTTTGGGGCTAGGGACTGATTTTGAAGCACTAGTTGCAGCCCATGAGGATGCTATGGGATTAGTTGAAACAAGCAATGCATTTAATGTTCATACTAATGAAAAAGAGCCAGAAATGATCCCAGAAGCACAAGTAGATCAGGAAAAGAATAAACCTGATACCTCTGCCCAAAAATTACCTTATGAATCACGTGCTTCTGCACCAGAGGGCAATAAAGGAACAAGAAAGCTTGTAGAAGAAGAACAAAGAGAGACGGGGCATGTAAGCTGGAAAGTTTATTGGTTGTATGTAACCAAAGCATATGGTTGGTCCATTCTTTTGATGCTGTTTATAGTTCAAGTAGTATGGCAAGCTGTTCAAGTAGGAAGCGACTATTGGCTAGCATTTGAAACATCAGATGCAAACAGGAAATCGTTCACTCCAAAACTCTTCATAGAAGTCTTTGTCATACTTTCAGCAGGAACATGGATTTGTATATTTTTGCGCTCCATGTTGGTTACAACATTTGGACTGAAAACCTCACAGATATTTTATCAACAAATGCTCCGCAGCATCTTCCGTGCACCTATGTCATTCTTTGATACAACACCATCAGGCAGAATTCTCAGCAGGGTAAGCTTTTAACTTTGCTTGATGTTCTGACTACGTAAGTACAATTTGACAGAAGCTTTCTCCATGGTTCTGTGGTTGCAGTCATCTACAGATCAAACATCACTTGATATTTTCCTTCCATTCTTTATGGGAGGATGTGTTGCGACATATTTTACAGGCATTGCTATCATCGCTGTCACATGTCAAGTTGCCTGGCCAACTATTTTTGTGATAGGGCCCCTAGCTTGGGTGAATGTTTGGTACCAGGTGAGAACTATGCTTTCAATCTGAATTTTACTCTCCATTAATAGCTTCTTTTTTATTTTTAACTAGATTATACTTTACAATTGTGTTGTATATGACGAGGGTCGTCAATCCTCTTCATTAAAGAAAAAGAACTCTAATGAAACAACCATGATATACACTCTCTATTTTATCCTAAATAAACCATAAGTTCAAAAATTACACTTAGATCCACTTTATATATGCAAGGAAAAAGAATGTCAAATCTTGTATAAAATGGGCCATTTTTTGGGCTCATCAATATATTTGTATAACATCCATGTAAGGGCCATAAATGAAGTGTAGCACAGTAGAGTGAAAACAGCAAGACACCAATACTCACTTGGAATATTTATTTCTTCAAAATAATTGTCAATTGAAAATGAAGGATTAGGTCAATCTTCACTACTAGACACATGCACGTAACGAACTTATTATATCTCAAAGGTAGATTCACAACTATCACTCATAAATAAGAGCAGATCTATGTAAAAAAGTGAAATGAAGAGCATAATACTGGATTATATAACTGAGGCACATTGAGAGAGAAACATCCGCAATCCTTACAATAATAAGAAAAGTTGTAATATGATCCTCCAATACTCAACACTACCTCCTATATATACTGTAATTAGGCTGAGTACTGCTACCAATATGCAATAGAGAAATTGTCAAATGAATAAGTCAAAGGCTATTCGCACCTTAAGTCGACCACAAATATCTGGAGACATCCAATAAGATAAGGGCATAGCATGCCCTCCTTCAAAAAGCGTTGTCATCAACATTGACCATCTATGGGTGCTTTTGCATGAAAGCTTCTTCCCATGTTGTGGCTTCCTAGGCAGGCTCTTCCACTTGATAATGTACTCTGTGATCACCCCACAATATTTTTGTGTGTGTGTTTGGATAATCACTTCAAATTCCAAGATGATTCTTCCCTCTTCATCAAGCTCAAGTAACTTAGTCTAGGTTGGAATCTTCTGGCCAATGAATTTCTTCAAACAGTAAACATGAAAGAATGGATGTATTTTAGCTGAATGAGGTAACTCCAATCTGTATGCCATGCTGCCAGTCTTCTACAAGATTTGATAAGGTCCGGAGCACTTAGGTGGAAGTTTGTTGTCCTTCTTTTGCTGCTTCAAGAACATTTGCTTTTACGACTGCAACTTTAGAAAAACCCAGTCTCCTACTCGAAAATGTCTCACTCATGTGCTGGTCAACTTGTTGCTTCATTTAGTTTTGTGCCATGGATAAGTTCTCTCTGAGATTAGAAAGTACCTCATGCTAGTTTTGAATGTGCTCTTCTACTGCTCAAACTATTAGGTGCACTTTCAAGGATGAGGTGATGGATGGTATATGGTAACTTTACAATTCCATAAACGAGGATATTTTGGAAGAAGTATGGAAAGGAGTGTTATACCACCATCCTGCTAGTTGCAACCAATTAACCCATTGGGACTGCTCATCAAAAGTTAAACAATGTAGATAACCTTCCAAGTTCTTGTTGACCACCTTAGTTTTCCCATTAGATTGGGGGTGGTATGAAGAGCTATGAGCTGATGAAACAAATCAAGACAGGATCAATAAATTGCACAGTAATCGAAATCTGATCGTTACATTAATGAAAACTGAGCTGCAATATTTATAGATATCGAACAACTTCTATTACAATGCAATACACTTGAAAACAGCTTTAAAAACACATCTAAAACCATCTTTAAAGATCCACTAGGGAATCACATTGAAGCGCTTTATTCTAGAACAATGAAAGCATATAATGATGAGTCAATCTATAGCTAATTAATCCTAATTAATCTAAAGCTAACATGAGCTAGATGAGTACTCAAACAATAGAATCAATTAGTCCAAAACTTACTAGCAGATATTAGATGAATTTCATTTGCCATAATCTTTGGGGTACCGTGTAGCTTTTGAATTGTCTCCATAAATGTTGTTTCCATCGTACTTGCTACAAAAGGACGTGACAAGGCACAAAATGAGTATAGTCTATCTACCACTATCATGGACATTTTTCCTTCAAATTTTGGCAATCCTGTGATGAAATCCATGGAGACATCCTGCCATTGCCGGGTCTTAATTGTCTCACCTTTATTTTGCTGACAAACCAAACATTTTGCTACATTTTTTTGTACATTACCCTTTGAGACCCTCCCAAAAAAATCATGCTTGACCCTATGATAAGTCTTTAAGAATCCTGAGTGTCTACCAACTGACGAAGCATGGAGATCCTTTAGAACCATATGCTTGAGGCTCAAGTTTTTGTGAAGGTATAGCCTATCCTTGTACCAAAGGGAGTCACCCTTCCACACAAATTTATTTGAAGTGCTTGGATTGTGCTGAAGTTGCTGAATGAGATGTTGCCTTTTTGTGTAGTGCTGCCATTCTGATCTTGCCTCATCCACCCAATCCGCTTACAGTATGGACATGGTGCAAAATAATTCCTCTATATCTTCATCTCTTCTAGAAAGTGCACATACTACTACATTCTCTTTGCCCTTCTTGTAGATGATCTCAAAGTCACATCCCAACATCTTAGTGATCCATTTCTGCCCCTCCTCCGATGATAGCCTTTGTTCTAAAAAATACTTAAGACATACATGATCTATCTTCACTTTGAAGTGTCCTCTTATCAGAAAAGATCTCTATTGCTCGACTACATGAAGAAAGCCAACATTTGCTTCTCATAAATGGGCATTCTTACCTTTGCGTTGGTGCCTTTCAAAATTCATGGGCCTGCCTCCTTGCATGAGAACTACACCCATACCATACTTGAAAGCATCATACTCCACAATGAAGGTTCTAGTGAAATCGGGAGTGACTAGATATAGAGCGGCACACATAGCCTCAAGCTTATCAAAAGTGCTGGTTGTTGCCTTTTTCTAGTAGAAGGAATCCTTTTTCAATAGGTTCATGGGTGGTGCTACTATGCTGCATAAATTTTGACAAATCTATAATAGTATCTTGTATGACCTAAGAATACTCGTAGGATCTTGAGGGTTTCAAGTATTTCACCCTCCACCTTGGCCTTGATTTTGTTAGGATCAATCTCAACTCCTTTGTTAGAGACTATGCGACCCAAGTACTCCACCTCTTTGACTCCAAAAGCACACTTAGAAGGCTTCGCATAAAGTTGACGCTACTTGGGAGTTTGTAAGACCTGATCAACATGGAGGAGATGGTCTTCCCATGTTTTGTTGTAAATCAACATATCATCAAAGAACACCAAGACAAACTTTCTCAAAAATGTCTTGAATATGGAATGCATTGGACTTTGAAATGTAGAAGGGGCATTTGTGTGACCATTAGGCATTACAAGAAACTCATAATCGCCCTCATGTCTTTTGAATGTTTTTTTGGGGAATATCCTACTTGAGATCGAGTTTTGTTTAAAAAAATTGCTCCATTTAACTCATATAGCAAACCATCAATTAGAGGAAAGAAATCTATCTTTGATGTTGAATATATTTAGCTCTCTGTAGTCTAGGCACATGCGGTAGTTGCCATCTTTCTTATGCACCATCACCACCGAGGAAGAATATGCACTTTGATTGTGACGAATAATAAGGGTATCTGTAGGGTTTAATGTTTGGTGGTTGGCTTCTCAATACAAGTTGAATCGGGGCATGATCTCTTTTGGGCAAAAATCCTTGCATTAACTTCTCAAATAGGGCTGAATATTTGCTAGTTTGACCGAAGATTTGGTGGTGATGCTTGTGATTGTTGAACTTAGTGGAAATAATTGTGCCATCAAACCAACAAATCCTTTTTTAAGCAGCTCACGTATTTGATGAGAACTCACAACTGTGGAGCCTTTGGTTTTGATACACCCTCAATTTAAATGTCGTGTCCTCGGAGCAAAAACACATGAAGAGCTCCCAAAAATTCATCTCTAAAAGGCCCAAAGTAATGAGCCATTGGACTCCCAAAAGTATATCTGTTGCACCCAAATGGTAAACCCGTGGCTAGTCAAGAGGTACTCTTGCATTGCTAGTATAATACTTTAGTATATTCTGAACAATGGCTAAACAATTGATGAACAATCATGACTTGGAATTTTGGAGACGGAAAGACAAAGCAATTAAAATGTGTGGCCATCTTGTAGATGAAATTGCAAGTACTTCTTGAATGAGTTAACATTGTCACTCTTTGTTTGATCCAACAATGGGGGTTATAAAAATTGTTCGATTTTCTTGTTCCCTGGATACCTTAATTTTTTCTCAATTTATCGTTTTACAATTAAATTGGCCTTATTATGTTGCAAAATAACAAGTGATTGAAAACATACCACAAAATGCAATACTAGAATTGTTACATGAGTTCGTCCCAAAATGGACTATGTCTCCGGTTTCGCTCAAAAGACGAACCGATGTATAAATGATGCAAAAATAATATTCTTACATCAATTTATTGCTCTTGGGTCGATCGACCTGGCCGGCTAGGTCTTCGTCTGCTTTGATGTCTCTTGGCTCGTGACACGGGCCCTTGGCTCGATAAACAATAATGGTGCACCTTCTCTTACGGATGGCGGGCATAATGTCTCTATGATGGCATTCTCTACCTCCGAGACGATAATGACGCAATATAGTCTCTACGAGGGCCTCTTTGCGATCTCTACGGCTTTGTGGCTTCCTCGCAATAATGTTGCCGCAATAATGGGCGCCCGGCCTCTGGAAATGATGTTGTGAGAATAAAAGCTCTCCGGCTTGTCGACGGGCTCCTTTGATGATTGCCGCTACTAATGTCTCTCTAATCTCTTTGAGGACCTTGTCGATTACAAAGTTGGACGGTCACAACTATTCATGTTGTTACAAGATTTGGTCTCTTGGCCTCGATAAAGTCATTTACAAATTTCGGGCTCCTAATGGCCTCAAAAAACGACTAAGGCTTTAATTAAGCCTTTTACAAATTGATAATAAGCCTAAAATATTAAGGCTTTACAAAATCAAATTAAGCTATAATAAGCTTTCACAAATGCCAAAACTCCTATGGCTTTCAAATTTTTCGAATGAACTTCAAATTAGGCTTGAATGCCTTTCAAATGGCCCAAAGGCCTATATATAGTTTTCATGAGCCCGAGATATTAGGATATAATATTTATCCTTTGTTTTATAAACCCCCACATTCTCGTGGGCAAACCAAAGATTGGCCTTAATAAGGCTCTCCATGTATTATTTGGTGGGATTTAATTTCTACTATACTCCATGCGGGCCGAAATCTTTGGTGGGATAATTATCCCATTAGAAGAATGCCACCGTAACCTTGAAAATGCGTTTTGGGATAAATTTTAATCCCTTACCATTTTCCACGTCCAATGGGCTCCACTTAGCATATAGTTTTAGGGATAACATTATATCCCATGCTTCATGTATTAGCCTTGAATAGGCTAATTTGCATTTTATAAGGGATTAAATCCCATACAAATCTGCCACTCCTACGTGGCCCTCCATATTCTACGTGGGCTTCATCCTTATAGCATTTACTAAGCGCTTAGCATATTCCATGTTAGCTACGTTTGATTGCTCCATCGCCCCCTAGCCAATGTTTACCACCTTCCACGTGGGCCACCAACTAGTTAGTGCTTTGGTTTGAGTGGGAATGTCTCACGTGGTTTTAGACCTTTGACTGGCCTCATCTTAAGCATTTATACCATACATGTGCCCTTGGACTATCACGTGGGCACTTATGGTTATGTGCTTGGACGGGGATATAAATCCCACATTCAAAGGGAACGTGCCGAAAGAGCCTTTAAAATTTTTATTGCATAGCCAATGTGGTTTCGGCCATGTCTTGCACCATTTGGACCGCTTGCCTTGCCATGTGAATTGATGAGTTGGCCGCTCAACTCGGTGGTGGGAGTTGTATAAGCTCGCCATGGAATTCACCCAGCTCGTCATGAGCCCGCTTAACTTGGTCCATAACAACTTGGTATGAACTCGCTAGTGGTTGCGATGACTTCATAACGATAATGTGGTGTAATTGAAAACCACAATATAGTACGACAATCTTCTACTTCATTCTTTTGCATCACACAAATGCGGTCATGATCGGAGTGCCCAAATTTTGCACGCCACAACATACTTGGAAACATTCTATCTTCAATGAGATGAGCAAAATTCCATGAAATTGAGGCCTTGCCACCAAGTTTTATTATATTGCCTTCCTCACATCCATTCAATGCACATTTGCATTGTCACTTTTTCTTCTAATAGCTACTTCCCCATTTTCCATTAAAATTGAGCGCCCTTGTTGACGAATGAGCACTAAGGACGCAAGTTTCTTTTCAGCTAAGGAAGGTAGATAACATTTTTAAGAATGAAATTTAGAAGCCCCATATGCTTGAGTCAAATTGTACCCTTCCTTTTGATTGCACACTTGATCTATCTCGCCAAATATATTGGGCCACAATGTTCCTCATGAAACTCCTCAAAGAAGTCCTTTCGGAAAGTCATATGTTGAGTGGCAGCGGTGTCAAGGACCTAAGCATCAAACCATGTTGAATTCATTGACACATTGTTTGCTTCCTCATCTATACTTGAGAGCACGTATTCTCTTGTGAATTGAGTGGAGTCTGGTTTTTTGGTGGGCTTATTTTCTTCTTTTGGTTTGTTGAGCTTCAGTCTTCTCCCATGAAGTCTTGCATTCATGAGCCTCAAAATTATTTATCATTATGTTTTTGCCCATTGTTATTGTTATTTTTGCTTCCTTGACCCTTATTCCTCCTTTTGTTTTTTCGACTTAGTTCATTTTTGGAAAAAGAGGCCTTGGAGGAAGAACCCTTGAAAGAATTGCCTTTTTGATTGGCATAGAAAATGCTTTCTCTTAATGACTCAATTTTTCTCCCAAAGGCCTTTTCCTTTCGCCATCTTTTCAACAAATTGATCAAATGCGAGTCTTTAATTGATTGATTGTTTGTAAAGACTCCAAGTAGGTTGAATATGTAGTGTTACCATATTTTTCATGCAAAGGATTGGTTATTTTTGGAAGATTGACTATTTTTAGCTCTGCTAAAAATAGCGTGTCTAAAAACAATGTTTGGCTTAAAATAGAAGTTTGCTAAAATTAGCAATTGAAGAGGAAGCATGGCTAGAAATAAACTTGGCTATTTTTAGAAGATTTGCTAAAGATGGAGGTGCTAAAAATAAGAAGAGCTAAAAATAGAAGTTCAGTTCTATTTTTAGGAATGCATGAAAGGATGGAGGAGAAGTGCTTTTATTTTTAGCAACTGCTGTCCACGATTAACTAAGGTCCTATTTTTAGAAAAGCTCCATGCACCATGGGTGAAGGGAAAAGAGAGTGCTTTTATTAAAATTAACATGCTTTTATTTATTTTAGCAACTGCTGGTTCTAAATTTAACCCTTGGCGCCAAAAGGGAAGTGAATTAGCATGCTTTTATTTATTTTAGCAATTGTTGTTCTGATTATTGCACCAAGGGTGATAAGGAGAGTTAAAACAGTTAATTGCATGCAGCAGTTGGTCATAAACATGGCGCCAAAGGGAATAGAGGCAAGGGTAAAGTCAACTAAGTTTACTAACTGTTGTTACAATCTATTAGCAGCAGAATGCAAAGATGAAAATAATAAAAAGAATGATGAAACAACAACCTATTATTAACAACGAATGCACTGGATAAAGGAGGATTTTTGCATTGTAAAAATTAATAGACACTTGCAGTTGTTTGGCTCTGGTTTTAGAGCTTTGTACTTGCACCTCTGAGTAATAAAATCCATTTTTTCCCTCTCATATTGTTGGTTTTTCTGATTTTTCATTGTGTTTGATAGGAATATTGTGTTGCTCTAGTGTGGAATTTACTCCCTCTACCGCTGTCCTTTCTCCTAAACCCTTGAATTAATTTTGCAAAATAGCTTAGAGTTGTGCAGGTGTGTGGATCTTTGATTTCCTATGTGTAGAAGTACATGCATGTGTTAAATTATTGGTGTATCACCCTTATTTCCCTTTTCCCGCATTCCTTCTCCCTTTTCCTTGTTAAAGTTTTCGTTTTTTAGGTGATTCACAAGGGAACCAGCCCTCTCTAGAGGTTCACCTCAGACATAGGTTACCCACAACCTTGAGGTGTTCCAATTTTGTCAACGAGAGAGAGAGAGTACACACACCATTCTCTATCAGGGTGCAACTTTTGGGTGACAACATGTAGGAAGAAGGGCTTTTATGAATGTTGTCATGTTTATACCAATTTTCACCCCGGTGGCTTTGACATCATGCTTGATAGCTTGGATTTCTGAAGCTAGACTCATCACATCACCATTTTTCAACTCAAAATTGAACGACTTCAATTGCAATTATATGAACTCCAACTTTGAGTGAGTATCATACAAGTCTTTCAACTTATGGAATGCTTTTTTGTGCAAGATCAAACCCCTAAATGCGACGAAAGACTTTTTCATCAACTGAGGCCCTCATTAAGGCCAATGCTTTCAAATTTCCTACTTCCAAATATTGGCTTCCTTTGCATTTGCGGGCGGGTGTTTCCGTTGCAAATGTCGAACCATAGATCATTGAAGATAATTGTGTTCTCTATTTGCGAAACCATTACAACCAAGTATCTTTGTAGGTAAAAGTTGTGCCAACAATTGATTTTATTGAAGCCATTTTGTACAGGGGAGATGGAAGGGTTCTTCATCAATCTAACAAGTTCTCTTTTCAATATACCATCGATTGATATACCCGCCCTTCCTATATACCCGTCGGTGCGTGGAAGAAGTTTGCACTTTCGATATACTTGTGGGTACGTGAAAGAGACATTAATGTATGTGAGAGCATAATGGTGCGTGGTACGTGAAAAAGATTCACTCTATTAATGACACCCGCATAACAATAAAACCTCGTACGTGGGCATAACTTCAATAATTACCTAAGACTCTAGGATGATGGGCAAGGGTTTTGGGATGGCAAAAAAATTCCAAAATTTGGGGACGATGGGGGGATGACTATTAAAAATATATAAAATTAAAAATTTACAAATAATTTTAATTTTTTCTATGAATAGTATGTGATAGTCCAACATTCGCATTTGTGCTCGAAAATCTATGTATTTATATGTCACTCTTGATTCTTATTGCCTTTGTAATGCAATATAGTCGATTATGGTTAACCGATAAACGTTTTGATCTATGCCTTACTATTTTTATCATCTACACAACCTTTCTCTTCATATATAATTACATATAGGCTTTGTAAGTTTGTTAAGTGGTTGAAGCTTCCAAAGTGAATTTTAATTAGATTTATAATTTTATACATACAAACTCTTTTTCCAAATAGATATGAGTGGCTTCCAAAAACAATCTTTTACTACAAGGGTACAGTAGATCCTCATCCTTCCCAAATTTATTTCATTTTCAAGTTTATTCGAGGCCGACGCAATGGTACAACTGGATCGAGGCCATCCATGACCAGACATAGGGAAATTTGTATAGAAGGTGATTGAGTCATGTGAAACCCTCAATGGGTGAATTTATGTGATAAATTCAATATAAGCGCCTTGAAACTTCCCAAAAATCAGACTCATCATATGAAATAACAATATTAAAATTACTTTATTATTTTAATTTTAAAAGTTAGTTTTAAAGAGAAAACAACAAAAAAAGATGTCGCGGACATTGAATGTCCTTGGGATGTTCCCAATGTCCCCAAAACTAAAAAAATAGGGACGTTTGAGAAACGTCCCTTGATATTCAAGGACGTCCTTGAGACACCCCCCGAAAACCGCTGCATATAAAACGTGGGGGAATGTTCCCTCCCGTCCCCCATCCCCAAAATGTCTGAGACACTTGCTTTTCGGGGGACGCACCCCAGCGTAACACCGGTAACTTCCCTATCTACTCAGTTTTTCCTATTTTCAGGATTTATGCCAAATAATATATGGAAATGGGTAAAATAGAGGGAAGGGAAATGAAAAATAAATGTTTCCTTATCACTCCTTGGCGATTTATAGGGATTATGCCACAAACACTGTTTGTTACACCTCTAATAGGCAATGAATGTAGTAGTTTAACGTGACGGCTTTACAAGTAAGCGCAAACTAGAGGCACTGCTAATAACAAGTGCTGCTATTTGTTTGTTTTGCAAATTTTTCGCACTATAAGATGACTTATTATATGCTTTTGATATGTCAAAAGAATAAAATATCCTCCAAAAGTACATGCTTTTTTCTTTCAATAAAAAAACATTAAAAAGGAAAATAACCAGCCATACCAAAAAGAGTTTCAGCTTAGAGAGGATTAACACCTTACTACAGGATTAATGCCTTGCTGGACGACAGTTGATGGTGGAGGCTGGACACAGAGCTACTACAGGTCGGCCAATATGGTATAGGACAGACATAGAGATGCTACAAGTCAGCTTTGTTGTTGGTGAGTGGGTTTGAAAGTCCCATAGGCAGTTTGATTACGGAATGAAGTTGAATGCCAATTGTTTTGTATTAGATGACAACAATAGGAGACACCAACTCATACGCAGTGGCTGAACGTGACGGCTTCACAGATCTGAAATATCTACTGCAGAAAACAACACGCCAATGAATAGTGTTGTACTATTGTCTTCCTTCAGGGCTTCCAAATAAAATTGCAGATTTCTTATTTTGGGAGTTTATGGAAGCTGTATAGTTGGAATATGTGATTTTAATGGATGAAAATTAGTGGAGGATGAATGAATGGAGGAAAAATAAATGGAAGGACCTAGATGCTGTGATACCAATGTTAGGCCAAGAGTAATGGAGTGACAATAAACATTTATATGGTGCAAACCAAAATTGTATTCTCAGTAGTTGAAATGAATGACGAAGATTACAAATGAATAAGCCAAAGAATGACTGTTCACTTCACATTCCAAGATGACACTTCAACTATCTACGAGAACTCTTCAAGTTCCAACTACACAACAAAAGCTCTCCTAAATAAAACATACAATTATTTAATATTATTTACAATAATATCACATGCAATAATGGAGTGACACTACCTTGTGTCCCCTTATGAGAGTCTCAATGTTTTAACTACCCCTTGACTCCCTTCGAGGATATAATGGACAACCCGAGCTTGTCGGAGCATCCCACCTAACCTCCTCAACTCGGATGATGATGAGTTTGATGAAATCATCCTTAAAATCAAAACTTCTGATCTTCCTAATTCCATCATTGCTCAATTGCCCCCTTCTCTGCGACCCGTTCTCGTAAGAAGGTATTTAATGCAATCTCTATTACCATATCTTCTACCTCGCCTCCTCTTAAGAAATTGCTCTTTCACCATCTAGTGAAACCGTCATCGAAGTATGACAAAGGCTGTTTGCTTGATGACCCCTTCTTGTTTGGCCATGCCTAAGCTAAGAATGCAGAGGTCCTATGATACCATTAGTTGTTACACTCTTCCATCGATTCTAGTGATTCTGATGAGTGGGGACCCTTCATTTCTTTTCTCCCCAGAATCCTTGCAATCTTCTTTAACTGCAACATTAACATGATCCATATTTCCTCCCCTTTTGAGCCTTAGGTCGCTGATGACAAGACATTTTTTTCCAACTTCAACCTTGAACAAGATGATTTGATGTCTTAAGAGGATGAAAATGGAAATTGCTCACGTTCTGCCATTTTTCTGTGTTATTGTCCCTTACCTCTCTATTATTCTTGTGGTTTATTGTGTGTGTGGCATTTGCAAGATCTGGATTCACTGTGTCTGATTTAGGCTGAGAGGGAGAGTTAGATTTAAATGCTGGTCTATTGTGGCTCATATCTGCCCTTTGGATTTGTGTTTTTCCTCTCTCTTGTTAACTCATATAGGAAGGGTGATCCCCTTACTTCTTGGTTCATCACCATGGTTTTTCATGTTTTCTCCCTGCTTTTCTCCTGCAATTGATAGGTTAGAGTAGAGTAGTGATAACATAGATTTGTTAGGATAAGAGCCAACCTTCCTTGTAGATCTGCCTCAAGGAGTCAAGTTCCCACACCTTGGAGGCATTCCCATCGTTGTTTTTGAAACACCAAACTTCCAATTGGTGCTCTATGAGTGCACACTTTCAGCATCCAATAGGATACTGAGGTGCCATCCTCTTCAAATTCTGTTTATCTACCATTTCTTGTGAAACAATGTTATCTGTACTACCACTATCTATGATTAACTTACAACACTTACCTTATGATTTACAAATCGTTCTGATTTTTTTTTCCCTTTGTGCGAGACTATTCTCCTCCTTTGTAGGTTTCAACAACACCCTCAACTCATTAGTGTGATGCATAGTTCACATACTCGTATTCGACAAACCCAAAAAAATTGACTCTGCAAGACTCGGTGAATATGTGGGAATATTCGATAGCTTAAAAAATACACCATTTTCTTTAAAAACATAAATGTTAAGCAAAATATAGCTACAAAATATATCAAATGAGTCTATAAAATGTTGGAGAAGTGTTTTCTAGGAGATTTGAATACAAATACAATACAAAATTACATTATCATGGGAATACAATAGCCAATTGTTAATTGTTATGAATTTATGATGATTGCCATTCAAAATTATCATCATAAATTGCATATCTATGCAAGTTACAATTTACAATAATTTACATTTTCCAGTACCCGTTCTAGAGAAATATCAACGTGATGCCTTTTTAAGACAAAAATCAGTATTTTTTCAGCGTTAAACCTGTATTTGTCCGTTTTTCGTGTTGAACCTGCATATGGACGAATTTGAGGTCAAACTCGTCGAATATTGGCTAATATTCATCGAATATTCTCAAGCAAATACTCATGAATATTCGTTTGTGACGAATGGCGAGTTTTATCAGCGAATATTCGCCAGGCAATTTTTTGGCGAGTGCTCGCTGAATAGGAAGACTATGGTGTGATGTGTCGATACAACACTTCTTCCTCCACTTTTGCAAAGTATGTGCACTAGAATTTCTACCGCCTTCCATATGTGCACGAGGACACTCAAATGATGCTCTTCGTCTAACTTTGCCACATTTAAAACAAGTGCTTGTGAATCCACGTCCACGACCTTGATCTTTTCCTTTGGAATTACCTCTACCTCTTTGTGCACCATCATCATGTGCAAAATGTCCTTTGTTGCTGCCTTGTCCATGACTACATGCGAACTTGCCTTTTCCTCGCATTGTGCTTTGCTGCTTGTGCGCTAGATTTTTTCTTCTTCGTTCAGCTCATACTAGAAGGATTCTTCAACAAAATGTATTCTAATCATCCCAAATTCATCTTGAATTGTCATATGCAATCCATTCATATAACACAAATTTGTTTTGTGTCATCCTCAACATGACCAACTCTAATGGTTAGCTTGTAAAATTCCTTTGTTTGGTCACTTATACTCGAGATCCCTTTGCCTCACATTTTGATTTTTTTAATAGACTCGTGTTATAATCTTGTAGAATGAATTTTCTCTCAGCTTCGCAACAAATCTATTCCAAGTCTTGATCTTTTCCTTACCTTTGTGCAATATCTCAATTTGTACATGTTCCCACTATAGAGATGCATGGCGTTGCGACCTTTCAATTTTGCTCCAAGTAAATTTGACTCACTTGAGATCTGCAAGTCTTCATAGTCTAAAATATTTTTCTAACCCCACTATCCAGTCAATCAATTGTTCAGGATTCAATCCTCTAGAGTAACGGGGAATATCCAACTTAGATTTACTAGATATTCTTGTGACAAATTTCATAAATTTGTCTTCATGTTCTTCAACCTCATTTTCTTTGTCGGCAATTGTAAGTGCTTCTATAGCTTTATTATCGCTTTCATTGACTTGATAACACGTCATTCTTGCTCTATCTCCATAACTTCTAAACGAGCTTGCATATCTCTCATCAAACCTTTTAGATATGCAAGTTTGGGTGCTATTCCATGGTTACCTCTACCTTATGGTACTCTCGTGTTGTTATCTCTTCTGTTTGCCATTACTTCATAAAGAGTTCTTTTTCTAATTTCCTTGCACCTCCTTTCCAACTCATTTGTTGGAAGATGCCTATAATTATTGTCGGATACCAACTAGTAATGATCTTCTACATTGTCCTTCCAACTTGTGCCGAAATATGTCTTTAATTACTTTCTGCTCACTCTCACAAATGTGAAAAGCAACAATACACAAAGATATACTCAACTTTGCAAATAAAAGCTTTCTTTGATACCAATTGATTTAGTCGTGGTTAGGGGTCTCAATTAAGAGATGCCTTATGCTAGGCAACCCTCATAATATCCAATGAAATCATGCTTAAATGCAACACAACACAACACATGGAACAAAAACTCAGAATCTTTATTACTTCAACAAAAAGAGACATACAACCGCACCGACACAACAACAATAGATCTGCAAACTCATCTTGCTAACTCACAATCTTTGCAAGTATAGCTTATAAACACACCGAATTTACTAGAGAAGGTTATAACTCTAGCTTGTGAGGAAATCATCCCTAACACAAATATTGTGGCATGCTTATATAGATGTAAGACCCACCTTAGAATATTGCTTCAAAACAAAAAGTGTTCCATATGACATTAGATGCGCCCCAATCCTCTATGCAAGAATAGGGCCCAAGTAATAACATAACTCGATGCACAATGAGTCGTCTCAATGGTTGCGATTATGAGTTAGTTGCACTCATATCGGCTTCCTCAAACAATGTTAAACTTTTGAAAATTTGAAAGTTGTGCACCATGTTACACCCTTGTGCATAAGACCGCACACTAGCTCCTTAATGAATCCTTGCACTCTAACGCAACCCAACTCCAATGACCTCTAGGTTTCAATAGCGGGAACATGTGATTGAGATAAGTTAATGCTAGTAACATGAGCATCTGGATGTGATCCTTGTGATGTTGCGCACGTAAATGGTGATTTCTGTAATGTCTCCTTTTTCAAACTAATCCATTTGAAGGCTTCTTGCCCATTCTTCTTCCCGTGGACAAGAAGTAGATGAACAAGGGAGGCCCTTGGGTTATATTTTAGTCCTTTAATTAATAATTATATTTTTCTTTTTGTATTTTTCCTATGAAGCAGTCGGCTGGGTTAGAGAGCTTTAAGATAAGCTAAAAGATAAAATAAAGCTTCTAATTGAGGTTGGTCTTGGGGAATTCTTCCTTAGAGACTTTTGGCGCCACCATATGGATATATAAGGGGTCGCATAGGCTCATTTTGGGCATGTTTTTGGCTATTATAATTTTATCTATTTGGTTTTAGGGCTGGTTTCTCTATTCCATTCCACTAAGGGGCAAAAATCCTTTGGTGTGGCAAGCAAGGAAGACGAAACCCTTCCTTGTTGAAGGTTGGAGAATGAAAACTCTCCAATTTGGTGGTTCCAAGGGTTTCAAAGAAGACTATCTTGCTGGTTGGGCAAGCTAGGGCATTGAAGAAGAAGAGATATCAAGGTTTTTCATCAATTTGGCACCCTCTCCTAGGGTGGCGACTTGGGTGGAGTATTTAAGTGCCTTCTAGGGCACATTTTGGTGTCTCAAGTTGATATTCAGATTTCTCCTAATTTATAAGGCTGATCTATCACTTCTTTGGTATTTATTGGGGTTTGGAGACCTCATTTTCAGCTAATTTTGTGGACTGTACTTTTGCTGATTATTTTAATAATTCCAGCTGTGTGTTGGCACTTATTTCTCCTTAATTTATGAAGTATATTGGCTGGAATAATTTCTACATGGTTGATTAAATTATTTGGGATCATTCTATATCATTTTTGGTTAGATTTTGCATGAGAATTGTTGCTCCTAAGTGCTGGTACAGTTTACTGCCCTAGAGGATTATTTATTAATTTTCTAAGTTGGTTTTGATACCCTAAAGGTGTGATTTCAGTTGGCTGCTAGGGTTTGATCACTGCTGTTCCAAAAATTTGAATTCTTGCATTTGGGTTTGTGGCAAAACCCTTATTTTCAGAATCAGCCCTAGAAAGGGACATTACAAGTGGTATCAGAGCTCCGGTCTTCCTAGCCTGAGGGTTTCATGCAAGAGGGTAATAAGGATTACATTTGCTATCAAAGGAGAGAGAAGAAATCAGACCAGCCAATTGAAGAGGGTAGCATGGCTCACCAAGATTCATAGGAAGCCAAAATCGACAAGCTCATTGAAGGGCAAGTGAGATTGGTGGACACTATGGACTTGTTGGCCCTAACCCTACAAAGATTTCATGAACCAAGGGTTCATAATGGAGAGGGCAGCTCATCCGGAGCTAATACTTCACGGCAGCCCCAAGGATCAGCTCATGGATCACTAGGCCTACCTTCCTTCCAAGGGAAGAAACCATTCGGAGGTGGGAACAAGGCATTCTACTAGGGCAAAGCATTGCGACAAGTTATGAAGAATATATGGCCCTTCTAAGAGAGATCCAGGAAGCAATTTCACTTGTTGAATTCATTGGTGTGAGCAAAGGAAGGTCTAAAGAGCAAGACCAAATGCGCCACAAAAGGATGTTCAAAATGCATTGGGTAAGATGTCTTTCTCTACATTTGATGGTTCTAATAAGGGACAACCCAGGCATGGATTCAAAAATTGGATACATATCTATCTTTGAGGCCTATGACGGAGGATGATGCCATTAAATTTGCAACACTTCATCTAGAAGGGATTGCACATGAGTGGTGGTTTCATGGATTGGTTACACAAGGGCATAATCTTATCCACTCATATGATGAGTTTTGTAGAAGACTCATTGGAAGGTTTGATAGAGTTGACCCGAAGTTCACTTTCGGGAACTTGCACAATTGAGACAACAAGGCACGGTAGAAGAATATGTGGCTGAGTTTCAGAGGCTTTCTATAATGATTACGGATGTCACGGAAAGAAGACTTGTTGTTCTATTCATTGAGGGTTTGACCGAACCACTCAAGGGTTTGGTAAGAGCCTTTGACCCATTGTCTCTCCAAGAGGCAATTAAGAAATCTTTGGATCTTGAAGGTGCTGCCCCTAAAACAGCAGCAATCAGTGGACAAGCCAAAGGTATTTTCAAGTGGAGGACAGCCAAAGGGACCCTTGGGACAGCCTAGAAACCCATCTTTGGACCAGCCAAAGAAGCCTTTCCAACGAGCGCCAATTGTTCACAAGGAGCTGTCCAAAACCAGCAGGAAGGAGAGACAAGAAATGAGCTAAGAAGGAAGAATTTGTGCTTCTCTTGCAAGGATCCATGGTCTCTTGGTCATCGTTGCTTAGGTAAGGGTAATGTGCATTACATTGAAGTATTTTCAGATTGTGAGGATGAAGAAGTTTGTGTTGATGAAGCAAAGCAAGTTAATGTACCGGAAGAAGATCTCGGAAAGTTTGGATAACACTCTTGCTACTTTGTAGGTGCACCTAGTTATCATCCATTCCGGGTGAAAGGTGACCTACAAGGGCAAGGGGTCATAGTTTTGATTGATAGTGGAGCTACTCACAATTTCATTGATGAGAACTTGGTGGCAAAGATGGATTTGAAGGTGGAAGACTTCAAAGGCTTCATGGTCAAGGTAGCGGATGGCTACTCCATGCCATGCACAAGGAGGTGTCCCCAACTCCTTTTCACATTGGGAGAGAACATGAGGTATGTGATGATTTTTATATGATTGGCATAGCTGATACAAATCTTGTGCTTGGGGTCCAATGGTTACATTCATTGGGAGAGCTCACTCTCAATTACCAAAACATGGAAATAAGCTTCATGGACAAGGGCAAGAAAGTGATACTTCAAGGTATGATTTGGGAACCCCTCAAATCAAGTACTTGGTAGAAGGTATTTTGTCAAGAGAATCATATCTTTGTTCTTTATCTAAGATAACAACAGATTGGAAGTCTTTAATTACAGTTGAGTATGCCAAAAATAAGTTTGTTAATGCTGTTTTGAGGGAGAAATTGTGGATGAAAGGTACAAAGTAATGGATGGGCTCATTCTCTATAAGAACCGGCTATTTGGTGCCCGAATCTAAGGTGAAGAATAAGATATTAAGGGCTGTTTATGATGCCCCATTAGCTGGTCATCGGGCTATTTCAAAACTTACAAACAAGTGAGAGAAAGGTTCTTTTGGAAAGGCCTAAAGAGAAGTACTCCAATACATTTGGGAATGTCTAGTTTGCCAACAAAACAAGGTGGAACATGAATTTCTTGCTGGACTATTGCAACCTCTTCCTATTCCCACTCAAAAATGGGAAAGTATTTCCATGGACTTCATCATAGGGCTGCCCATGGTTCAAGGTAAGAATTGTTTATATGTTGTGGTTGATAGGCTCACCAAATACGCTCATTTTTGTCCACTTCCAGCCAAGTATAATGCACCTATAGTGGCTGATGTATTTTTAAGGAGGTGTTTAGACTTCATGGGCTGCCAAGGAATATCATAAGTGACAGGGACAACAAATTTCTGAGCATGTTTTGGAAAGAATTATTTTTTCATTTGATGGTATTTGCGAACTCACCCCTAGCACTAGCTACCACCCTCAAACGGATGGGCAAACAGAAATAGTCAACAAATGGGTGGAAGGCTACCTATGGAATTACATTGATGGGCACAATCAAGCTTGGATAAAATGGTTACACATGGCTGAATTTTGTTATAATACTACATTCCAAATGTCCATTGGTATGTCTCCTTTCAAAGCTTTGTATGGTTATGATGCTCATTCCTTTGTTGATTTAATTATGACTGATGGATAGTAGGGTATTGGGGCCAAAGACTTAGTTCAACAAAGTCATGACATCTTGAGAGAGCTCAAAGAAAGCCTCCAACGTGCCCAAAATCAGCAAAAGTTGTATGCAGATCAGCATAGGAAAGAAAGGACATTTGAGGTAGGAGATATGGTGTTTTTGAGGTTGCAGCCCTATAGGCAATCCTCCCTCAAACAAAGTGGTGTGGAAAAACTGAAACCATGTTTCTATGGGCCCTACAAGGTGAAGGGAATAGTGGGGAAGGTTGCATATGAGCTTGAGTTACCGGAACATAGTAGAATACATAATGTTTTTCATATTTCATGCCTCAAGAAGGCACTTGGACAACACATTACTCCTCTTGAGTTGCCACCATTGGATGAGGAGGGTAAATTGATTCTAATTCGGAAGGTATATTGGATGTTCGTGAAAGAAAGTTAAGAAACCGGAGCATCAAGGAATATTTGGTTCATTGGAAGGGATTGCCACTTGAAGATGCTACATGGGAAGGTGCAGACGATTTTAGAGCATCCGAATTTGCAATTGCTTGAGGGAAAACAATTTTGGAAGGGAGGATTGTAATGTCCCCTTTTTGAACTAATCCATTTGAAGGCTTCTTGCCCATTCTTCTTCCCATGGGCAAGAAGTAGATGAACAAGGGAGGCCCTTGGGTTATATTTTAGTCTTTCTTTAATTAATAATTATATTTTTCTTTTGTATTTTTCCTATGAAGCAGGTCGGCTGGGTTGGAGAGCTTTAAGACAAGCTAAAAGATAAAATAAAGCTTCTTATTGAGGTCGGTCTTGGGGAATTCTTCCTTAGAGACTTTTGGTGCCACCATATGGATATATAAGGGGTCACATAGGCTCATTTTGGGCATGTTTTTGGCTATTATAATTTTATCTATTTGGTTTTAGGGTTGGTTGCTCTATTCCATTCCACTAAGGGGCAAAAATCCTTTGGTGTGGCAAGCAAGGAAGACGAAACCCTTCCTTGTTGAAGGTTGGAGAATGAAAACTCTCCAATTTGGTGGTTCAAGGACTTTCAAAGAAGACTATCTTGCTGGTTGGGCAGCTAGGGCATTGAAGAAGAGAGTTATCAAGGTTTCTTCATCAATTTGGCACCCTCTCCTAGGGTGGCGACTTGGGTGGAGTATTTCAAGTGCCTTCTAGGGCACATTTTGGTGTCTCAAGTTGATATTCAGATTTCTCCTAATTTATAAGGCTGATCTATCACTTCTTTGGTATTTATTGGGTTTGGAGACCTCATTTTCAACTAATTTTGTGGACTGTACTTCTGTTGATTATTTTAATAATTCCAATTGTGTGTTGGCACTTATTTCTCCTTAATTTATGAAGTATATTGGCTGGAATAATTTCTACATGGTTGATTAAATTATTTGGGATCATTCTATATCATTTTTGTTAGATTTTGCATGAGAATTGTTGCTCCTAAGTGCTGGTACGGTTTTTGCTACCCTAAAGGTGTGATATCAGTTGGCTGCTGGGTTTGATCACTGCTGTTCCAAAAATTTGAATTCTTGCATTTGGGTTTGTGGCAAAACCCTTATTTTCAGTTTCAGCCCTAGAAAGGGACATTACAATTTCCTACGCACAAATCAACTTTGTTAGAAACAAACTTTTTGTGCTACGTTACTAAATTATAGGGTCGCAAAATCTTTGAAAGATGTTTTAAATTCTAGGAGATACTGTAAACCTTTCACAGCTCCTTTGGACTTGCTGCAATCATAAAACAACTATGAACTATTACTTGATACTTGCACACATCTATAGACTTGCACGAAACAGTTACAAACATGGGCCCACTACAATGGTAGAGGCAAAATAACAAGAAAACACTTGCCTGCTCACAAATAGAGAAAAACATTACAATTGACTCTTGCACGCTCGTAGGCTGCGCAGTGCAAAACAAAACACACAAACTTGGTGCAAAATAGAGTTTGCACAATAGCAGACTTAGATTATTTCCTAACATGTTTTCGCTGATGCAAGATCTCAAGTGAAGCCGGATGCTCCTCCATTAAAGAGTCTTTGCAACATTTGAAGCATCCAATAAAGGTGGAAAGGAGTGGCACAAGAGTTCTGCATTGAAGATTAAATGCAACCCAAGGTAAGAAGAAAGATTAAGCTCAAAAACGTTATCTCCTACTTGCTTGGTGATGGTTTAGGGCCCGTACTAAAGCGGACAAAGCTTGTAGTAAGGTAATTTCTGTCTTTACTTCTGCAGGTGAAGCCATGCTTGATCACCAACCTGAAAGGTGTGCGGTGTTTGATATTGATAATGCACTGTTTGTACTAAGCATTTTCTTGCCACAGAATGATCTGCATTTGTTGCTGAATGTGCTCGATGAACTTAACAATTTTGTCAACTTCCTTTTGTGTTGGAGGACTTTCTACTATTGATGATGGTGTAAGATAAGCTATGTCGATGGGTGCGAGGTTGGAAACCCAAACAAACACGAAAAGGGTTGTGTGTTATAGATTTGTGCAAAGCTCTATTATAGCTATGTTGAATGAAACAAAGACTTTCATCCTATATCCGTTGCTTCTTTCAATTGTACATTTTAAGAAGTACACTATCATCCTCTTTACCACTTCCATCTGTTCATCAGTCTGCGAATGTAATTTGGTAGACTTGTACAACTTCGTGTCTAACATAGACCAAAGTGCTCTCTAGAAATTGCTCAAGAATCTTATATCCCTATAAGAGATGATAGAATTTGGTATCCCAAAGTGAACCCAAACATATTCAAAACATATTGAGTTGTTTCTAGAGCTGAAATTGCTTTCTTGCAAGGTGTGAGAATTGCCATGTTTGAGAATCTCTCAATGACTACGTAAATAGTATTGTTACCATGCTTAGTAGTAGGGAATCTTGACAATGGATTCTCATGGTCTCATTGGAACTGACAAAGGTGTGTACAAACCTTATTTCTTGTTAGACAGTTTAGCAATTGCACATGTAGTTAAAGACCTGATGTATTTGAAAACATTTGCCTGAGGTGTGGCGAGTAGAAATACTTATGTAACATTGCAAGGGTAGTTTCGACTCCAAAGTGTCCTGCTGACCTTGTTTAAATGAGCTTCCCATATGAGTTTTTCTCTCTTCGTTGTGCGGTATATACAAGTGACCAAGTTCCAGAATCTACACCGAAGCATTTCCAGTCTACGATATGCTTGTTTCATTGTTCTACACACCCAGATCCTCTGTTCTAGCTTGTACAACTAAGTCTGCTTCTCGCCTTGTGTATTTAGGCTATTACTTATTGTTTTATCAATCGATACAAGTGTTAATGCATTATTCTGCTTGTGAATGATCAATGTTGGAAGTTAATTAATCAGAGTAGTCCCATGTACAAACTCGTACATCCTTTCCATTATTTTGTTCCCATAACACTAGAGTTTAATTAGGGTGTAAGCATTTGGTGAACCCAGTTCTTGAATCGAATTTATTGCTCAAACCCTAGTGGTTCTAGGGTTTCTTATTCTGATTTTGGGATACTTTGAGTTATATTCTTGTTTGTCATCATGCCTTTGTCTTCAATGTTCTATGATCGTCATTTCAAACCTAAGGGACCACTCCCTCATTCTGGTATGGGTTACTATCCCTCTCACTAGGTCCACGCCTATATCCATTTGGCGACGTGGTCTCTATGATGGTTCTACTGTTTCATGATTGACGAGGCTCATACATATGTTGACATACAAGCTGAATATATTCCTCCTATTCAACAACATCCACCTTGCTTTGCTTCTTCCTCCATGGCTACTGAAGTTAACACTGTCACACCTCGCCGTGCTAAGTAACCCGTTGGGGGCAACTCACCTTTGCCTCCACCATCTATGGATCCTACCCCCAAAACCTAGTGCTCCTTCTAAAGGGTTTGATATATTAGAGCAATTAAATAATACACCTATTAAGATCTCTCTTCTTGAATTATTGAAAAATGGACTTATCTATAAGGATATATTATATGAGATTTTACAATTTGTTACCTTATCTTGCACTACTCAGCCTGCTGCTTTTGCATCTATTATGGACACATTTAAGGCTATGGGTAAGGTCATCACTTTCAGTCTGGTTGATATCCCACCGCCACTTGGTGATGATCCCAACGCACCTCTCCTCTTCACTACACAAATTCAAGGTTTCCTCATTAAGCATGTTTTGATTGACAATGGTTTTGGTCTCAATATTTGTCCTAGTTCTTTGCTTAAAAAGATGGGAATTCTATGCACACAATTGACAAGACTATCAATACTGTCAGGGGTTATGATAATATCACACGCTTTACATTAGGCACTATTAATTTTGACCTCTTCGTTGGCTCTAAGATGTTGCCCACTACATTCCACATCATGGACACAAATTTGCATTATAATTTTCTTTTGGGTTGTCCTTGGATACATGTTATGTAAGCTGTCCCATCTACTGTTCATCAATGTCTCAAATACATACATGGCAGATGTGAGCATATCGTGGCTGCCGATCTAGAGTCCTTCAAATGTTGCAAAGTTGACACCTCTGCTTCTCATGTACCCATTATTGTTCCTCCTCAACAGCCGATCCCTATGGATAAATTGCTAATATTATATTCTAATCCTAGGCAAGTCGTACTTTTGCCTAGAGGGGATATAAAATAAGGAATGGGCCACATATGTCCTAGAAGAATCCAATCACAACTCTGATATAACCACTTCTACACCACCATTGTTGGAACACATGGCGGGTTTATATCCAACTACTAGCTTTGCTCATGATGCTCCATCTCCTACTCCTAATTTGCTAGCTGATTTCATATGCACTAAACATACAAACACGACAATGTTGAAGATTACTCCTTGGATAGTGATGTTGATACTATCGCACTTACTGATGTCAACTTGCATAAATTAAACTTCAACCCCATTGATGAAGATTTTATTTCTACTAGTCCAAGACATTATTGGCTTAAGTCTGCTACATCTAACACTTTTGTACCCTCTATATTGGATTTTCATGATACATCTACTATCTGACCTATTACATCATGCTATTAATACACTAGATCCTATCCCAGCTGTTAGATCTCTCACTATTCCGGCACATCTTGACACCCCATAGGAATTGATTTCTATCTTGTTGGATCTTGAGTTCCTTACTTTACCATTTCGCGGAATTGATCTACTAGAAAGCTATCCCGACAAAGGGTCAATCCTTTTTGTGATTATCATTGCATATAGTGGACATGACACTAATCACTATAAGGCTCTCATTTCTAACATTACTTAGCTAAAAGCAGATGGTGTTATCACCATATCTCCAAACGACTTCCCACAATTGAAACGCGTTCACATTCACGCGACACAACTGCCTCGAAAAACAAACACGTCTTGATGTTTCTACTGGCATGCCTATTGTTCATAGACAATCTCAGACACTTGATTCAATAATGTGGATATTGACACAACCATCCCTCCTCCGTGGGTCTTATCCCCTTGGACCTTAATGACTTTGACCCTGACACAAATGATCTCCTTGACGATCGATCGCTAGGCTCTTGTGCCACCCCTTTCCTTGTACATAGCTATTTTCAAAACAATTCAAAACATTCAAATAATCACATAATACAAAAACATGCAAATATGTGCAAAAATACAAAATCAAGACTTGCTTATGGTTTGATTGGCTAACTTGTTGCTTTATACATGTTTGTCATGTTGGTTTGATAGATAACATATCTACTCTTCAAGTGTCGAGGCACCTCGGTCGTATAAAGCAAATAATCATAACATTGTAAGCTTGATGCAAGACATACACAAATTGATACATGATGGTCCTCAGACAAAATCAAGCATCCATCATGTGCACCGGGAAGTCCCCAAATGGATACCCCAAAGAGTTTTAACTGGGAAGGGGATGGGGTTTCTGGGATGACAATTTTTTTTGAAAATTTCGGGACGGGGGAACAGCGAGGGACGGCTAATAAAAATATATATATATATATATTATTAATTTTACAAATATAACATGAATAAAGAATAATTCAATAACCTAAGACTTAAAATTGAAAGTTTGAAGATTGAAACCACTAATGATTAATCCAATTATTCATCACATAAGCCAAGGCCCAAAATGCTACAGCTATATATATTATATTCAATGTTCAAAACTTCAACATGACAATGAAAGACTAAATAGTAAATAGTAAAGCTGAAAATTAAAAACAAGTCTTAGTCTTACTCTTGATAATCAACATGAGAAAGTCTGACTACACCCACATTACATATGCTTTATGAAATATTATGTCATGTCTCATAACCAAAATGACATTACATAACCAAAATGACAAGTGACAAGTACAACTCAAAAATCACTATTAGAGCCCTCGAAGGAACAGTTGCAAACCGCTCCTCCTCACTAGGAGTATCTGTATCAATGTCATCTGCATCTGCAAAGGAGATATCAACCGGTCCTCGCTGCTCTTGATCTTCATCAACTTTGCCTTGCATCCTCAGGATCCACATCCCACCGCAATGTTGGGCTCTCCTTGTACGTAGGTGTCTTGCGATCCATGAGACAAAAGCACTATGTACAACAAGTTTCTTTGCTCTCTTAGAGGTAAGTTTGTTCCTCTTAAGAGAGTGGATCCACCCATATGTTGACCAATTCCTCTCAAAAGCAGAGGAACTAGAAACCTGAGAAAGAAGGCGAATAGCAAGTGTACGTAGCAATCCTGCATGTCCATCTGATCGCCACCGACTAAGCTTGGACTCTGTGTGCCCGATGTGGTCTATCTATCTTTGATGATTTTTGTAGCCATCCGGATAAGCGAACTTGAGCCAATTAGTTCTGACTCGTGAAGCATCCTCTGCATTATACATTTTTTTAGGGCTTTCAAGAAACCCTTCCTCACCTCCTCATCATCTCTTGGGAGAACTCTGCCGAGCCTCTCAACATACCACTTCGGATTTAGTGCATATGCGGCCATGTGTAAAGGGGTGTTCAACTTCTCCCACCTCCGCTCGATGATAATTTGAATATGGTGATGGTAGAACTCGAGGTGGGGTCCTTGCTCGAGCAATGACAAGCCTTCATACGGCCAAGCATACTATCGATACATTCGTATATCTCACCAAGGCTAGGGCTCTCGGAATCCCCATATTTTATCACTTTGAAAAGCTGGAGATATTATGGATGTGATATATCTCACATCTATCAAAATGTTTCATTCACCACAATTGCTTTCACCTTCTTCCCTGCTCTGTCTTGACCCATCCCACGACCACTCGATGTCATGACCATGCTTTGTAATGATTCTGCTGACTCGGCCATCTATCGCCAAAATAAAATATGATGCAAAAGCGTGTGTCCCATTGGCTTGAGGAATTCCTTCCTCGAAAAGCTACGGAAGAGTGCCCGATGACGTATGGTGGTTGCGGATGAACATCTGCACATCTCTAGCATCAGCCACTACATTTTGACCCGATCAATTTTTCCAATATCTTTTAGTGCATTGTTCATGGCATGCACACAACATGGGGTCATATATATATGTCGGTAATGAGCCTCGACAAGCTTACTGTTGCCACTGCACACATATGTTGCATCATAATAACTTGCACAATGGCGTTGGCGGGGGCGACCTCCTCGATAGCATCTCATGAAAATGGTGAATTGGAACTCTGCATCCTTCTTCTTCCCTGAACAATCAACTGCCCTAAAAAAGTAAGGACCCTCTCTGCATGAAACAATGATATTTATGAGTGGGTGGTGTCTGATATCTGTCCACCCATCCATGATGATCTTTGCTACCGTGAGAGACCCATGTGCACCTCATTTCCTCCATCAGTAAATTAACCTTGGAATAGTTCTTATCCAAGATTGTGGTCCTCAACTTCGTGTCTCTGGGGCACATAACTCACACCTGCTTTGGCTACCTTAGCCATAGCCTCCTTGAAATAAGGAGAGCGAGCAACATGAAATGGAATGCCGATGCAAAAAGAATTTTCAATGGCATCATCGGCCTCTTCTCTAGCCTTTGTATCATACATTTCAACAATTGGATTGGAGCCCTGACCTTCCTCTTCCCCCTCTACTACAAAAGCATCCAATTCGGACACCTCATAAGATGCACTGTAACACTACGGTATTAATTCTCACTGACACTAGAAGGGGTGCAGTGCCACTAACATGATGCCACGAACTTACGGAACCTTTTCCACCATATCTCCATTATCTGACCTCACCATTTCTGCCCTCTCTTCAAGTGATAGCTGTCCACACATGCCTACACCTTTCCCCACGATGTGCAATAAATGTGCATTCGACCTAGTAATGTTGCCTGACCAAGATAATGAGCAAATGTTGCATTTCCATGTTTTAGTGCCCCCTGAAATGTTTGATCTAGGACCCTGCATAATTTGACCAAATTGTTTCAAAGGTTTTTTCTTATCAAAAGGCCCCCTAGCATACTTTTTCAACATTTCGGAGGGGCAACTGAACTTGTCCACACTCCCTTGTGAACTAGTAGCAGTATTAGGTGTTTCTGATTGTGTTCCTTCTCCTTGCACACCCATTTCAACCTCATATTCAGCTTGATAATCACTATCGGAACTCATTTTGAAGCTACAATAATTAAAATACAAAACAATATAACTATACAATACAATAAAACAATGAATGCAATTTTTGAATACATTTAAAAATTAAAAAAAAAACAGCGATGAATACATTTAAAAATTAAAAAAAACAAACAATAAAAATGCCCTCCCTTTATGCTTTATCTCATTCCATCACTTGCTAATCCAAATAGGAAAAAAAATACAAGCAAATGCAATGCCTTCACTTTCAACTTTGCATTTGGAAATTAAAAAAACAAAACAAAGAATGGTAGTAAATTAGTAATGTATGTACATACCTCTTGCTCTTGCTCTTGCTTGCTCTTGCTCTTGCTCTTGCTCCTTGCTCTTTGCTCTTGCCTTCTCTTTTTTTACTCTTGCTCCTTCCTTCTCTTTTTTGCTCTTGCTTGGTGTGATTAGAATGAGTATGAAATGCTCTTTTTATAAGTTTTTTTGTTGCTTTTAGGGTTAGGTCATGTTAGTTTTAATTAGAAAGCATTAAAAAAAAAATATTTTAAAAAACATAAAAATGATAAAAAAAGGCAGTTTTGCCTTAGCCGCGCGTGAAAGACGTTGGGGACGCCGTGACGTCCCTCGACGTCCCGGGGACGTCACGGCGTCCCCAACGAAGCACCCAAACACAATTTGCACTGGGGCGTCCGGTGCGTTCTCAGTTTTCAGGGGACGTCCCCCTTATTTTTTGGAAAATGGGGATGGCAGGAAAGCGTCCGTCCCGTCCCAAGTCCCACGAGATGTCCGGGACGTCTTGAAAACCCTCGGACTCGTCCCAGCACAATGTATGATTGTTTGCGACCGAGTGCCTCGGGGCGTCGAGGTGTGGTGTGCGTTCCTTGTTTGGCGTCCCCCTTTTTTTGGAAAATGGGGCTTTGTGCCTATCTTGCGTGTATACACTTGTTTTTCTCGAGCGTGGCATATCGCGCCTCTATTGCGATTGTCTTGTGACACCGTGGGTGTCCCGTGTTTGCTCATGCTCTAGGCCTACATATGACTATGTTTCTATATACTCACCGCTACTTGTCGATACTGCTGCTTTTCTATAGCTATACTATTATTACTACGGTTTATGACATACTTGATTGTTACTCTAGTGTTATTACTCTAGTTTATGACATACTTGATTACTTTACTCGAGATGTTTCTACTTTGGTTTATGACATACTTGATTGCGACTTTGATGTTTTTATAGTATTACTACGGATTATGACATGATCAACACTTTTCTCTGTTGTTTTTATTTCTATACATATGTATTCTTGCTTATTGTGTGTTGCTTTCTCTTCACGCCATGGTTTCCACCATGCGTAACTCCTTTGCGGTATAGGTTCCCAATGGTGGCCACCATTCTAGCCTTCTATGTGATCCTACGTAGATTATTAGACTTATCACACGTAGGGAGGCCGAGAAAGTGCTCACGGGAGGAAGGGATACTGGAAGGGAGGTAGACATGGAAATGGAAGGGAGGCGGGAGATGAGAGAAGAAATGGTGGGGACAGCTCCGCAGAGAAGAGAAGATGGATGATGAGGAAGGGGAAGCAATAGAAGATGGAGGAGAGGACACGACCAAAGGAATGGTCGCTTGGGTCACGCGAGGAGGAGGAGAGGGAGAAGGGATAGAAGGGACCTCAGCGGTTACAATAGTGGAGACACCCTGAGTGGATGTGCCCGTCGAAACACCTTCCGCCGCTTCTTTCTCTGGGGATACCAGGCTTACAACCTGTTCTTGTGCAGCGGAAGGAGGACTTTCAGGAGCTCCTTCTTGAGCAGTGCTCGATTCACCCTCCTTATCCTTGCCTTTGACCTTTGGCAGATGCTTTGGCACGACAGTGCGTTGCTTGATGGTGACGTAGTGAAATCTACCCGAGGTAGATGAGGCCATTCATCCTGCACTGTTGTTACGTCGGCACAAAGTTTCTTTGACCCTTTCTTGATAGTGCAGGCGCTTTAGTTTTCGTCAATCGCAAAGCGGCTAGTTGTCCCCATCCGTATCCAGATATACCTGATCAACTTCTTGATCGGCAGTTTGATAACCCTTTGGAACAATGGCCACGCCGTATTGAGTGATCTCTGCTAAGGCCAAGCGGGAGTGGTCCTTCCTTCTAAGTTCGACCTCATGATATAGGTCGATATAGATGTCCTTGATCTGTGGAATGTGGATCGGATCGAGTTTTGCCTTGGGAGGCAATTCCTTGGATCAAAAGTGGGCCTCGCCAGAAGTTGTGCTTTAGATTGAGCAGTTCTAGCTCGAAACCATTTCCCGGGCTTTGTGGTGAGAGATGCATGTGTATCTGCCCACTGTAAGGGGAAAGGAGTTCCACCCTTCTTTCTCTTCAAGCATTTCTCATGGTATGTTACGAGCTGTTTGGATAGCTCCAACAGGACCAGCTTGGGGCCAGCGTACCTTGGCAATTTAGTGGGCTCACCCAGGAAGTTAGCTGCCCTGAGATAGGTGAAGGTGGGAAATTGTGTAAATAAGGCCCCCCACTTCTCTGTTGTTGCGACAATGCTCTTGGTCGTCCGAGTGTAGAGTCATGTTGGGCCTCGATAGGCGAGGCGATGCCGTAGAAAAAGGCATCGTTGATTTTAGTAAAGCTGTGGGATCTTTGTTCTCAGCTTCAGCTTGGGTAGTATTCATATATTTTTACTTGGGGCCAAACCCCGCATCGGCTCAATCTTTGGATAATCCCTTCCGAGGGCAACATAGACTACGTAGGAGTTCATGTAGAACTCCCGTTGTGGTGAGTTGTTAGAGTTGTTCGAGATATGGTCTTGCTTATTATCTCGCCACTCGAAGCGTTGATCGTACGTTCTTGTTCATGGTCTCCATGTACTGAGCATCCATTTATGAAAGTAATGGGCGTCAGAAAGCCCAAATACTCTGCTTAGGAACGTGATAGTATCACTCAGTTCCTCGGAGAAGTCGCTACGGTGAATAACCTGTGGCCATCTGGTTATCACCTTCTTGTTCTTTAGGTACACCTCATTCATCAGTTGCATGCACTGGTCTTCATTGTCCTCCCAAGCCTTGATGCAATCCTCTTGGCTTACAGCCACAAAGTGTCGGTGGTGAGGGATGCCTAACATGATTTCGAAGTGCCGGGTAGTGAGGTTGATCACGACTTCGCCCTTTTCATTTTGGACACACCTTGTGTCTTTGTTGTAGCAGCGGGCCACTACCATCATGAATTCATTGTTTCTTTGCCCGTGGGGATCCTCCCAAACAAAATGCAGCCACTCGCTACTAATTTGTCCATCAGGGACTCCTGTGACTCACAGTTACGGCCCGAAATCTTCCATATCGATGTGACCGAGCTCAGAGTCTCTTATATCCAGGTCACATTCTGCCTGGGACTCGGGCATTCTGACCCTCTGGTACTTGTATTTCATTTCTTCTTGATAAGCTTAGCTTTACCTTTTGACTTGGTTGGCCTCTTGCTTGATGTAGACATGTGGATCTGAATTCAGTTGCTGATCTACAAGAAGAAGCGAAACCCAACGCAGAAGAGCCATGTCAGCTGTCAGATCTTCCATTAGAACATTACAGAATGAGGAGTTAGCAATTTAAAGGCCTCTGGGCGCAGGGCGCAAGGACACTGCAGGCTGCAGGGTTAATAGAATGGCGCGTTGAAGAAGAGTGTTACAAGAAAGACATTAGCGCCAAAGGGCGCAGGGCGCAAGGATTTTACATATGACAATTTTGTTATTGTAGACAGGGGTGCGCCTGCGCCATCTATATAAGGTTATGCTGGGCGCTAAATAAACTTAGTGTTGCATGGAATCAGGATGCGCCAATGGCGCATGCAATTGGCATGTAACAGGGGATGTTGATGCGCCGAATGGCGCAGGATAAATGCGTGTTGCACTATCTTTCTGCTGTGTGAGGGGAATTTGGCGCGGCGCAGGGAAGGCCTGCATGACACTGTGTTGCTGTAATAGGGTATGCGCCGCGCCAATTTTTAGGATTTACTTGGTTTTCACATGGCGCGGGGATTAAGCGTGTTGCAAGCGGGAAAAGTGCGCCTTCTTGGCGCGACTGTATTTTATGCAGCAGGAGTGGTGATTGCGCCAAGAGAAAAACACAGTTTTAAACTAATCTTTAAGGTTTTCTTTCTTTCCCGACAGGTTTGTGATCTTTCAGGCCTCTTTTTCAGGGATTTTAGATGGTGAAGGGGGCACAAGAAAGAGATCCAGGTTGATTTTTTGAGGCAGAGCCCTCTTGACCAACAGATCTGGAAAGAGGATGAAAACGGTTTGGGGGAAAGGTTGCAAGAACGGTAGGAGGGTTTAATGGATTTGCATATTCATTCTATCCTACCACACAAACAACCAAAACAAAACACAAGAGGAGTAAGAACCACCTACCCGGAATATATAGAATGTGAGAGACGAAGCGGGGTCCACGAACGCGACACAAGGACGACGGGCGTGCTGACAGGTGCAGAGGAATAAAGTTATCACGTGTTTTCTAATTGGTGAAAGTGACAGGGCGGATGCGCCTATATATAGGCAAAGGTGCAATAAATGCGCCAACCACTTTTTCAAGAGGCGCACCGAAACACGTGTCGACACGTAAAACTTTGCGCCCTTCGGCGCGGATAAACGCGTGTCAACACGGGAATACTTGTGCCTTTGGCACAAGTTTACTGTCAACACTTCATTCCTTGCGCCCTTTGGCGCACCAAAACACGGCACAACAATTTAGTTGTTAACATGAAGGTGCATGCGCCTTGGCGCACGCAAGAAAGGCGCATCACGGGAAGGCGCAACAATTGATGTGTTGACACATCAAAGGGTGCGCCAAAGGAAATGAAGTGGGGGCGCCAATTTACTCTGTGTTACAGATAAAAGGTCTCAGCCAAAAAGGACCAGAATGGCTAAGTTCGGAGGACTAGATTTCCGGAAAGGGATTTTGTAACATTCCGAATGCAGAGGGGTCCCTGACGAGGGACCAGGGCAAAACTTTGGTATGGTTACCTATAAAATTGCCCTCGACAATTTTACAGGATAACATGCTTACAACTCAAGTAAAACACACATGTCTTGATTTAGTATTTTTGCAAATATTTGAATGTTTTTGTATTATCACAACACATAACTATGTACAAAAGAGGTGGGTAGCACAAGGCTACCAAGTGTTATCCAACAGAGCCATTATGCGAGGCTTGGAGGCCTAGGGTAGAGTATCATGTCACGAAAGATGAATGCCGAAGGGAGGTGATGGGACCAAGAAGAGCTTAAGCGCTTAGGGGCTAACCATTTTGTCATAGTATATGGATCAGAATGGGGATTATGCTCGTTGTCTTAGTAGTTTGTATGTTTAGATCAATGAGAGTGTGCGATGTAGCATTGCTTAGTTGTAATTACATGTACTGACTTGAGATTGAGCGGGATCATGAACAATTTTGGGCTTATGATAGCGGTAGTTTGTTCTAGATATGGAGTAGGCTCATTCCATTCAATTGTGTTATAATCGATAAGATCTTGAATAAGGCGACAAAATTTTAAGCAATTTGTCATAGAGTGGTGATACATTGATGATAAGCACAATGGTCATTAACATTGACCTTGCCTTGGGGTCTACTCATATCAACCTCAAATAGAGGAGGGAGAGATATGATATTGTACTAGAGCAATTGTTTCAATACAACACGAGGAGGGTGGGCAATGGGTGAATTGACGACGCATGGGTTGGGGTTGCTGACTTAACAGGTTGTGAGATAACATTGACGATATCTTTGGAAGTAGATTGGACCTCATTATGCTTGTGTTTGAATGTGGGTTTGCTTGAAAACTTAGCAATAGATGCGGGAGGAGGGCTAACAACGTACTTAAAAGGGAGGGGTCCCATGAAAGTAGATAAAGAGATCCGCCATGAGAAAATTGTAGTCAATGGGGGTAATGAAAAGGTGAGTAGCATGAAACCAAGGTTTCTAAGAAGGATATTGTAGTTAGGATTATAGGAGACAACATAGCAAGCGGTGCGGAAAATCTTAGGGCCAATAGTGATGAGCGAGAATGATAGAACCAAGAACTTTACGAGGGACGTTGTTAGATACTTAGATGGTAAGACTAGGGTGAGATCCTGAATTGACAACCCAAGAGCATGTACAAGAGAGATGGTACAAACATTTAGATAAGAATGTGTATCGATTAAAACACGTTTGACAAGGTGCTTTTCACAAAGTCCTACACATATTGTGTAGTTCCATTGCCAATAATAGGCTTAGGTAGGGGTACCGTATGATGGTTATCACAATGGAAATATAGAACCTTTGGCAAGATGGATGAAGCATGGTGGTAGACCGTAGGACTCGGAGTATTAGGATGTATCCGAGTAGCATGGAGGAGCTGAAAGAATGAATCTTTGCATTGGGGGTGTCGCTTAAGATACTCAAAGAGGGATATAGCATAATCCTTGGAGGATGCCACGATGTTAAGCAAGAGAAGGCATAAGCCAAGAAAAAGGAGCATGTACCCAAATAGAAACCCTAAGTCAACTAGGGTTTTGAGATCAGCAGAGCCTAATATGCAAGGAAATAAGAAGATCCTAGATTAGGTTAAGGGTTGATCAAAAGTGGGTTCACCAAAATGTTTAACCCTAAATTAAATTTCTAGTTCAATTTAATTAGGTGTATGATATATTAGAGTTGATTATTGATCTAACAAGGATGATACAATATAAACACTAAATCAAATTTATAACTCAGATTAGATAAGAAAGATTGCAACACACCACTTAACCTAACATGCAATTAAAAGTAAAAAAAGAGGTATAGAGGCACTTAACTTGCCACAACCAATTTTTGGAAAGATTTGAGACTTTATAATACAAAAATCGGAAGAATTGAACATGGGAAACCCTCGTAAATTGGGCTGGAATTGGAAATTGCTTGGGTCGGGCCGTCTGCATACAACACATTTAGGACCGTGCATCGGGTTGTAGGACCTCCTATACGGTCTTGGACACCTTTGAGACAACCTTTGTAACTTTTGGGTAGCTCGCTTTCTGGGTTTTGTCTGTCATCTGTCAAACCCAAGTTGTCGCACATGCAACAAAGCTCTGTGTGCCGATCATCATCTCAAAACCCTAGTCATGGATGAAGAGTATTGCAAAACAAATATTAGTAGGATTATGGGCACCCTCGTGCATCGCCGATGTTGGCACTACTCGAAGAGGCCTCAAACCGCATGTTGTTCTCCACCTAACATGTGATATCTAGATAGATCAATTAGATTTGGCAATTGCTTTGACCATGCTTGCTTTGACTTGGCTCTTGCTAAAAACACTTGGAGAGAGGATGTTTGGATGCTTGTAGATGAGAGAGATGACTACCTTGACCTGGTTTGTAGCTTCATACCTGATGTGAGTGCTGCCCAATGATTGTAGATGTGCAATTATGAGATTTAGGGAGCTTTGAATGCCTTTTGCAAGTGTATGAAGTGAGTGCTTTAATGCATTGCCTTAGGAGTTCCCAGGTTAGCAATCGAGGTAGTGTTTACTTGCTTATATAGGGTTCCGTAGATGATTTATCTAAGAAAAGCTGACCTAGAGGAAGTATCAAACCAAGATCGTACAAAGAGGTCAGGACTCTATGGTACGGTCTTGGACAGGAGTAGGGAATATGCTAAATGAGATTTGGAAAAAAAAATTTGACTTGTTCTATTGTCTAAAATGAGGATGTTATATTTTGGAACCCGGTAAAGATATTTTATATAGATTTTGTTCATTGAATTATCGGGATGTCTTGACATGTCGGTGTAGAAAGATAAACAAGCTAAACAATGTACCTTAGAAGGTGCTAAGTGGGAATGGAGAAGTTGTGTTTAGTGTAATAAGAGCGCATAGTCAAATCAAGGGTTATCAAAGTGTAAATACCAAATTTGAGTGTCGACATTGACTTTCGTTTCTACAAAATTTCAAAAGGGGCACTTAAGCACTCTTCTCACTCTCTCCGATGTTGAGGTGTACTGAAAACTTTAGTCTCTCATTTGGCACAAATTGGGTATCGAGCACCCTCGATCCTCTAGCATTTGGGCAACAACTCCAAATCTCCAAGGCACGACAAGAGCGAGCTCACCCTCCCACCCCCTTCGCAAATTGAGCGAGTGTATTCCTTCCATGTTTTGCAATTCCTTTTTGCAAATTCAAAGTTCTGAAAGCATTATTTATATCTTGAGTTATGGTCCAATTTTTATCATAGACATTGACTGCACTCAGTGTTGTAGGTTTCATCATAGAGCATGCCAACACCAACACATTAGAGAACCACTATCGAGTGAAGACAAAGTGTGTGTGCACAATTAGATATGTTTTCTCTTTAAACATGCAATTTTCAATTACAAACTTAAAGGGGGAAAATGTAGACACTAAAATTTGGTAACTTGTCCTTTTGCAATGCCAAGTTTGACTATGCTCCCTTACTAAGACAAATGCTCACATTCAAAATCCAATTAGTTCATCTCTCTAGCTCTTTTGTGACTTGCTTATCTTTACACTCTACTCTATCATCAATTAAAATAATATTATCAGATCAAAGTAGTAAACAACTTTTGTGCTTCATGTCACTTCTATTCCACTTTTCCTTTTTTATGTAGGACCGTACAAATGGGTCGGGATGTGGGGTCTGGTCTTGGCCGATCTGTATGGTCCTATCCCTTTAAGTTCTCCGACTTTGTTTTCAATTTGAATATCTTCAGTGATTCGCTTCATCTTCTTAGGGTTGTCCTTATCAAAACATTTCACCTACGAAAGACTATATAAGCAAGTCAATGTCACTTTATAACTCACCTAACACTCTTACAAGCTCCTATTGCAAATATCATTCCAAAAGCACTCAAGGGTTCCCTAAATTTGCCCAAATCAATTGCACATCAATTAGAGTAGTCCCTACTATAGATCTGAAGCACTCAACCAGGTCAAAGAGTCTAACTTCCTCCATTTCCAAGCATGCAAAGGTCATAGATTCATGTCTTAGTAAGAGCAAAGTCACTCCAAACATTGTTCAAGGGTTTTAAGGAACAAAGGGTTAGGTCATGTAGCTAAGGCACACCACATCACACACTCTACTATTGTGTTGGGTACATTTTATACTATACAATTAGCTCACTATCTTGGTGTCAAGAGACACGAGGGAACCCCTAGGGGGTTGGCTAGTTATTCACACTTACATAAGCACCTAGGAAAACTACACAAGGCTTGATCCTGCAACGAAGTCCTATAGTGTAGTGATTGGATTGGTTGATAGTTTGGGAGTCGATGGCAAAGGGTAGTCCAACCTCACCACACATGTTTTCTCCTTTTGGTTTGCTAATGCTCTAATGAAGGGTTCTATAAGTTGTTAGGGTTTCCACTTTGTTGTAGGTGATTATAGACCTTCCAGAAGTTGTGTGAGCAAGAGTGACATACGGTGAATATCATTTCCAGGCAAGAGAAGCACACAAGAAGTTATAGACCTAGGCGCTTAAGAGTCCAACACCATGTAGATCCAGTCAACTTATGTACAATTCTAGTCTAGACATTTGTTAAATAGCTGTATGGTCCTACCCTGCTGCTCATTTTCTAGTTCTAGAATTTGCACCAAAGCATTTCCAAATTCTGATATGCTGTTTCACTTTTTGCACACCTAGATCCTCTTTGTTCCAGCCTATGCGGCTAAGTCTTCTTATCCCATATGTATTTGAGCTATAAATTATCGTTTTGTTAAGCTGATTTTAAGTGTTAGTGTATTCTTTTGATTGTGAATGATTATTGTTGGAAGTTAATTAATCAAAATAGTCCCCTATACAAACCCTTACATCCTTTCTATTGTTGTGCACTCCCATAACACTATAGTTTAATTAGGGTACAAATTATGATTAAGTAAGATTAATACTCCATGGGATGCGATGGGAATTATTAGGAACAAGGAGATTTAATTAATCATATAAGAGATGTTAAATTGGCTTGGATTAACTTGTAGAAGCAAATTGAGGGGAATTAAAAGGGAATTTAGTGTGATTTAATGAGAAGCGATTGAAGAGGGTTTAATTAATGAAAATTCATTAATTATCAGCGAAAGGAGGAATCTAATTAATGATTGGAGGGTCATTAATTAATATAAGGGGGAATATAGTTACTTAATGAAGGTTTAATAATTAATAGATGAAGAGGGATGTTAATATGATTTGTGCGCCTTTAGTGTAAATTTAGTGTGCAGATTTAGGGTGTCTACACCCACCCTTAAGTGCAACTTAAGGAGGCCTATACATGACAAGAAGGCTAAGAATCCTCCAAAAATGACTCTCGACAACTAGGCCTAATGAGGTACCCATGTAAAAAAGGTGCATTGGAAAAAATGAGATGTGTTGCGAGGGTCTCTAAAAAATCAGTAAATCAACATAAGTGACTGGTGGTGTTGAGATATGTCACAACATGCCTTGAGAAGTAGTACATACTACAAATAGACAAGTAGTACAACAAAATGCTGAATGAGGATGTGCGGTGGATGGGTTGGAAATCATCAGCACCATCGAAGAGATGTGCATTGGATGGGTTGAAAAACATCTCCACTCATGAAGGTTGCACCTTATGGGTTGAAAATCATCACCACCATTGAAGGTTGCATTGGATGGGTTGGAAATTATCATCACCATTGAAGAGATGTGTCTTGGATGAGTTGAAAACATCTCCACCATTGAAGGTTGCACCAAGATGGGTTGAAAATCATCACCACCATTGAAGGTTTCATTGGTTGGGTTGAAAATCGTCACCACCACCGAAGGTGCAAGAGGATGACCAAAAGGTGAAGGACTCCTTAAAGAATGCACTACATGGATTGGAAACCATCACCACCACACAAAGTGCAAAAAGAGTTCGCAAAATGAATGCCATCAATTGAATATAATGGAATGGAAGATTTTAATGGCGTCTGCGAGACTGGGACTGTACATGGGACTAAGTACAAAATTAAAACATAGTTACCTAAGACTTCGGGATGGCGGGACGGGTTTCTAAGACGGCAAAATTTTCTAAATTTTGGGGGGGGGACGGTGAGGGGACGACTAATTAAAAAATATATAAATATTTAAAATATAAAGATATAGTGACTAAACTATATAAATAAGCTGAAATAAAACCATTTGAGATTTAAATAAGGTGAAACTTGAACTCATAAACATCAAATACATTCCTTAATACCATAATATCAATATGTTAATGTAAGTTACATATGTCATATTTGAATTTTGAATTTGAGACAAGCTGAAATAAATTATAAAACCATTCTAAATTATGATTGATCAAGTGACAATAGTTGATATTCATATCATAATATTCATATCAAAAAAAAAGAGGACAACTACAAGTATTAGCCTAAAAATCAGAATCAACATCTGAAGCAATATCCATGAACTCCTCGTTGGAACTAGCATCCTCGTCCTCAAAGGTAAGCCCAATCAATCCCCGTTGCACAATATTGTCCTCTTCAACCTGCTTTGACTCCTCGGGATCTACATCCCACTATAATGTTGGGGTCTGTTTGTACTCAGGTGTCTTGCGATCCATAAGACGCAAAACACTGTGTATAGCTACAAGCTTCTCCGCTCTTGCAAAGGTAAGCCTATTCCTCTTAACGAGTAGATCCAACCATATGTAGACCGGTTCCTCTCGGAGGCGGAGGAGCTAGAAACTTGGGAAAGGAGGCGAATGGCAAGTGGTCGCAACAGTCCTGGAAGCCCATACAGTCGCCACCAACTCACTTGGCTTCTCTTGTGCCAATGTTACCCTATCCACCTTTTTGATGTTTTGTACCCATCAAGTTCAGTGAAGTCGAGCCACTCCAACTTGATATGTGAAGCCTCTTGTGGACTGTACATTTTTTAAAGGCCTTCATAAGGCCCTTCTTCACCTCATCATCATCCAAAGGGATAACTCTTTCTGGCCTCTCCACATACCATTTGGGATTCAGTGCATACGCAACCATATGAAGAGGGGTGTTCAACTTCTCCCATCTCTGTTGAATAATGGGCTGTATATGTTCATTATAGAACTCCAAAGTGGGGTCCCTCACCCGAATAGCTGCCTTCATTTGCCCAAGCATGCTGTCAATGCACTCATAGATCTCACCAAGATTGGGGCTGTTAGAATCCCCATATTTGATGACACTAAAAATTGGAGCTATGATTGATATGATGTATTTCATATCAACCCAAAATGTTTCCCTCAACACCACTTCCTTCACTCTTTTCCCTTGATCTATCTTGGACTCATGCCACCTAGTCCAATCCTGTGTCATAATCATAATTTGCAGGGGCTCTTGCAACTTAGACATACTTTCCAACAAAATAAAATAGGATGCAGAGCGGGTGTCAACTGGTTTCAGAAATTCCTTCTTCGAAAAATTTCGAAAAAGTGCCAATGATTTGTGGTGATTACATATGAACTTCTGCACGTCCCTGGCCTCAGTCACTATCTGGTTGACCCATTGAATCTTCCCTATGTCTTTTAGTGCATTGTTCATGGCATGCACACAACATGGAGTCCAATAAATATGCCTATACTCTCGCTCCACTAGCTTGCCTGTTGCTCTGCACACATAAGCTGCATCCGTGACAACCTGTACAACGTTTGAAGGTCCAACCTCCTCAATGGCATCCTTCAAAATCTGAAATTGGAACTCAACATCTTTCCGCTTCCCAGAACAATCAATTGCTCTCAAGAAGTATGGTCCATCTTTGCAAGAGACAATGATATTGATGAGAGGACGGTGTCTAATATCCGTCCACCCATCCATGATAATGCTACATCCATGTGACACCCATGTCACCTTCATCTCCTCCATCAACAGATTAACCTTGGAATAGTTTCTATCCAAGATTGTTGTCCTCAATTTTGTGTCTCCAGGAGGCACATAACTTGTACCTGTTTTTGCTACCTTAGCCATAGCCTCCTTGTAATAAGGAGAGCGAGCGACATTAAATAGAATCCTAGCAGCATATAAAAATTTCCCAATAGCATCATTTGCCTCTTCCCTTGCCTTTGAATAAAACATGTCTAGAACTGTATTGGGTGCTACCCCCATGGCCTTTCTCTTCCCTCTGCTTTCCACATTTGACAAAACTAGAACCAAACAAAGTATTACTATGTTTGCTAGTCCTATGAGAGCTCAAAGGAGTATTAGTCGTAGAACCACGAACTTCTGACACATTGTCCATGGTATTTCCATTGAAGATTCTCACCATCTCAGCTCTCTGCTCTAGTGAAAGGCCCTTACAAATGCCAACCCCCTTCCTGTAAGGTGCAACAAGTGTGCATTGGTCCTAGTGATGCTGCCATGCCAAGTCAGTGCACATATGTTGCACTTCCATACTTTGCTCCCCCTCCAGACTTGGGGTTCTCAATTATTTGGGCAAATTGTTGCAATGGCTTCTTCTTATCAAATGGTCCAATGGCAAATTTGGACAACATTTGAGAGGGGCAATTGGTAGCACTACTAGCTGAACTACCAGTTGCCGTTGCCATTACATCTTGTCTCCCTTCTCCACTTTCCCCCATTGTGGCATCACCAACACTTCCACCTATCTCAAGTTCCTGTTCAACCCTCTCCTGCTCTGATTCATACTCATACTCAGAAGAAGAACTCATGGTGATGATTGCTGCAATGAATAAAAAACAACCATAACTATATGATTGATTGATTATGTAATGAATTAATTTAAAAAAAAGTATAAGCAATGATCATAATTTTAATTTTAATTTATAAACAATGAAAACAACCACAAGTTACAACCAAACCCTATGCAGTTACCAGTATGCAATATGTTTTTTTTTTTAACTTTTAAAATGTAATTAAAAAAAAATGTAACCAATATGCATTTCGTAAAAGCCTACAAACTATAAACATGATTACATTGTGAATGTAGATACAAAAACTTAAAAACAACCCCTAAAAAATGCAAATATAATATAAATTTTAAACTGGAAATAAATGTAATTAAAAAAAAAACGTAACCAGTTACAACTAAACCCTATGCAATATGCATTTTTTAAAATCCTACAAACTATAAACGTGATAACATTGTGAATGTAGATACTGATTGCTAAAAAACAACCCCAAAAAAATGCAGATAGAATCTAAATTTAAAAAAAAAAAGACTTTAACAAGTATTGTAAGCAAATAAAATTATAAATACCTCTTGCTTGCTCTTGCTCTTGCTCTCCTTCTTGCTTGGTGTGAATATGAAATGAGCCCATAATGTAAATTTATAACATAGAATTGCACTTTTAGGGTTAGGGTTAGGTTAGGAATGTTTCTTTTAAGTTATAAGTGCTTTGCAATAAAAAAATAGTTTTAAGTGTTTTAAGTATGTTTTTAAAAAAAAGCAGCGATCAGCCGCTTGCAGGGACGCGGGACGTCCTGGGAAATTCCGGGGGCGTCTAGACGTCGCCAACATCCTGGATGTCCCCAATGCTTCCGAAGCATCCCCCACCTTTTCAAACGTCCCCAAGCGTTTCCGGGACCTCTCGCACAGTGGGAAACGTGGGGGAAACGTTTCCCCCACATCCCGTCCCCACGTCCCCGGTATGTCCGAGACATCCCGGACTTGTAAAATATGGGGGGTGCGTCCCCGTGTAACATTGAATTAAGATAAGTGGAAACAACTGTTTGACATGACTGTTCGGTTATTCATGTGGACAGTTGGCTTCTTTTAGGATGTTAGTCCTACTATGGATTTTGATCATTCGTTGTTTTCTTAAGTCTCTTGTCCTGAACAACTCGGCTAGGTTGACAAATTTTAGGTTGTTCTTGTAATTTATTCATATGTAGTTGTAGGCTGCGCACTCCATGGTGTAGTGCCATTCTGTTTCCACCATGCCTTGACTACAAAATATGCATATTCTCCTTTCCCATTCTTCTTTTGGCATTGTCCATCTGCCGGTTTCACATCTAAGATGATGTGAGATAGTCCTTAGTTGAGCCATTAACATCTTTGCTTTCTATTTTTCCCCTGTGTTGGACTTTTCATTATGGTCCCACGTGCGATTAATTTTTTTGACATAATATTCTTTTTTCTGCCCAAGTTTCTGATAACACCTTACACCTTTATACCTGTATACTGTATCTTGAAAACTTCTATATCATATAAACAGTAAGTACATCATTAGTGAAAACATTGCCAAGAACCTTTCTCAATCATAAAGATGTCAATGAGGATCTTTCATACAAACAGTTTTCAATTGAATCAAGTGTCTCAGCAAGCTCTTTCTCAAATCACAAATATTGAAAATGAGAATCCGATCAAGAATTTGGTCTTTAAGACCTTTGTTCCAACCAATACCTCCAACTACTGTCACCTTAGCAATTCACGGTCCCTTCATCAAATGACAATCAATAAAGAGATCCAAATCCTATTGTACACTTCTTGAATCTTCATCTTTAAGACACATTTCTCAAATGGTTTGGACTGCTATACTAGCACCTTCATCTTGATTTGAATACCACCATTGTCTCTATATGCTTGGTATCATCATTCCCCTTGTTCCCATAAGCTTGAATACACCTTCTTTGCATCTTTTGACCTGCACAATTACCTTTCAACATTGAAAATGTCTAAACATTAGTATGCTCTTGCACAACTATTATTCATTCTTGAAAGAGAGTGTAATTCTGAGTTACACCTGCATAACTGTCCCGTTTTGATCATATACATAATCATTGCTTTGAATACTTTACCAAGTCGTGTCCCTTTATAAAATAGTTTCCAATTGTATTCTTGAGTGCATTCCATTACTTATCATATAAACATATTCCTTCTTCATTCAACATTCAACTGTAGACACACTTAAAACTCTGTCCCTTTGCTAATAGCATAAGACTGTCATAGTGGTCTTTTGGTGATATCTTACTTATCAAGCATTTACTCCTTGAGATTTCTTCAATGTTGTACCTTGTATTAAATTCCTTCTACATTACTTCTCACTATGAAAGTTACACCTATTCTATACTCCTTTCATAACTCTGCCTTCTTGTGCCAATTAGGTCTGTTATAGGATCAATTTAGGTCTAGATTTTTATAAAATCAGTTTCCTTCTTCATTGTTAAACTTTTCTGACACCCTTTATCCCCATTAAGAGGTCTACCAAGTTTCATAGCTCAATTGTTTATGGATTATACCTAGTTCACTTTTATTTGACCAATTAGGCCTTCGGCATATTTTGGACTGTGCCTGTCCAAACTGTCAGAGAAATCTCTCTCCTGAAGACATGACATATTATGAAACCTTTTGAATCTTAAATTAGACCCCTGTAGATTATATGTTCCAATTTTCAGGTTTTAACTCCTTCAAATGGTAGAGATATAGTGATTTTATTCAAAACCCTAGGTTAGGTTCTATAGAAACCCGATAGGAAGATAATTTGATGTATCTTTCTTATTTCGCCTTTTTAAGGCCTCAACCCAGTTTAGTAAGCTCTGAGGGACTCTTCTAAAACTTTCTTCTTCAACACTTTAGGCTTGAAACCCTTTAGTTAAGTCTGCACAATGAGGTTTCTATAGAAATACATGAAATGACAAGAACACAGACAATCTTCACTGTTATTGCAAGATATTATGGATTCTTATTACAAATTCGTTCTTTGATCCTTTTTATATGCATCAACTACATCAAATGAATTCAGAACAGGAGGATTTACAAGTTACGACCACTTCTCACTAATTTCTTCTTAAGACAGTTTGACTGACAAAGTTTTTCCTAAGTAGCCGATACGGCACCCCTAGACCCCCTGGAGCGGGTACGGCACGTTTCGGGAGTGGGAGCGGCGACGGGAGCGGCCAGGCAGGTCCGGATACGGCTGGATACTTCTGCAGCCGTACCCAGCCGTTTCCTGCCGTTTCCTGGCCCAAAACTGTGTTTTTTTAGTTTTTATTTTTAATTTTTTTAATTTTAAATTCTGGTTTAAATTTAATATATCATTACAGCAGAAATTACAGTTTTCACAGCACCATTATTCTACAGAAGGTATAGTTTAAATTTAATATATCATTACAACAGAAATTATAGTTTTCACAGCACCATTATTCTACAGAAGGTATTTTTTAAATTTAATATATCATTACAGCAGAAATTACAGTTTTCACAGCACCATTATTCTACAGAAGGTATATTTTAAATTTAATATATCATTACAGCAGAAATTACAGTTTTCGCAGCACCATTATTCTACAGAAGGTACCAAGTACAAGCCATCATAAACATGGATAAAAATAGCATGTATGAGATAAATCATAAATGTAATAAACACCTCAACTAGATATGGTAGGGACAATTGAAATTATGAATGTATGAGTAGTTTGTTGTGGCTATTTAGCTTGTTTTGTTTTTCATATGCATAATATGTGGTTAATTCTTATTTAGAAGGCTGAAATTTATATATTTTTTAATTTTTATATATTTTTTGTACTGCCGTATCCTACGCTGTATCCGAGCCCAATTTTTTTGCCATTTCCGCGTATCGGATACTCCGTACCCGCTCCCGTATCCAAAACATATCGGCTACTTAGAGTTTCTCTCATAATTACACACTTACCATTTAAGCTTGCATTGAGAATCTCTATTGATGTGTCTTATCATCATATCTGCATTCTTTATTCATACAATTGCTCATGTCTCTGTAGTCATATGCAATTCACATGCATTCAAATATGGAATCAAACCCAATCAACTTTCATAGTAACTTTCATGCAAAGCTAATCTATCATTAACACAAGAAACCTATTTTGAACCAGAAGCAAATGCAACATCAACTTTTAAGGACACCACCTGTCTAGTTTAAGACTCAAAATGACAAGAGTACATATTGAAGCAAAGACTTATCTGTATTTTCATGACTTCCTTGACTTTCATACAGATCTTTGGAGCCATCATGGCTCTTTCCTTCATTACAATCACTATCTTCCTAATCTACCTCTTACCTGCTGTTCTTTATATTACTAACTACTCCTCCATACATTTTTTTAACTTATTTGACATTTTTCAAGGATAATTCGGTTCTACCAACCTCAAGGCAATTTTCCTTATCTTGGCAAATTTCAACAATCTTGCCTCAACTCATGGGATAAACTAATCTTCACCGTCTCCTACGTTGACTTGATAAGTCAAGAAGGTTCTTGAACTGAATTTACATGGATATGGAGGTGAAATACATTTACAACACAATATTAATGTCTTATGACCATACAACATAGTTTTTGATAAGAACCTTGCATATAATAAATCAATAAATTGCAGAAGATAACACAACACCAGATATATGTGGGGCCAAGATGCCCAAATAATCAATATATGCAGAATAATACCCTTAAGGTAGGGCGACACCATACAATGCTCCTTAAGGAAGGATTAACTCCACAATCTCCCAAGATGGGAATCCACTTCGAGGGGACACCTCCAATATACCTCTACCAAGTAGAAGACTCAACTCAAACATACATTACCCTCATAATGATACTCACATCCTTTAAATAGGATGGGTAACACCTAATCCCAATGTAGGCCGACCCATTACCCAATATAATTAATTCCTATGTGAGCCCATATAACTAAGGGGATGTGTGCCACATGTCGGCATCTCCATCAACCCATATACATTATATTATCATATCCCATGTGAACCCATACATATAACTAAGGGGATGTGTGCCACATGTCAACATCTCCATCAACCCATATATATTATATTATCATATCCCAAGGTACATAGCATTGCCTCCCTCTTTGACATGTTTCGTCCCGAAACATAAGAAGAAGCCATATAATGAGTGTGCTTTAAATTATTGCACACTTGTCGCCATGCTCGATCATCTAACCACCCATATGAAATCCTAGTGGGTGATGTTACTCCAAACATGATTCCATATTCCATTGTGCTCATCTGATTCCATCCTGGTCCATATGTGTTCCTCCTTGGCATCCATGCATATCCATAATTATTATTCATGTGATTCCATGACATATAATTATTGTTCCATTGATTCCATGTATAGCCAAAATTATTACTCCTCCAATTCCCTGTATATCCATATAGATTGTTGCCCTTGTGTGTCCTAGCATGTCTCCATGATTTTTTCCTCTCATGATGATGTGGGTGTCTATATGGTGCAACCTTAGTATGCTCAACCTTATCAATCTTTTCCTCCACTTTCTTTTCCTCTTCCAACTTGTTTTTATTTCTTTTTCTCTTGAGTAGAGAAACTATTTTTTACTTTTTCATCATGTTCTTCATCCTCTCCTTCTGATTCATCCTTATTCCCTTCTTCACCATCTTCAAATTCATCTTCATGATCCAATTTTACATTATTTTTTTCCTTGCTAAGTGTGATATCTTGCAATATAATTTTCTTTCTTTTTTGTACTATAATTTCATGAATTTCTTTTGCACATTAATATTAACTGTTCCCAATGTCTCTAACCAAGGATATCTGAGAACAATATCCATACCATCCATATCTAAAGCATAAAAATCTGAATGTAAAACATATTTATCCATAGAAATCTTTAAATCTTCAAAAACTTGAATATGCTTACCATCCATTTGAGATTCCTTGATATGCTTTGTTTGCACATGTAGATTGTGAGTTACATCCATATTGATGAAGTTATATTTGCTACTAGGGTTTATGGAAACAATTACCTTTTTCTTTGAATCCACCCTTCAAACTCGAAATATTGAAGCTTCCTTCCTGGAGATGCACTATCTGTGTAAGCAGACTTCATCATCAACATTTTCTTCTTCTTCATCATCAACATTTTTTCTTCTTCTTCTTCTTCTTTTGATCTTTGCTTCTTCTTGTTCTTGTTGTTGTTGTTGTTCTTCTTCTTCTTTAACAAAATTGTGTTTCTTTTTTGTTTCCCATCTAGCTAAGAAAATATCCTCCATTTCCTCCCAATCCCAATCCAATAGATCTATATCCAAATAAGAATACCAATGTCGCGCTTTCCCACCAAGATGAAGATAAAAACTAACCCATACTAAACATTCTTCAAAATACATTTGTTTAAATTGTATCCACCATTTTTTTGCATCAATTTCCCCATTACCATAGAAAATTGGTATATCCATGATGCATAAAAATTAGGGTTTCACAAACTTACTCCTTTGACCAATATTTTACCTGATGATTTCGTCAATCATTTAACCTCAAATTTGAAACCACAAAGAAGTAACCCCTGCTAAAATTTTGAGAGATTTCCAAAAATGTAAGAAATTCAAGGAAAATTCCTCAAATTGCGGCTTGTGGAGTAAAATAGTGAAAAACAATAAAACTGAAATAACTCTGTCAAAATAGATCCACAAATTCTGAAATTTTAGTGGTATCACCGTTTAATATATTACCAACAACCCAAAAAAATTATTTCCTAATTCGTCATTATTCAGAAGATATAGACGAAACCTTAGAATTAGGGTTTCCACTCTAAAATGGACACAACTTTTGCAAAACAGCTCCAAAAAATCTGAAATTTGGAGGGAAGATCACTTGAACTATGTATCCACTCCCCAAAAAAATCTCGAAAAATTCCAAGTCGATCTCCAGATATAGACGAATCACCAACATTAGGGTTTCATCCCACAAATTGCCCGGATCACTGCTCTGATACCACTTGATAAGAACCTTGCATATAATAAATCACTAAATTGCGGAAGATAATACAACACTAGATATATGTGGAGCCAGTATGCCCAAATAATCAATATATGCAGAATAATACCCTTAAGGTAGGGCGACACCATTTGAGTGCTCCTTAAGGAAGGAGTAACTCCACAATCTCCCAAGATGGGAATCCACTTCGAGGGGGACACCTCCAATATACCTCTACCAAGTAGAAGACTCAACTCATACATACATTACCCTCATAATGATACTCACATCCTTTAAATAGGATGTGTAACACCTAATCCCAATGTAGGCCGACCCATTACCCAATATAATTAATTCCTATGTGAGCCCATATAACTAAGAGGATGTGTGCCACATGTCGGCATCTCCATCAACCCATATACATTATATTATCATATCCCATGTGAACCCATACATATAACTAAGGGGATGTGTGCCACATGTCGGCATCTCCATCAACCCATATATATTATATTATCATATCCCAAGGTACATAGCAGTTTTAGGCTTCTTACATATGCTTATTTCCTTAAGACTCATGCTAAGAAATTAAAACTTTCAAACTTACTCATTTTGGAGGGAAAATCAGTTTTGACTCCAATGGACAAATTCAACCCTCCACGGACTCCTATGACCTTATTTCATCTCTTGAAGACATATTTACATGATTTATACAAAGTGTTCATGATGCTCCTACATCAGTTTCTATGTCCACATAGCTTCCTTGAATTTCCCTCTCACATATTTCTTTATTTCCTTATTAGTGTTTGGGCATTCTAGCATGCTAATATTCCATTTGCTCATCCATTTGTTGTTCTGTTTCATCCATGTGTTTTTTCCCTATTTAGCTGTTCCTCTACCACAATTTTGGGCCACCGATGCCATCCCATGTTTTGTGTTTCTTTAGGTAACTCAATAACCGAGTCATCACTACTGCCTCTAACGGGAAAGTGCCCATTTCAGCTAAGAGGATTTCATATGGAATTGAAGTTTTAATTTTAAGATTGCTTGCGATTAAATGCTTTTGAATGCCCTGTAATAAATGATGAAATGAGCCAAGGATAAGCAAGGGGCAAACAACATTTGAAGACAAGAGCGCCAACACACATACCCCCATAATGTTGAATTGGTGGAGTGGACGAAAATATTTGTATGAGTGGAGCTTGGAAGTCCACAACTCTAACACAAGAAGTGACAAATGATGGCACAACTAGTTGTGTGCTTCTCAAATGAGCCAAGCACAATTGTAGATGGATCTTAAGTGGTGTTTGCAATAGGTGCAACACTAAGTGCATTAAATACAAAATTAAACTCATGATCTTGTGAATCAAAGTCTAAAGGTACATCAAGAGGAGCAAAATGAATGACATAAGGTGGACTCGACTCTAATGGAAGGTGTGTTGTCCAATGCGTCAATCGACATTGCAAGAATGCAATTCTGTCTCGCAATGAGTGAATGAAGGCATTTTTGGTGGAAATTAGAGAGAAATAGAGAGTTTTGCTTCTTAATTTTCCTATTCTCTTCAACAAACTTAATCATATTATCTTGAAGTGCACATACTTGAGAGAAAAACAATTCATTTTCCAACCACAAAGTTATTATTGGCTTGGGTGAGGGTGTGGAGATTTTGGCATGCAACCATTACCATGAATCAAGGGAATAAGATACCTTGAAAATGATCTCAAACTAAGCACACTCAAAATATGAGGAAAATTCACTTAATCGCTTGTAATTACATAGCTTTTACATTTGTTTCCCAATTACAATGTTTCATGGAAAGACCAAGATCAAATAGGCACTCATGAATTAAAGAGTGATCCCCCAACAAAATAAGGCGACACTTTATAAAAAGTGCATGTACAAATTGATATACAGTTAAAAATTTGCAAAAACTGGAAAATGACAGTCCTAATATAGAATGGAACTGATTTAAGGCTGCAATGAGTGCACAAAAATACACACTTTCAAAAAACCTAAATTTGTTGGACAAATCAAAAGATATAGCTCATAAAAAGGTCCCAAAAAACAAGAACTAAACAGCTAATTGGGCAAAAGTATAAATTTTGGAAAATCTAGTTACTCAAAAAGTGAGGAACCCATCACAAGTAGATCTTGAAAAATAAGAGTGAAAACAAATCACCCTCCTAGGCCTTTGAGCGAAAGATATGGCCTCCGAAAGTTCGCTACTTCAAAAAGGAGGTCAAATGGAGGAAGGGTGTAATGTCTCCTTTTCGGACATTAATTAATTAAAATATGGGAGACCTTTAATCCACTTTTCCCATGGATTAAAGGATAAGAACTGGGAAAATGTCCTTACTCCTTTTATTTTAAACTTAAATAATTAGTTCTCCTCTTATGTTTTATTTTTAAATATTAAAAGAGGAAATTAATATTCTATTTGGAGTTTGACTTTTCAGGAAAAGAGACCCATATTAAAAGTGACCCTTCTACATGAGAAAATGCGCCAAAGGAAGGAGGGAAACTTGGAGATTTGAAATGCCAAAGCTATATAAGGAGATATGGCGACCCCTTGGGGGCATGTTGAGATTTTATTTAAAAATATCTTCATGCTTGAAAAGGGATGTATGCCCATGTGATCACATTATAAAGGTGTTCTTCAACACCACCATTATTGGAGAGAGTGTGAAGCCTTCTATGCTATTTTTGAGTGAATATTGCATGATATGTTCATTCTAAGATTGACAACTTGGCTTATATATTGGTGCATTAATTTATTGGGTTAAATCTGCATGTTGTGACTCCATTTTAAGTGATATTGGAAGGGTTTGAGGTGTTTTATTCACTGCTGTTCATTGCTGCATTTATTCCAGCTATGGCGACTTGCATGGGGTCATAATTGAACATGTTTTAAGGGTGAATGAGTTAAATATATAATCTGATCTGTATTGACATATTTTTCCAAGTGTGGGACAACTATTTTGGGTGTTGATGGTTAGGAAGAGTTGGTAATAATTTATGCAATTTATTCTAACCCTAGCGATTGGGTTTTGATTTTGGGGGCTGTTTTGAGGTGGTTTCAGTGATAAAAAATTCAGATTCTTAGTTCATTGGAAAGACCTTGATTTCTAGTTTATTGTGCATTTTATTTGGTGGCAAAATATGAAATATTGATCGAGATATTAATTTTGAAGTTTCAAATTGCTGGGTGCAATATTAATTACTTAACTACCGTTAAGAAATCAAATCTGAAAAAATTAATTATCTAATTGGTTCTCCCATCTAACCCACCACTTTGGCTTACTCCAACCCCATTTGGGTTGTATTAAAGCCGACATTGGGTTATTTGAGGTCGAACTAAGAAGAGTTAATCCTTCTAAGTCGATTTGAGTTAATTAATTTGCAGATTTAAATAATATCCCCTTTTGGGATATTACAAAGGGTAGCCCTTGAGAGCTAAAAACTTGAGTGGCATGGTCACATGGACTATTATAGTTAGTGCTCAAGGCTGTGGTGGAGTGGCAAGCCGCATGGGGAACTAGGAGCTGGTGCACGGGGGCTAGTGAACAATGCCCTAAACTTGCCTTCACCCTAATCAAACCCTAGAATGCATGTGCAACTTCAAATGCTTGCAATGGGAGAATCGTTTGGCCAAATTTGGCAAATGAGGATTTTTGGAAAGTTGAATCCAATGATGTACAATTTGAACATTCGTTTTTCAAAACTTCAAAAAATCCACTAATCAGTTTGCTGCTCCTAGCTCCTCCTTGAAGTGCAAAACTTCAAAAAAATCACCAAAAAATCTATATGGCCAAAAAAATCGTTTTAAATTTTTTTGTAGTTTTTCATGTACTTTTTAGGAAAAATACTGGATCATACCCAAAAAATATGGATTTTTTCGAAAATGAAAAAACCAGAAAAAATACCCTAAAATTGTAGTTTGGCTCAAAGTAAAAATATACAATTGGTATTTTTGAAAACCCGAAACAGGGTTAGCTGAAAAACGTGCTAGGGGGTAAAGTTGTGTGGGAATGCCGAGTTTGCTGAAAACTAGCAAAAATCCACAACTGCTACCATAGGAGACTAACTCTGGTACTGTGTAGGACTGCTCTGATACCATGTAGTAAACAAACTCTAAGAACCATGTAGGAAACAAAGAAGTCCCAGAAAATGAAACCTCTGAAGAATTGACTCATTCAAAGCAAACAAAATACACTACAAAAGGTGCGAGGAAAGGATAATCCATTGTTTAATATTTATCCATTCTTAAAATACATGTATGTCTCTCCAAAATATACTAAAAGATGGGTATAAATAGCGTGTGCAAGAGAAAGCTCCCCTTTTCCTATTGGCCACATAGTAGACACATTTGAATAGTTGATATAGAGGTGGCATTTATTATTGGTGGTGGCAATTAATGTTTATGGTATTAATTGCACACTATTCATATTCTAAGCCTACAAGGCACACTTAGTAAAGCTAACCTGACTTGACTTAATAATAGTGCATATAGAATATTGCACCAACACTGCCTAGCTCTGAGCATCACGCGCATTCTGCCAGTGCCAGGATATATGGCACATAGCTCAAAAGGCAATATTAAGCCCTTCACCCAAAATGGGGCTGAGCCCCAATATGAGTCAAGGGTTTCCCCTTGCAGTGAATTTTTGATGATCAATCATGATGCCATTTGACGCAACTGCATGAGCAACATAGGATTGAATGAGCACATTCCAATGTTCCATGCAACCTATACAATATTGCACCGTTATGGGCCATGCGTGTAGCATTTCCATAACATCGGTTGTCTGCATAGCATCTGCAGACATGTTGTGTAGCTCATTCCTGTGCGAAACATCTAGATTATACATTGGCCATATAGACACTTCGTGCCTCACTGTGCCATGCCCTAGGGATTGTGTTGTGCCAGAGCATCTGTCAAATCAACACCATCTTCATTTTGTAGTTCTGTTTACAACTGTTGTAAGTTTGTAACCATTAAAATTCTTAATGATTGTTCTACTCAATCAACATGTATGGGACTTTAACCTGTAGTCTGTAGACAAACTATTAGATTTACACAGCATAGACAAACAGTTCTATCAGAAAATCTTGAAAAATTAAGATCTCAAAGAGTCAATTTTCACTGAACTCCTTGTAATGGCCTTATTTTTATCAAGTAGCAATTTATCCTTGAGGGAAATTTATAGTTAAAATTCTTCATCACATTTTCAAATAACTATGTTTGTGAGTAAGAGCCAGGATTGAAATCTTGTCCAGTTTGTTAGGTCTGCATTTATATTAGTAGCTAGTCCTTGGATTTTTTTTGTAACCAGGCTACCTTTTTTGCAGAGATTCTATATTACCTCCTCCCGAGAGCTGACCCGACTTGATCAAATCACCAAAGCACCAGTCATTCACCATTTCTCAGAGTCCATTGCAGGGTTTGTTACGATTCGATGTTTTAAGAAGGAGGCAAGCTTTTCACAAGTGAATATTGATCGTGTAAACTCTAACCTACGAATGGATTTTCACAACAATGCATCAAATGAATGGCTCGGATATCGCTTGGAGATGATTGGAACCACTGTTCTGTGTGCATCTGCCTTGCTTCTGGTTTGTTTACCAATTGGCATCATCAAACCAGGTATCACAAAATCATTGTGGTGATGTTTTCGTCTTTCCTGCAACACACCTAGGCTCTTTCTGATTTTAAAGCAAGAAAACTTAATTGTGTTCAATGATCTTGTTATTTACATATAAACTATGCTGCATATATTTGAAAACCCCATAAAGTACTGAATTTATCCCTTTTGTGGGATTTTATAGCAATTAATTTTCACAGAATATTTACCACACCATATTTATAAAACTTGATTGATTGAAAAGTCAGCCAACAATCTATATGTAAAGTATTTAAATCCTTAAAGGGTTTTTATGCTACACAGCTTTCCATTGCAGATCTAAGTGCTTACATCTACAGTTTCAGTATCTAGTCCTACAATGGCATATCTATTTGGGTTGCGTCCTTTGAACAAATAATTTAAAACATACTTTACCCTACCCCGTTGGAGACTAAAATTAAGTATCATGCTTAAATTCTAGTTTGTAAGTTTTTAGTTTTCTAACTAATAAGCTGCATCAAGGATTTGCATCTCTACCATTAATTTTCATTACCTAACAGTAAAAATAAGTTTAATGGCAATGATTGTGTTAATTTGTGGAAATGCAGAACTTGTGGGATTATCTTTGTCATATGGCCTGTCTCTCAATGCAATGCTGTTTTGGTCCGTCTGGCTTTCTTGTCTAGTGGAAAATAAGATGGTTTCTGTTGAAAGAATTAGGCAATTTTCAACTATTCCATCTGAAGCAGCATGGATAGTTACAGAGAGAACACCGTCTCCTAACTGGCCACATGAAGGGAATGTTGAGTTGAGGGAGTTGCAGGTATGCTGTAGAAGATATAATACTTTATGATCCAGTCTGTTTGGTCGAGCAAGATACATATTACTTTGAGACTCAAAAGAAGAAAATAATTCAAGTGAAAAAGAACATGGATGTACAGAAAGCAGTGATAAATAATTGTATGAAAAAGGCTAATATATTTCTGTTGTGATAGGTTCGATATCGTCCAAATACTCCCCTAGTTCTGAAAGGCATCAGCCTGAAGATCAGAGGAGGAGACAAGATTGGTGTTGTAGGCCGAACTGGAAGTGGGAAATCAACTCTCATTCAAGCTATGTTTCGGCTTGTGGAACCTGCAGGAGGCAAAATAATTATTGATCAAATAGACATAACCATGTTGGGCCTTCATGATGTGCGATCTCGATTTGGAATCATACCACAAGAGCCTGTTCTTTTCGAGGGTACCATTAGAAGCAACATTGATCCTCTTGGACAATACTCTGATGATCAGATCTGGAAGGTAATGCTATTCATACATTGATCCTTATTTTCTTGTTTATCCTCTTGAAACAACTTTGTGCTTGGTACCTTCTCACAGTAAAATGTATACATATTTGGCAGAAAATAACAGGACTCAAATTTCTGTATCATAATTCTATAACATAATTTGTTATTATTTGTTTTTTCTATCTTTATATGGAAAATTAACATGGAATCAATCTAACTCGGGAAGTTCCAAGTCAATTCCACAAACACATTCCTGCTTAGTTTTAAATATGGCAGGGTAGCTATTTATCCATTTTGCTTACAACTATGGGCTAGACTCTATTTTTCAATTCATAAAGCCACTTGATTGTGTATTATTGTAAACTGGTGATATATTTGGTACTTACAGAGCCTTGAAAGATGCCAGCTCGCAGATGTTATTGCTGCCAAAAATGGAAAGCTCGACTCCTTGGGTATGTTGCAACTGAAATTCAAGTAATAAGCAACTTAAATACTTACTGTATCCTGTCTTCTCTATGTGATTTCAGAGCTAATATTGTGGGCATTTCTTGAAGTGGTTGACAATGGAGACAATTGGAGTGTGGGGCAAAGGCAGCTTCTTTGTTTAGGAAGAGTTATGTTGAAACACAGTCGAATCCTATTTCTAGATGAAGCAACAGCGTCAGTGGATGCACAAACGGATGCTGTGATCCAGAAGATCATACGTAATGACTTCTCTTCTTGTACCATAATCAGCATTGCCCACAGAATACCTACAGTCATGGACTGTGACAAAGTTTTGGTTGTGGATGCAGGTAATGCATCACTAGTAAGTTCCATTGATTTCTCAAGGTTTTTCTTTTTCTTCTGTGGGATTAAACTTGCAATGCACTGCACTGAAACAGGATTTGCTAAGGAGTTTGACCAGCCATCCAAGCTACTACAACGGACATCCTTATTTGGAGCATTAGTCCAGGAGTATGCTACTCGGTCATGTGATGTGTGAATCAAGCATTCGTTTACTGGTTTTGTTCCATGAAGAAGAAAATGTCATTCTTGTATGTCAGAATTTGATCTCAGCTCACCTGTTTCATTCATATTCTGCACTTACTCCTTTTGGGATTCATATTCTGTTTAAAGTTTTTTGAGATTATTTCCATAGATTTTCATTTGCAAAAAACATATGCATGGAGACTTTACTAAGGGTTAAAATCATAATAAATGATGACAACCTTTACAATTTAATCTATGCCTTTTTCTATGTGATTGCCCTATTAATTGCTGTTGGGAAACCAAAGGCCTAGCTCTGCAGAACCGAATTTTATATTTCCTTGAGAAGTATCATTCTTGAGATATTTATCTGCCACAGAATCAGCTCATGCCAGAAAAAATTAAAAATTTAAAACCAGCCATATATTTAACAGTGTGTGTAGATAAGAGTCAAAAACTGAGATTTACTTGCTCCAACAAATCTTGCTGAATTGATGGCCGAGAAAATTATGGGTTTCTAAAATATTCTCAAAACATATTTGAAATCCGACCATTGCTGTTAGGGCTTGGGCCTTTAAACTAATCTGAAAATTTGATTTATGATTTTTAAGACTAGTCGTGCCAATATCTGATGCCAGATGGGAATTTGATGGTGTGGTGGTTCCATAAAGAATAAGTATCACATCGGTTATGATTTATCATGTCTCATTTTTTTAAGATTAATTATTGATAGTAATATTAGAAAAAATGCTCCCGTCAATGAGACAAGAGTGGTTTCGAAGAGGAAGAATAGAAAGGATATGACTTGGGTTCATGCACCCCTTGAATACTTCTAAATGAACTTTGATGGGGTTCTCGGGGAATTCATGATGCCTCTGGTGCTGTATTTATAATTTAGGACTTTACTAGTTGTCTGATTAGAGATGACTTTGTGAAGCTAGTGGACAACTCAAAACAACGAGGCCAGAGTCCAAGCTTCAGTCTTGGGCCTCCGAGCGGGTCTGCAATGTGGTGTTAGAAATTGTAGTTCACAATGTTGGAACTGGGGCATGGCCTTTACCAGCAAAATTGGACTTATGGATGGTGAACATAATCTTTGAGAAGCAAATTCAGTGGCAAACTGGTTGGTAAATGAAGGAATTAACCAACAAGGGTCTTTGCTTATTGACAACACGGCGGGGTCATGGAATGGCCTGAAAGAAAGTTGGATGGGGGAACTCCCCATCCAACATCCTAGACTAGGACCTATCAACTCCTACCCCAATCAATGTAGAAAATTGAAGGAAATGGTGACATATCAATGGGTTGATGATCATCGTTGGATGGATAATAAGAGGGAATGGATTCAGTGGTTGCTTTCTTTCCTTTAATCTTTCGCTGTATGGGCCAAAAATTTGGTACGATTTTATCTTCTTGACAGCCGTCAATTCTCTGATCTAAGCAAGTAGAAAGGGGTGCTTTGGAGTGTTGTTTTAAGTCTGTTAGCTTCTTCATTGCGCCATTCATCGCCCTACATCCTGCTTCCATTTGCTTGCCTTCTTTGCATTTCTTTTCGACATTTCCAATGGAACCATGTTGTTTTCTGTATTGCTTGAAGCGAGAAATGACATTTCAAATCATTTTTATAATTATCCAAACATGGCAAGTAATGTTGTCAATCAAATCAGTTTTGGGGACTGATTATTTGGAATCGGAAATAGGGTGCAGTGTCAATCCAAAGGTGACCTCCATGTTTCATTAGCAATCTTTTGGATCTCATCTAAGGTCATTCAGTGGTTAAAGCCCTTGGTCACCACATCTGACATAAATTCAGGAGGGACTAGATGCTATCACGGAACTTTCTTGTCTCATGGGCTGGAAGCAGGGGATTAGTATCAATGGCAACCTTTAAGGAGTTAGAGGGTCATTTCTTTCAGTTGGTTAAGCATGAAAAAGCGGTCGGGAATTTCTATCCTCATATAACCATGTTTGGGGAGGTGACAAGCAGTCTGCTTGTGAATTTTAGTCCCTTCATAGACAGGTTGAGTCTTCAACACTCAGATCAGATAGGGGATGGCAAAAGTTGGAGCAAAGGCGGTAAAGTTGCTCAAATGTTTGGCTGGTGTTTGAGAGAATAAGGGAGAGGGTCAGCAACATGGGAGAAAGGTATTAAAAAAACATTCGATTTTGGGCAACGAGCAAACAACCAATGGGATGCTGCTTGCAAAGAATCAATTAGGTAATTAAGGGCTCCACAAGGTTGTATCTTTCTTCTTTCAGGCGTTATCATGTAAAGTTGGTTTTGATGTTTTAATGTCTTGGCGGCATGTTCCTTCTACGCTTGGTAGAGATGTTTTTGTAAGCTTCAGAAACTTGGTTTCCTCTAGCTTAGATAAAAAGCTTACTCCTAGTAGTCTTGGAAGTGTGGAATACTTTGAATGTTGGCCCGTGGATTTATGATTATGTAATACTATTATTTTTAAAGTTAATATAATGGGCGAGGACCCTTTTCAACCCTAGGTCAATCAATTTTTATTATTAATGTAATTATGATGAATGAATTTCAATCAAATTGTAACACACATACTCATTATATTTGAGTCTAATTATGTATGCAAGACAATAATCAAATCTAATAAATTAATCAAAAACCATAGAAAGGAGGTGCCATGCAAGTTTTATAGGTGTATCTTGAATATCATGAGATATGGTGATGATCATCACGATCAAACAATGAAAATGTGCATCTAGATGTGATGCAAAGTCGATCCAAAAATTTTATGTCAAAAATAAACTATCTAGAGTATTTTGCACTCTCTCATCCGTGTCCCAAACATATGGTCACCCATGAAGAAGTGGAAGACGTGCCAATTTTTTTGACAACTGCATTCTCATGGTTTTGATCTTCAAAAACCTATCAAATTTATGAAATATGACTTATGGCGTCTGAAATATCCAATTTTGTTTTCCATATGATATTTGATTCCTTTCTACTTTAGAGTTAATGGGGAATGTTGTAGATGACATGTCACTAAAATCTGAATTTAGAAGTGCATCACCAAAGACAACCACCATAACCTTGAAATTTGGTAGTGATTAGACAAGTTTTTCATGACCGATCAGTACTCCCATGACGCTATCCAAAGCATCTTGTTAAACACACACTATCACGTGGGAGGGGGTGGGAGGTGAATTAGTATAAGATAAACTTTTAATATTGTGTTCCTCTTGTGTTGCATAATTTTTAGATCTTGTGAGTTGATTGTTGTTCCAACTATTAACGGCGGGGAGGGGGTGGCGGGGTGTCGGGGGTGATTTTAATAATTCAAAATTTTAATATTGCATTCCTCTCGTGTTGCATAATTTTTAGATCTTGTGAGATGATTGTTGTTCTAACTATTAAAGTGGGGGTGGGGTGTGAATCAATATAAGATAAACTTTTAATAATTCAAAACTTTAATAGTCAGAACAACAACAATCTCACAAGATCTAAAAATTATGCAACACAAGAGGAACACAATATTTACGTGGAAACCCTTTCGGAAAAAACCACAACAAAATATTTGCTTATATATATAAAACTCTTTTACAATTCGTGTAGGCACCAACCTACTGGAGACACTGATCCCCAATGCCAAGCACCAACTTAGCAATTTAGACACCAATCTTTTTTTGCCGAGCACCAACTCAACAAGAGACACCAATCTCTTCGTTTTATGAGGCACCAACCTCCAAACCGATGACGATACCACCTTCGTAGTGTTGCTGTTTCAACGAATGATGGAGACTTTTATTTCCTCTTCACAAATCTGCTTGTCTTCTCAAGATATAACTCTTATTTCACACTTATAAAATTCTGCTCTTCTTCTAAATGATATTCGCTCAAAATCTTTCCTTCATAAAAATATGCTCTTCACTCACACTTCTTATTCTTCAATGATGTATCGAATTCATTTCACTTGCTTGCTTTCCTCCATCCTCTCATCTATCTTTTATAGCCCCTTGATACCTTTTCCCAAAGGAGACGACCTTTCCAAAAGACACCCATAAACCAAAAGAGACGTCCATTCATTTAATTATTATTTTATTCCTCATTAAACACAAGCATCCCATTAATGAGGGTCGGCCTGATTAAACAAATAAGAGAGTCAATTGTCTTTTAATGCTTGTTTATTTCATTAAATCAAATTATTGTCATCCTATTAACAGATCGCTGTTACTTTCCCATTAACAGATCATTGTTACTTGTATCAAATCAAGTAATTACTTGGCCTTTCATCTTTCAATCAGATCATTGCTATTTGCTGTCCCTTTACATCGCATGCATACTTGGTTTGAGAGATAAATATTCCCTTTTAGATTGAGAAATTTGTAAACCAAGGAAAAATGACAATTCTCCTAGCATTGACATCTCAAACTCATTTTGCATATCTTTAGCAAACTCTTGGTACATTTTTCTATCATCTCCTCCAAAAATAATATCATCTACATACACAACAACAATCAATTGATGATTACCTTCTGTCTTAATGTAGAGATTACTATCTGCTACTCCTCTTTTGAACCCTTGTTGAAGAAGATGTGTCAAGTCTTGAGTACCATGCTTGGGGGCTTGTTTTAGCCCATATAGTGCCTTCTTCAATTTGCACACAAAATCCTTGTTTTTGACAATAGAAAACCTTCCGGCTGCTCAATGTAAACTTCTTCCTCTAATTTTCCATTTAGAAACATAGATTTGACATCCATTTGAAAAACCTTAAAATTCTTACAACTAGCATATGCCAAAAACATTCTAATGGCTTCTAATCGAGCAACAGGAGCAAAGGTTTCTTCAAAATCAATACCTTCTACTTGAGCATACCCTTTGCATACTAACCTTGCCTTGTTTTTGGTTACTTCCCCATCTTCATTCAGCTTATTTCTAAAGACCCATTTGGTGCCAATCACATTTTTTCCCTTTGGTCTTGGAACAAGCTCCCAAGTTTCATTCTTTTCTATGTGATTCAATTCTTCCTCCATGGCGTTGACCCAATGTTCATCTTTACTAGCTTCTACAACATTTTTAGGATCTATTTTTATAACAAAGAGAAATTGACTCGCTTAGATGTACTTACTATCCTCCGTCGAGTTTGCACCCCAACATCTTTATCATTGAGAATCAAATTTTCTCCATGATTCTTCTGAACAAATCTCGATGGTGCCTTAGTATCTTCCCGTTCCTCTTCTTCAATTTCTTCTTCGACTTCATTTTGGTTTGATTCTTCTGAGTGATCACTTACTTTATGTTTTTCGAACTCATCCACTCTTACATCGACACTTTCCACAATCTTTTGAAGTATTTTATTATAGCATCTCTAAGCTTTACTCCTTGAGGAGTATCCAAGAAAAATACCTTTGTAGACACCTAAATTTGATTACACATTTTTAATACTAAAATTGCACTTCTTATCCTATTTTCTATCATTTGGTTATAATTAACGTATTTCTTGCTAATTAGCTAACATTCCCCTCCATCTCGATCAATTAACGACACTTCGTTAATTAACTAGTCTCCCCTTCATTCTGGATACAAATTAACATTACTTTGTTAGTTATAATCTTATTCTAATTAATTAATTAATTAACTTTCAAACTTGAATTTACCTTCTCATTGGGTAAATCCCCCTTTCTAATCATTCAAATTCCACTAATTTCCCTCCAATTGGCTTTTATAAGCCTAACTTGGTCTATTAATCAATTCTAATTGATTAATTCAAATCACACCCAACTCCCATGAGTTGCAAATTCTAATTAATCTTCCCTAATCATACTTAACCATTCCTAAGCATACTTATCACTTTCTAATCCTAAAAGTTCTTTTTATCCCACATTCATGAGAATGAAAGTTTCTCCAATCGAAAACTATATAAAGAACCTTACCCCTTCACAACTTTTACACCATGTCCTTGTAAGACATCTGCATATGATAAGAGCATTTCAATCTTGGAAGGCTTATTGATCAAGCAACTATTTCCATCTTCTACTTGGCTAAGAGTAGTAAGAGAAGAACCAAAAATGACAATTAAGCCATATTGGTGAGATCTCTTCCTCTTCCTTGGAGAAATCCTTTGATCACATGTGGCTACATACAACTCGTTAAAGGAAGTATCTATAATCCAAAGCCCATCTAAATAATCAAAGGATGGTTTGCATTTGATGTTTTTAATGTTTAATGCATTAGTTTAAGCTTTCCTTTTAATGGCTTTATCTTGATGTTTATGTTGAACTAGCTTAGTTATTGAATCTACTTGGTGTTAGGTTCTAGTAATTAGCTTAGCTTTGTTTATCATGCATACATATGGCACACCTGGTGGGAGACTCCTTTGTCTCACACACACTATTTATGTTAGTTATCTTTTTTTTGCACACTATTCCTATCTTTAACATATTTTGAAATAACTGATGTTTCTTAACATATTTTGTTGAATTTGCATGTGTTAAGTACCTCTTGCAGATGTGAAGGAGGTAAAGTGTTGCCAAATTTGGAGCTTATCATAAAAATCCAAGCTTTTTGAAGATATTTGGAAGTTTTTGCCATGTTTTTGAAGATGAACAAACTGTCTATGGTAGCGTTTAGACTACACGTGCTAGCGTTTAGACTACACGCGCTAGCGTTAACTTGCATGTGCCAACATTGATTTTATGCGCGCTACCATTCTATTTCACGTGCTACCGTGTTGTTTTGGGTGCTACTGTTAGTCTTCCTCATGCTAGCGTTATCTGGATCTGCGCTAGTGTTCTCTGTGTTTTGCACTCTGTTTTGCTCTTTATATGCACATAAAGCCTTCATGCGCTACCGTTCACCTTGCACACATCAACGTTAACATTGGATGCATGTGCGTCTACTTGCACGCGCTAGCGTGCCTATGAATGCGCTAGTGTACTGTGAATGCGCTAGTGTAAGCTTCAACACATTACTGTCACCTATGCACGTGCTTGCGTACTCTGTCCACCAAAGCAATTTTACTGTTTGCGCTAGTGTTTTTATGCACTTGCTAGCAAACTATGCCAATTTTGGCTCGAATTTGAAGTTTCCATATTATGTTTTTGGTTTCCTATTGTTTTTTACATGTTTTCTGACTTCTAACTTACAAGTTTTATTTAAAAATCAGTTTTTAACATTTAAGTGCTTTGATTAAAGTTTTGTTTTTTTTCATTTACTTAAGTTGGATTTAACGTCATGTATGCTCTTCTCTTGTGCATTCAAGTGATCTTGAGAATAAAAATTGATGTTGATCCTCATTCTAACATTTTGGTTTACATGGAAAAACTAATCATTTGAGTTATCAATTTTTCAAAGGCATTTACTTGTTTTAAATTATATTTTTCCCATTTCTACTTAGTTGGATCAAACGTCGCGTATGCTCTTCTCTTGCACTTTCGAGCAACCTTGAGAATAAGAAACAACCACGATCATCTTTTTCCTAGAAAAACTACTAATAATTTGGATGTAGGACCAATCGCTTGTCAAATTCAAATTCAAAACAATTACCGATACATTGTGTGTATGTTTTCAAAGGTGTTCAAATTCACATTTTAAATCAAGATAAGAACGAATCATCCACTCACACTGTATTTGTAGGTGCAAAGTTGACATGGTTATTTCCCAATTTCTATAATCGTGGAAAGTTGTTTAGCTTAAGTCATAAAACTCATTGTGAGGAGTACCACAGGAACCCCAAAGTAGTCAACACATTAAGGGAACTGGTTGTGAAACAAGAAGTGCCCCATCACCTACTTGACTAGAAAAACCCGCGAGGAGTGCTAAAAGTTGTCTGTATGAGGCCTCGTTCATTAATTTGATTGTGGGGTAATGGTCCTTTGTTTAGAATTTATTCTAAAAAAGTGTACCTCTCTTAGATAAGATATTGGCGAGTGTTGAGAACAAAAGCCTAGGGAGCCATTTGGCATTGGGGCCAACTTTACCATATCCAAATTCGTGAATTTCAAAGATCCATTACAAAGTAAGACTTCATCGGAGTTAAAACCTTGTTTATTGAACAAGGAAAAATTCCATTGAAGTTGCGCCTTGTATCTTTCATCACGAATCGTACATAGCATAACTTTTTCCTAGTTTCCACCTTGTTATTTGAACAAGATGAAACTCTGCCAAAGTTGCGTTGCATGCTTTTCATCCCCAATCATAAATTCCCTTGTTATTTTTTGGCATTATTAGTCAAAAGAGAGAAATCTGAATTGCTGCCAAAATTGTATCGACCACTTTTTCAGCCACTTAAATCAATTTTTTCTTTAAAACTTGATTTAAGTGTTGAAATTGTGTTAGTACGTATTCACATTTGGGTGGTAGTATTAAACCAACATTGGGACATTTCACTTCTAAGATAGTTTCCTTTTGGTATTCGTTACGCTACTCGCATTTGTAACTATCCCTTTTGATACTTACATCTTGTTTTCTTAAACTTGATCTAAGTGTTGAAATTGCATTGTTTTCGCTCACATGATCGACCCCCTTTTGATACTTAAACCTTGTTTTTATAAAAACTTGATTTGAGTGTTGAAGGTTTGTTGTTATGCTGCTCACCTTGTACCAGTCCCTTTTAGTAACTATATCTTGTTTTTCTTAAAACTCGATCTAAGTGTTGAAATTGTATTGTTACACTACTCACATCATATCAATCCCTTTTGATCATTGACCCTTGTTTTTCTAAAAACTTGATTTAAGTGTTGAAGGTGCGTTGTTACGTTGCCCACATTCACATAGATCTCTTTAGATATTCCTTGTTGTATATCCTATATACTTAGAGATTTATCATCTTGTAGTCGTTACACTGCCCATTTTGTCTTAGATCCCTTGTGACATTTACACAACCACATATCTTTGCATGGAAAATTGTGTCATGGCACTTGTCACTCATGCAGTTCATAGGAAGCGTGCTTTTAATCCCTTTAGGAATCCTTTGATTCCTTCATCTGATGAGGAATAAGAGTGGGTTGACCATAGTGCTACTAAGTGGGAAATACCTCAAAATCCCTTTGCAGACAACTCCACTCATATAGAAATTCTTGTTTCAACACAAAGACCAAGTATTGTTATGTCTTGTTGAGTTAGGGGCTAAATTGCCTCCGATTTTGATCCTACCTTCCTTTCTCACATGATTGGGACGAAGAGTAGAAATCCTCCCCCACCTCTTAGGACTGATGAGGACATCTTAAATCCTGAATGGGCCTCCATGTCTGCTCATCCTGAAGGTCATGATGATGATGTAGAGGTATATCACACTAGGAATGAGTGTCATATACCCTTTGTTAGGACTAATCATGAAGATAAAATAGAGGATGAAATCCCCTACACGAGGAAGTAGAGCACGAGCCTCGCAATGAGGACGTCACTATGCAACGACAACTGGAAGCCCTTAGTCGACAATTGTCAAAATTAGCTTCTCATGTCCATCAAGACACATGTAGAGCTCCTAGGACTGAAAAACCTAGAGTAACTTACGTTGAAAGCTATACTGAAAACCCATGAGTGGTGAAGCCTCCAAATCTAACCGCATGCATATACTAACCACGTCATCATGCGATTAATTTTTCGACCAAGAATGACAATCTATGAAAGACGCCCTCATTCACTTACAAGAAAGTAATCAAGGTCATAATAAGAAGTATTGGTTCAAAGAATTGTGTCCTTACCCTTTCGATCGGGAAATGTTGCGTACTCCTTTCCCACCAAGCTTTGATTGCCCTAAATTTGATAAATATAGGGGCAAAGGTGATCCTCATGACCACATCAAGGACTTCTTCATGGCTTGCCAAGAAGTAGCGTATAATGATAATTACCTTATTTTCTTATTCCTAGGATTATCAGAGGCCAAGCACTTGAATGGTTTCTCCATCTCCTTAAAGGGTCCATTTCTACCTTCGTAGACTTGGTGAAAAGTTTTTCGCCACTTTTCATTCAATATGAGAAGTAACTCTTCCAGCAAAATGGCCTCCACACACTCCCCCAGGAAATTCTAGAATCATCATAGGTTCCTCTTCCGCAATGATACATCTTAGCAAAACTCCTTTTGGATTCTTTCAACCAGTCCATGATCAGTCAAGATGTACTTTTGGAAACCAGCTTGAGTGTCCTCCTTTGATTCTTGTCTAAGTGCATAAGACAATTCAAGTTCATCAAGTAATATACTATATCCTTATACCAAATTGAAGTGATCACCTTTTCATGAGGGTGTGGCCCATCTTCTTCAACATTGTGGATCTCCATCACTTGCAAATTGCTCTCTACCATCAACCTTGCTAAGCCCAATCCTCGAACCAATTTTGTGGTTTGAATCTCCATGTCATATTCTTGTAATTTGTTGACCCAATAACATCTTTTACTTGACATCTCCATTTCTGATAAAATGTCTTTCACCATAGTATGGGGTACATAAGCTATAACTTTGGAGCTTAGAATGTAGGATCTGAAGATTTTAGTGGATTTCACCAAGGCAAAAGCTTATTTTTCCATGATGGAATATTTTAGCTCATCTCCCTGCAAGGATTTTCTAAAGAAGGCAATGGGATTCTCATGCCCCTCTTCATCTTTCTGCAATAATACAAAAGCTATTGTATTCTTAGAGGAAAAGGAAAACATCGAAATGATTTCTTATAATCAGGACTAGTTAAGATGGGGGCATTCTTGAGTGCCTCCTTTATTCCTTTGAATGCTTGAACAACCCCTTCTTCCCACTTGATGGTTTGATCCTTCTTCAACATACTTGTGATGGGAATAGTAATCTCAGAAAAGTTGGAGATGAACCTTCTTACAAAATTTATTTGTCCAAAAAAGGATTGGATACCCTTTTTAGACATAGGGATAGGGACTTTATCAATTGCCTCCACCCTTTCAAGATCAATCATCACTTCTTGAGACACTATATGTCCCAACAGTTTTTCCTTCTACACTCCAAAGTGACACTTTTTGGGTTCAATGAAATCCCATACTCTCTACACCTGATCAACATATTTTCAAGGTGCCCCAAATGGTCACCCCTATGTTTAGAGTAGACAATTATATCATCTTGATAAATTGCTATGAAATCATTGATAAGACTAGAGAAAGCCACATCCATGGCCCTTTGAAATTTTTCTCCAACGTTCATCAATCCAAAAGGCATCCTAACATAGACATATGTTCCCCACGGGGTAGTAGTGAAAGCAATCTTGAACTATTCTGATTGTTTCACCACCACTTGGTTATATCCAGAGAAACCATCCAATGTAGATAGCAGCTATGATCCTGTTACCTTTTGTAACATATTTTCCATATTAGGCAATGGATAATTATCCTTAAGAGATGCTTTATTTAGATTTCTAAAATCTACACAAAGCCTTATGTCCCCATTCTTATTTCTAGCTAGCACTAAGTTGACAACCATGAAGAGTATCTAGTGGGTTGAATTATCCCACCATCTCATAGTTTAGTCAATTCCTCTTGCATTTTGGTTACAAGAAGGGGATTGATTTACCTCTACTTCTGTTTGAAGGGCTTAGAGTGAGGCACTAATGGTATCTCGTCTTTGAAATATGTATTTCTCTGTAAGATTTCAATTCTGAATATGACCATGCGCATAATCCTGGTATTTCTTTAATAACTTGGTATAAGTCTGCTTTTATTATTTATTCATGCTATATCCTAGTCAAACCTTTATTAGGATTTGAGAAGTTCCAAAGTTGCACTCTTCAACATCCCTGGGTGCATAAACATGTGTGCTCATAAATCGATCTACACTATCAAAATTTGATTCCAGGTTGAACAATCCTCTAGAAATAATATTTGTCTTCAATTGATTTATATCTTTTGCAAAGATGGTCTCTCTTCCTTCACTCAGTTCTACCATGGGTTCAAGATCAATAAGATGATTAGTGAACTCATATTTGCAAGTTAAAAACCTTTGGATTTGAGCATTGTACTAAAAAAATTGCCAATGCCTTGAATGTTGTCATGAATTGCTAGTCCGACTAGCAATTCTACTTTATAATGGAAGTAAGGAGATATTGTCTCATTTTCATATTGAGATGCTATGACAACTAACTTGTCAGCTACTACATTCTGAGCCCTTTCATGATAAAGGATATGAAGGAATCAAATAATTCTATGAAGTCTCAACCTCGCATGTTTATATTGTCTCAACCTTTGATTTTTAGTTGCATACAAGTTCCTGACTTGCTTTACAATTAATTCTGAATCTCCTTTGACAATAATGTTCTTAATTCCATGCTTCCATGTAAATCTTAAGCCAAGGATCAATTCCTCGTATTAAACAATTTTGGTAGTACCTTCAAACTTTAATTTGAAAGAGAAGTTAAAAGAAACCTGATTTGGAGAAGTTAGAACCGCTCTAGTCCAATCTCTAATATTGGAGCATGCTCCATCAAAAGTCATGATCTAGGGGACATTGACATCTTCAAGGTGTGCATTAGCATCTATGTAATGATCTTCAAAACCTGCACTACCTATGAAGTTTCCTAAAATCAGTATCAACGAACAATACCTCATAAGAGGCATTCATGGAATCCTCAATAAGATGGAGCATTTTCTTTTCTCCATGTAATTTGACTAGCTTCCCTTCTAATGGTATAGAGGCATATGACATATCCATCTAAAAACTGCCTCCTACACTAGCAGCCCACTTTCTTGATAACAACATACCCCATTTAGCGGGGTAATCAACTATAACCGTAATCATGGTCACATATTTACCAGGATAGCCATCAAGTTGTACTACTAGACCTCTAACATATCCAACAACAGATACCTCTCGTGAATACATAGCATAACACCTTCAAAAAGTAGCTGTTATATTGATGTATAATTTGTTTATGACCTCTAAAGGCATGGTGTTACATGAAGCTCTTGAATCAAATATACAATTGTGAAGAAGTCACCCATTAATGATGAAAGTAGTAAAGAAAGGATCCACATCCAATTGAGATTCTACCAATGATGTGCCTAAATATACTTCTAGGGTTCTTCCATGTTCTCTGGTTCTTCATTTATCTCAACTTCAGCTATGGAAGGTGGAGTCACCACATTATGTGCATGGTTTTCCTTGACAACCATATCATCTTTTAGACCCAAGTATTCAAATGTTCTTTTTCTATGTTTAGGAATTCTGAGTAATTCTGTAATATGGACAATAATATTTATTTGACTTAGAATTTGAGCCATATCACATATAACATACTTTTGTAGGGATGTATTAGAGGCTAGGGTGGTGTATTTTCGATGGGATATTATCCCTCATTACTTTAGCGATTCGAAGTACTTGGTCTTACAAGATTGACAATACCTTTATTAGGCATACCTATTTTGGGGGCATCTTTGGGGATGTTGGTCAAGATAGGAATTTTTGGTTTAGGAGCAAGGGCAGGTCCTTTGACTTGTCTATTCCTAAGGTTATAATCATTTTCTTGAGCAACCACAACATTCATTAATAGTTTCCTATCCTCTTCAGAAGGGATTCCACCATCATACTTTTTAATCATTAAATCTCTTAAATACTCAAAGTCATGATTTGGAAGCTCAAATGACTGAGCCATATCTATATCAACATTAACAATAGAAGGGAGGGAGAATACCTGATTTTTGCAAGCCCAAAATTCCTCCATAGTTCTAGCATATAATAGATCAGTTGAAGTGGCTCTTGACATTGAATATTTTAGACACTCCATCATGCATATGTCATCAAAACTAGCTTCATCAGTTACATCATCATCTCCAACAATTTTCTCACAAGGGGAGTGTGGCAATAAACACTTATCACACCATTTAATGATGTGGTCTTCCTCTACCAATGATTCTCTTGTTGTCAATGGATTTGAGGCTGCTTTTATTTTCTCTCGTAAGCTACCGCTTATTTCTTTGAACCCACATGTCTTTTTCCTTTGTCATCAGTTAGGTGATATCCTTTGGGATAATTCCCAAATATATTTTGTCCTTGGGCTTGATACTGAACTTGAGGACTTGAAACCAATCCTTCTCTTCCCCCCTATGATCTTATATGATATTTCTTTAACTTCTACAACCAAAGTATTAACCACCTCTTCTAATTCCCGCCTCACTTGCCTATGGCTTCTCTAGATTAATCAACTTGATACTGATTTAAAAAAATAGTAACCTAAAGACCTGAAAAAGGGATTTCGGGTTCTAGTGTTAATCTAAAGAGGAGGACTAAAACAATGTATAAATGCAGTAAATGAAGTAAAAGAATACATAATAACTATAAGTAATTAATCTAAGTGAAAGAGTAACCCTAATATGCAAGAGGGGAGTAGGAAAATGACTTAGCTGATTCTGTGAGATTGTTGCAGGTTGTCACAGATCTAAGACTCGGAACCCGAATTTGTAAACGACCACTCAGGGACCCTAAGAAGGGTAGATGTAGACTATTTGAAGTGACACAGGCACATGGGAGTGTACTAGGGCACCTTGGTTTGGATTCTAGGCCGTGAAGCGTGTAGGAGCTCGAAACTATGTTTGGAAGTGTCATAACTAGGTCTAAAATCTTGCCTATCCATTTCATTGGATTTGCTAGATGAACTGGATCATGCCCTGCACATGTAGAATAAGAAGGGGTCGATTGATGTCGGTGCCAAACCGATGGACTTATCACCGAGTCTTTGCACTACATTACAAACCCTGATGTAGTTCTTGTGAGTGTGTGTATGCGGTGACCTATGTGCTCTTGTGCAGTCACATTTTGTGTAGTAACAATCTATGATAGATATAGAAGATGTGGAATGCAGAATAGAATAAATAAAATCCATCCTCTAAGAATGTGTGAATGAATGTGATGCAAACTTTGCTAGCTATGATGCATGGAGATATGTGGATGGAGATGGTGCAATGGATGCAACCCCTAGATAGAGTGATAATAGTGATAGGATGTAATGACCTAGGACCCTCATTATGGTCTTATAAGCTTTATATTGATAGAGCTCTCAAGTTTGATTTCACAATTAATCTTGACAATGGTGACTGAGGAAAAGATAAGGGAGACCAACGACTAAAAGTGACCCAAAGAAAAGAGAAAGAGGTTAAACATAGAGAGGGGTACCTAGGGTGGGACTAGGGTACCCGGGGTGCTGATACGAGTTAGGGCACACTGAAATCGGGATAGAGTAATCCCGGGAAGTTGTGAAATGGGTGGATAGGTATCAGGAAATACACGGGAAAGAGAAAGTAAATTATAAAACAAAGATAGGAAAAAGGTGGGATTAATTGGTACTTTTTACACTTGAGAACCTTTTAAATAATAGTATAAGACCAGGAAAATATTGTCTAATGTGCAAAATTTGTGTCTACATTTTCCCCCACTTTATGTTGGTGAGAGAAAAACTCGTTAACATAAAGTAGTTAGAGAAGCGTACCTAAAATCCGTGCAGAGTGTAGAAGAAAGTGCATCAATGGACTAGACTCAAACGTGGATGAGTGTGGATTCAAAAGATGAAAAATGTAAGTAAAAGTGATGAGAGTGAACCTAGGGAAGACTGTGTGTGTAGCTACTGCATGTGTGTGGTGTAATTGCATGGTTAGTATGACAAGTACCGTCGTGGTGTGTTGTCATTTTGCTATTGTTGTTTGTTGTTGTTGCCCCCAATTTGACTGCTTGTTTCTCATATGACAGACCTACAAGGAGAAAACACTTAAGTAGTCAAATATGTAGGTATGTAAAAATGCGAGTATAAAGTATGCAAAAATAAAATACGTTAGACTAGAAAGTGTAAATGGAAAAATGGAACATGTGCACCTGATCCATGTTGAGAGAAAGGGTGTAGAAGGATATCTTGTGATGTCGCAATTTTTTCAAGTGATCTCATGCCACCCTGGCTGAAGAAGTGTAGGGAGGAAATGTTTGGTGTCCTCCAACTCTAACCACTTCTACTGTAATTTTTGAAGACATATCATCTATACTACGCTGATTTTTTTGGTGATCCTATGCCCTTTGGACGACGAAGTGTTGAGAGGCCACCCACTGTAACCCCTGAGCCTATGACTACTCCACAGAATTGCCGAAGGATGCCATGTCCTGTTGAGGCCACTGTGTATGGAGTTTGGTCTGATTTGAACTCACTCAATGTGTATGGAGTTTGGTCTGATTTGAACTCACTCATTGTGTTTAAACCGGTGTAGATATGCTATGTTAGTAGAAAACCCATAATGATGCCCCCTCTTTGGGGGTGCATGTGATGACCCTGGAAGGAGAATGTGGCCCCAAAAGATGACTAATCAAACTTTGACCTTGTAACTAACTCAACCCTATAGGGGAAGGGAAAACACATGGTATATACCAAGGCACACACAAAAGAGGATGGCTAGCCAATACAAGTGTTAGTCCAAACACATGCATGTAAATAAGTGTAAAGACACAAATAATATAGAAAAACTACCAAGTACAGTAGTGCAAACACGTAAGAAAACAAGGAGATCACACAAAGTGGGTTTCAAATATGGGACATCACTCACGATGTTACAAGACAAAAAGGCCATCATGGCCACAAACAATAGACAAGTGTGCACATAGACAAAGGGAAAAGCCCACATACAATGGAAAAAAAGCATACAAGTAGAAATACAAGTAGTCATGGGAACATGTAGTCCTGCAAAATAAGTGCTGCACATGGAACACCTATTAGCATGTTAGAGTGAAAATCAATATGTCAAAGTGTGTATAAGCAAGTAGTATAAGATGCTAAGTACAAAATGAAACAATAACACATGTATAAGTCGAATGTGGATGCCCCTAGTGACCAATATAGTAAGGGTAGAAGGCGAACATCCATGCCGCATGTAGAGTCTTGTATCTGTGATCACACTAAACAAAGGTGTGAACACACATGTGTGTATGATAATGACATATAGGAAAGCAAGCTAACATGTGTAATAGAATGAACATGCAAAACACTAGTAAGAAAAAGTAGATGCTACTAAGACAATGCAAGTATCTTTGTGGATGGATGAAATGGAATGTAAAATGGAATGATAGGAGCAACATGCCCCCAAGTGTATGGAAGTGTATGTAGTGAGGTTCATTTTATTTTCCCCCTCAGTAGTCAAGAATGAACCGCAAATGAGAGTGCATCATTGGGAAATGGTTGAGTAGTGTTGATTGTGTCTAGCGTGCTACGATGAGTGTGTATGTGTAGTGGTGATGTAATGCGACATGAGGAGAAATGATGTGCGTGAACCCTATAGCCAAAGCGTATATCATGAATTTGTTGATCGGAGGAGTGATGATTTAGCCTAAGCGTATATCACTATAGAAGATGAGAGGATGATGATAAGATGTATAGAAATATGTGCGTGGACCCTATAGCCTAAGCGTATACCATGACTTGTTGATTGGAAGAGTGATGATTTAGCCCTAAGCATATATCACTACATGATGGAAGAAGAAGGTGATGATCTATCCTATAGCATATGTCACTACAAGATGGGCGATGATGGTATACGACACATAAATAAGTAGGCGGTGAATAAAAATGGTAGTGATGGTAGCATTAAGCATAGACCACTATGTGATGAATAAGATGAGGGTGATGATTTAGCCTAAAGCATATACCACTATGTGATAATTGAAGGTGTGAGGATGTAATGGAATAGTTTGGGATTGAGAAGAGTATAGGATGATATGATATAAGATGATAGAATGTAATAGAATGATATAAAATTGATGGAAGAAGTGGTGATTTAACCTAAGGTGTATACCACTATGTGATGATGGGTGTGGGTGACAATATAGCCTAGAGTATTGGTCACTAGTACGATGGACGTGGTATGAGGACATGTCACATGTAGGTAAGGTCCATTTGATTGGTCAACCCTCGAGTCGAGTATGGACCGAGGAAGTAAAGTGCATCATAGGGTGGTGAGTGTAGCACATAGAACAATGTAGTGTAGATGACCAAGGTAGGTGAATGTGTGTTGTAGGAAATGTAATGTAGCATGTGTAGGTAGGTAGAAATAGAATGTGTACTGATGAGAGATGAAACTAGACCCAAGTATAAGGAAATCTAGTGTAGGGTGTAGGATAGGTAGGGTGTGTGTAAATGCAAGAAGTGTGTAGATAGGAATAGAATGCATAATGATAATAGATAAAACTAGACCCAAGTATAAGGGAATATCTAGTGTAGCATGTAGAATGTATAGGATGTATGGATGACATAGGAAACTAGGCTCATATAGGATGATGACTAGTGTAGCGTGTAGGAGAGAGATGATGTTGAAATGAATAATAGAGGAGGTATGTATATGATGATGTAGGATGTATATGTATAGGTATGGTAGTGCAGTATGTGGGGTTCAATGTAATAATGATCCCTCAATAGTCCAGTGTGAACCGAAGCACTAGGGTGTGTCATTGGGTAACAAGGGTGTGATAATAGATGAAAAATATTGATATGTGAAGAATTTAAAATGTATGGGTGTGATAAGTATTAATGCAAAAGTTCAAGAGAAGAGGGTGTATGTCAGGTGATATGCCCCCAACTAGTAATGTGAAAAGAGGCTAGGTGAACTCGCCAAGAAGGTCGTCATCCTTGGGGTCAAAGTCAAATTGATCAGAATTAGCAACTGGAAAACTATGGTATGAAGTTGATCATGTAATGAGCCAGTGAGAGACAAATGGTACATGCCCATAGCGTATTCTTCGTAAAAGCAAAGGAAGGATGTGGACAAGCCGTGTGTGTACGCTCGAGTGAGGTTGGGTGAGTGGCCAAGAAAGGAACTATTGCAAATGAAAATATGACCAAAGGGCATGGGAAATGAGATGTCAGTGTGATGGGGGTCTAACGTACCACCGATGTAAGTAAGCCATGAATCCCTTAATGTGAGTGGTGTAGAATAAGGGGTGTGAGGTAGATAAACAAGGAGATCAAAGACACGTAAACCATAAGCGGAAGTGATGGTGACAAACCATAATAGAGAGGAGAGGCGTGAGTAGAAGGTTGAAGGTCATCAAGGGTAAAGCCAAGGTGAGCTAGACCAACAAGAGAACATATGGTTTCATCACATGTGGGATCGAGGGGAACATGGTCCCAGAATGAGTCATGGATAAAGAGGGTACATGTGAAGGGTGGGCGCATGGCCGATATTGGAGGAGATGGGATGATAGTGTTCATGGAGGGAGGGGGTGGTAGGTATGGAACTATGGTGGTGGGAATGGGTGATGGAGAGGGATTGCATCTACTAAACATATAGCTCCCTCAAGTGGTGGTAAATGTGGTTGATCGTCCAAAGGCTAAGGTTCATCAGTGGTGTCAATGCGAGGAATATGGATACTAGTATGAGGGTCGTGGACACAATATTGGAATGGATCACGGTCTTGAAAGATGGTATACTCAACACACTCATGCAATAATTTGACACAACAATGGATGATAGAGGGAATGACTTGCATGGCGTGGAGCCATGGTCTACCTAACAAGAAATTATATGAGACAGGGAAATCAATAACGAAGAAAATGGTGGGGAGAGTTTTAGGACCGATAGTTAAGGGAAAAGTAACATGGCCTAGACATGGACGAATGGAACCATCATAAGCATGGAGGGAAATGGAAGAAGGGTTAATGTCATGGGAAGAAAAACCTAAGGCTTGGATAAAGGACATGGGGCACAAATTAAGCTCAGAGCCATTATCGATAAGAGTACGCTTGAAAAAAACATTGTAGATGCGTTGGACATGATGTAAAGTGGTGGGTCATTGTCAAAAGGGTGAGTGTTAACGAGTAGGATTTCCTCGGAATGCTATGTGTTGGGAAAATGCCTTGACAAATGTGTCACACAAGGGAGTCCAGGTGCATGTCGGCGGCGAAACATTGGTAGTAGCAAAAAGGGTTTAGACTCGATGAAGCAAATCAAGATGGGTAAGTAGGTACTTAGTGATAGAGATATTCATGATGATGGAATGAAAGAGAATGGAAGGTGGTAGAAAGTACGATCGGGTTCACCAAAATGATTAACAAAAATAAGTAACCTAAAGGACCTAAAAGGGGATTTAGGGTTCTAGTGTTAATCTAAATAGGAGGACTAAAATGCTGTATAAATGTAGTAAATGAAGCAAAACAATATGTAATAACTACAAATAATTACTCTAAGTGAAAGAGAAACCCTAATATGCAAGAGGGGAGTAGGAAAATGAATTAGTTGATTCATGTAGACTGTCACAAGTTGTCATGGATCTGAGACTAGAATCAATGTGCAAACGATCACTCAGGGACCTTGCGAAGGGTAGATTTGGACTATTTGAAGTGACACAAGTGCTTAGGAGTGTACTGGGGTTCCTCGAGGTGCCCTGGTCTAGATTCTAGGTGTTGTGAACTATGCAGAAGCTCAAAAACTATGTTCGGTAGTGTCACAAATGTCTCGAAACCTTGCCCATATGTCGCACTAGATTTGCTAGATGATGCCTTGCACATGAAGAAGAAGGGGTCGGATTGACCTTAGTTGCCAAACCGGTAGACTTATCGTTGAGCGTTGCACTACATTACGAAACTTGATGTAGTTCTGGTGAGTGCGTTTATATCGTGCCCTAGGTGCTCTCGTGCAGTCACACTTCATGTAGTAGCAAGCTATGATAGCTATAGAATATGTAGAATGTAGAATAGTATAGATATAATCCCTCCTTTAAGAATGTGTGAATCGATGTGATACAAAATTTGCTAGCTATGATGCATGGAGCTATGTGAATGGAGATGGTGCAATGAATGTAGCCCTAGATGGAGTGATAGTAGTGATAGGATGCAATGACCTAAGACCCTCATTATGGTCTTATAAGCTTTATATTTATAGGGCTCTCAAGTTTTATTTTGTAATTAATCCCGACAATGCTGGATAAGGAAAAGATAAGGGAGACCAATGGCTAGAATTGACCCGAAGAAGAGCGAAAGAGGTTAAACATAGAGAGGTGTGCCCAGGGTGGGACCAGGGTGCCTCGGGGTGCCCTAGTACAAGTTAGGGCACCCAAAATCAGGGCTAGAATTTTGAGGAAGTTGCGAAATGGGTGGATATGTATTGGGAAATACACGGGAAAGACAAAGTAAAATATAAAACAAATATGGAAAAAAGGTGGGATTAATTGGTACTTTTGTACACTTGAGAACCTTTTAAATAGTAGTATATAAGACTGAGATGAATATTGTCTAATGTAGAATATTTGTGTCTACAACACCTTCCCTCTTTGGAGGTTTCCTTGCTTCTTTGATATTGTTCTCAATTTGGACAACCATATGTGGAGGTTTCCCTACCTTAGAGTTCTATGATTCTTATCCCTCAAATAATAAATTGTTTTCTTATCAAAGGAATATGAGTACTTAATCAAGCAAGAATCATCACTAGGCCTTAGATTAACAGGAAATCTAGTCAAATTTTTATGAACCTAGTATTAAAGTCTTGCACATACTCATTAGGATTTTTTTTTATATTTTCAAACTCTGATAAGAGAAACCTAGGGTCAATCTTATCACCATATTGGAGTTTGAAAGCATTCTTCATTTCTAACCAAGAATCTATGGAATTGTAGGCAAAAATTGTACCATTCCATGACATCTTCTTCTAATGTATGTATGAATAACTTTACATAAACATCTTCATGCTCTACTTCATAGTCATCCATTATATTTTGAAAAAATATAAGATGTTGATCTCCACTTATGACATTATTTCCTTGAAACTTGGGCAACCTCATCCTAATTTCATGTGGTACTTCATTTGGATAACCTTCCATGTCATTAAAATTAATAGGTCTATATGTGTTAACTTTGAAAGGTTCTCTAGGAGGGGGTTGTGTCATATTATTTGGTGGAGGTGTTTCAAAAGGAGGGTTGAAACATTGGGAACTAGAGGTCTATGAGGTAGAGGAGTATGATCCACAAAATGCCAATCTCTTGGGGACTCAGTTTCACAAAACACTTTTTTCTTATGAGTCAACAAATAAGGAAGATGAAGAATACATTTGTTATTTGCAAATGTTGAACCTTCTTGGAATAAAGTATGTAGATATACTTGAGGAGTACTTGTATTATAGCTATCAGATGTGATAGAGTAATCCTCCACCAAAGGTGGATAATATTCAGCTATTTGAACAATATTTTCTTCTGACTTTCGATCAACCACTAGTTTCTAGATCTTCTTCCTTCTTGATTACATCTTTGTCAAGTTCTGGAAGTAGTCTTCTGGTAGGATCAAATTTTAAAAAGGACCTTCTTCCTTCCATCTTTGTAAAGGGGAGAGTTAATCAACAAGGTATAAAATCTTTGCACTAGTATACACTAGATTTTATTTGAAAGACGGAGCCACCACTATGGCCTTTTACCTTAGATGTATCAATAAACTCAAAAAGTTCTTGAAAGGATAGTTTCACAAATTAGTAGAAAAGCTTTATAGATATTTATGAATTTTACCATGCTTTTCCCAATGGAGTTAGGTTTAATGGAAAGCCTTCTTATAATGAGATTTTTTTTGGACAATACCTTTAGAATGGACTATATTTTCCTAATCCTAGCAAAGTTCTATAAAGGTATGTGTTCTAAATCTCAATTGGACTAAAGAAGTCCTAAATAGTGCCTTCAGAAGCTTGTTGATGAGCAATTTGCACTTGAAAGCTAAACTATTTATCAACTTATATCAAGAAATACTAGCAATTCATATAGCCTGAGAAAATTTAACTCAAACTCGATTCAATGAGATAAATTTTATGTCCCCGAAATGACGTTAGAAGTCTGTTGGTACTCAAATCTCCACCCCTGTTGGATTGATAACAATTCTCTCTAAGGAAGGGGGAAATTACTTGGAAATGGTGGTATACCGGGTGATATGTCATTTTATAGCCAAGAAGTTTTCTAACACATTCCTTGGGATCAAACATTAGTATGATTGAGGGAACCTACAAGAGGATATGAACTTTTATTTCTATTTTTGTTCCTGCCTTGAACCAGGGTGAGAGGACCCCAAGTGTAACCTGAATTGCAGAGGGGGAGATAAGATCTTTGTTCCCTCGATTTCTCTCAAACGAGGATCAATCTGGGATAAACATGACCATGGACACAAAAAACACTTTCACAAGTTATCACAAAGATGTTGTGTATGCTTACCTTTCCAGACATAGGTTACTATAGATAATAAAGTTCAATTGCTCTTGCAATCTCTTTACAATAAAGTTAAGGATAAAAGACACCTTCAATGATATTTAGAGCAACAAGGTAGTAAATAGAACAAATGGACGTTAATATGAGTGGATGAGGTAAATTATGGCAATTGTAACTTCACAGAGGGGGAATTATAGACTAGACATTCATTGTAACAATGCATTTAACAACATAGAAAAACTTACAATCCTGGAAAGTATAGAAAACTAGATCAAGTAATGAAAATTTCTACAAAGAAAGATTTGCATTCATTGATAGCCAATAGATGAAAAGTTTCTAGATCAATCTCTAAAATACTTGACACAAGAGCTCATGCAAGAATTTTAGTAAAGTATTTACTGCTTCTACTCTTGTACGCCCAAGATACACTCAAAGGCTAACAAAAATCACTACGAAAAAATGGCTACAAGTAAGGATTTTACAATTAAGTCCAATATTGTAGAGTAAATGCTCACACCACAATGTTGAACTAATGACCAAAGAACAACCATTAAGGACTGATCTAGTGTATGAAAAGAGAATCAAGTAAGCACAAAATTACAAGTAAAAAATATGACCCACTAATTAGCAATTCGACATACAAAACCTAAAAACAGATATTAAACTCATAAGTAAACATATTTCATTTAGATATTGAATTTCTTAACAAGGGAACATAAAGAAAATGCTCTCAAAGTTTGTCAATGGCTATACAAAGACAACCACCTTGACACAAAATTTTGGGAACCTAAAATCTATATGCATTTCACAAAGGAAACATGCACTATTCACAATTATATTTCAAAAACAAAAAGAATAAGCCCCTTTTTGATCAAAATACCAGAGCTAACTCCTCTAATATGAGGACAAGCCACCATATTTATACAAATTTGATGTATTATCATAGTTCGATTCCCCCACCAAAATAGTAACTTAATTTCCCCTTATTCGTAATCAAATATGTTTGAAACAAAGAGGGAATGTACATTTGTCTAACTGAAAATATATGATTTTCTATTAGCATTTTGGGATTGATTTCATGGCTTCACTACCACATACACAAAAATAGTTAGGCGATCTTTGCTAGGTGTATTTGTGTATTTTTTATTTTTCATTTATCCCGCAAAATTCCATAAATTCTTAAATTATATGATGCCAAACTGAAGAGCTCAAGGATATCTTTCTAACGAGACCGATTTTACTTTATTTGGAGTTTTGTTTTGAAACTTACGACCATTTGAAATTTTGGCTATCGGGATGATTAAGAGAGCAATAAGTGATAGTTCTTGATTGGCTTCGGATTTTGTCCACGCATGTGTCGTGCTTTCCTTTTACTTTTATGTGTGATCCAATAATAAAATGCCATGCATCTTTTCCTTCTAGACTATTCTCTCACTTGACTAATCTTCGTAAAATGTAAGCCAATGAAAAAGCTCCATTTTTTTGCGTTGTCGAGTTTTATTTTATTTTATTTGTACTAGCCACCTCGAAACATAAGCCAATGAAAAATATCCATGGTTTATTTACAATTCATACTATACTTTTTCTTCAAGCTGCGTCTTTGTGAAACATGAGCCAATGAAAAAGCTCCATGCTCTTCGTAATTGTGGAATTTTAGATGACCACGACTGATTTCTGTGAAATGTGAGCCAATTTGAAAGGTCCACACTCTTCGTGTTGTCAACCTTGTCGGGATGTGAATCATAAACCAATTAGAAAGATTCACAATAATGGAAATGTCAGTCTTGTTAGAGTGTGAAGTATAGCCCAATCGAAAAGATCCACAAGACTTGGGTTTATCGGACCTTACCTTCATGGTTTATTTTCATTGGTTTGGGGCTGCTCCTTTACACATGCAACTTCAAACTTGCTCGGGTAGACTTAGAAACATTTAGATTCATAAAGAATGTTGTCATGTATCCTTTGTGGTTTCGGTCAGACCCGAATCCTTATGAAATTTAGTTCATTACACGGACTTGAATTCCGCAGAGTCCAAATGGCTTGAAGAGTACCGGAATGCCGACACGCGCCTATTTGATACTTTTGATCTGCGGCGCTTATCCATCCATCTTTCTACCACGTGTACCATTGACCTTTCAACTCTATCTCGGATGCCTTTTATGAAACTTACTTTATTATGTGGACTTGAAGTCCGCAAAATGTAAAGGTTGTGAAGAGACCCAAAATCCCGCCATGTAGCCCTTCGCATCATGAGCATTTGAAGTGCTTGGTGATGCAAACATTGACAATGAAATGAACATCTATCAACCTTTTAAAAGTAACTTGCCAATGCTTTTAAACTTAGTCTCCCATGGGTTTTCAAATGCCAACGACCAATGCTTTTGGAAAGGGGAAATTGATGGTTGTTTGAATGTCCGAGCTTGCTTTAAAATGGATAAGTCCATTTTTATTGAGTTATCCAACCAGTCTTTGTAGCTTTATACTTTATGGCCGAGTTGCATTCTTTTGGGCCTTTGTAGCTTCAGATTTTGGGAGTAGTTTGGATCATTTTGGTGTTGATTTGCATGTCTTTGATCTTTGAAAAAGCTTTAGACATAGTCCCAATTATCCTCAAGTCTAAAGCTTTTATCCTTTGATTAAACAGTCCATTAAACTGGTCCTCTAAAATTCTGTTGAATCCTTTCATTTATTTCTCCAAGGCAAAAAATTTCTTACAAATTGATACTTCTCCTTTACTTAGACTGATCTTTGAAGCAATGGGAACAATATGAAACACACAGAATAATTATATTTATGGAAAGTATATGAAAAAGACGTGCTTGATCCAAGGAATTGGATTGAGCTCTAATAAGATCCTTCTTTAGTGGTGTACAATCTTGTTGTGCATGATTTTTCAAAGCGCATCAAACAAAAGTTAAGAAAGATACATCCACACATTGCTCTCTTGGTCAAAGAAGAGCTAGAGAAATTGTTAGCTATTGGTTTTATTAGGCCTATTGACTATTCGAGTGGAATTTCATGTTTTCCAAAAGCCAATAGGCATCATAATTTTCATATATTTTAGGGACATTAAGAAAGTGTTGTCAAAATTTCACCCCCCCGGGTAATTTTGATAACATGCATCAGAATATTCAAGTCCCAGGAAAATTGATTGATTCGGGGCCAAAAATCATGTTGCTAGAGTCCCCTCAAATATTTTCTAAGTTCCCTGTCTGAGAGGAAAAGAGCAAGCTCTGAGAAAATGCGAAAAAAGGTTGCAGAAGGCAAGTAGGTTGATCCAGGAAAAAATCGTAAAAATGACTAAGTCCTAGTCCTAGGGCGATCGGGACATTTGGGACAAAAAGGCCCGAACCGGCCGGCTCGGCCGAAGTAAGCACAAACAGCCCGCAAAGCAACAGGGACATCTGGGACAAAAGTACGCGGCGGGCGCGAAATGCCGGTTCGACCGAGAAAAAATTGGCTAACTGCTGAGAGGGACGCAAATGGGACAATCGGGCCAAAAAGGCGCGAACCGGCCGAACCGGCCGAAAAAAAAGAGTCAAATCGATCACCAAGCAAAGTGGGACAAGCGGGCCAAAAATGCGAACCGGCCGAATCGGCCGAAATGAGTCCAGAGGGTCCAAAATCAAATGGGACATTTGGGACAAATGGACGCGAAATGCCCGAATCGGCCGAAATGAGCACAAAGGGCCCAAAATCAAATGGGACATCTGGGACAAATGGAAGCGAAGTACGCGAAGGAGCCGAAGACCAATCAGAAACTGCCACGTGTCCTCACAGGAGAAAAAGTCAAAAGGTCAAAGGGGCGAGTTATCGAGCGCTGAACCGAACCAATGAAATGGCGCCACGTGTCCAAGTTTAAGGGGCCCACAAGCAATTTCAAAAGGAAAGCCCGTGAAAGACGGAGGAGAGAGAATTGCTCGTCCAATCAGCACGTGCCACGTGTCGTCCAGATGGCGAAGAGTGGGAAAACATTTTAAAATTCGTTTTGATCTGTTCCGTGCCCTAAATCTTCAGATCGCCATATCTTTTGATCCAGAGCTCGGATTTCCACGTTCTTTATATCAACGGAAAGCTGTTGAGATGCTCTACATGATTCTAGGATCAATCTCAAGTTTTAAAGTGCGATCAAGAGAGAAAATCAAGAAACGGATCTGACGTGTGGTAATGGCCAGAAGCGACCTTTCAACAACCCGTTTTAATGCTAATGGGTCGCATTCTTCTTCTGCACGGCCAGAAGTGACATTTTAGCGGCCAAATTAATACAAATGGGTCGCATTCTCCTCCAAAATCACTCAAAGTGACAGGGTATGGGTTGGTAAGATCCTCCATGCTGATTTAATGCATCTGCAGTCAATGAGGAATGGGCTTGCACGTTTTCCCACGTTTTCTGTCCCCTGGGCTCGACCCATGCAATGTAAAAGCCAGATTTGGCTCATTTTTTTTTTTTTTTTAAAAGAGGTTGTTCATTCTTTCTGCTCGGCCCTCCCTTCTTTTCTTCTCTAGGGTTGAAAATGGAGTTCGAACCTCCTCCCTTGCTCTGTAATGGCATTTTTGCCTTTTACTAATGGAATGATGTTACATGCGAACTTACGGAGCAACAAAGCGTGTTTTGTGATGCATCTGTCCATCCTTCCTCGTTTTTGCTTGTTCTCTTCTTGCCTCTCTTCATTGCAGGTATTTGTGCATGTTCGAATGTTCATTGCAGGTTTGGAGCTATGTTCATGGAGTTTTGGGACATTTTCTGTGTGAAATCTATCCTTGGGTTTGTGATGCTTCTGTCCATCCTTCCCATTGCTCACCTCTCTTTGTCCCATGGCAGTTTTGATAGATGTTCAACATCCTCCTTCTCTGGTGTATCACCGTTTTAGTGTAGGCTTTTGTTGTTTTTCCCTTCTCTCTCTCTCTGTCTCCTTGGCATGGTTAGATTAGGATTAGATTAGCTTGCCTGCACTGGAATAGCTTGTGGCAGGTAGTTTAGGAGCAGGAACCAGCCTTCTCTGGAGATTCCTTTCTCATTCTGCAGGTCCCACACCTGGAGAAAGGATTCAATGTTATGCAATCACACTGGATGTTAGTATGATCAACCTAGAAATCTGATCAACAACCAGGGGTGCTGTGATTTTGCACTAACAGTTTTGGCACGCCGGTGGGACCTTAGAGGTCTTTCACTTCATCTTTTGCAAGTTGGTGTGTTCCTGTGAAGATTTCAGCCTTTGGAGGCACTTGCAAACACATCTGGCGACTCCATCTGATCAGCAACCCATTTCTCTGAGCTTGCAGACCCGTTTCCATACATTTTCATCCATCTTTCTTTCCATCCCTTTCATTCTTTTCCATTCCATGAAGTTGTGCAATCATGACTTCATTTCCATCATGGATTTCACATCAACAACAACAGTATATTCCACCTCCAACACGTTTTACAAATCCTCCAGATCAGCATGCATTCTCATATGAACAGCAGTGCCAAAGTCAGTTTGGCAATGGAGCTTTCCAAGAGCAAGAGTGTGCATACAATGAAGACCATCAGATCCAAGATGCTGGTCTGTTGGAGAAAATCCAAAAGATGGAGGTGGGGATGGTGCATTCCAGAGCAACAGCACAAATGAAAGCTTTTGGAATCGGTTACAGGACTCCTTGTCCATGGGGAGGCCCTTTTCCAAGACACTTCAGCCCTCAGGAGAAGCTGGACTTCATGATAAAGATGCTGCCCCAACTTGCACAATGGACAGAAGAAATAGAGGCCTATACATTCGGTGTTGAACAACCTTGTCAATGGGTAAGTTCTACACCATCATCTGGTCTTTCTCTTCCCATTACTCAAGCAGCATCATCTCATTTGGACTTGCAAATTTCAAACCCTCCATCTGCTGTCCCAAATGTTGAATCCATGTCTCCACCTCTCAGTCTTCCATCTCATCTCAATTCTTCTTTCCTTTTCCCTTCCAAACAGTCATCCCCTCCACAAGAGCTAACAGAAATACCCCCTCCTCCAAAGAAACAAGAGGTTTCACTGCCTCCACCACCACAAAAAATTGTAAAATCAGTTGAGTTTCAGCCCATTCCTCCTCTTGCATTCCCAAATCCATGTTGGGAGGATGAAAATCAGAATGCCAGTCAAGGAAAACAACAGCAAAAAGAGAGTGCCAACAAAGATGAAGAAATTCAAAATCTGAAGAGTTGGGCTCTTAGATTTGGGATGACAAAGATCCCCTTGATGGTTAAGCCTACAGAAGAGGCTAGGGTTGGAGAACAAATGGTGGTGAGGACTGATTTTGTTGGAGAAGAAGATCTTGCAGTCCCAACTTGTCCTCTAGAGCAACAAATTGAAGAGTTTGACTTGACAAACTTCATGCTGGAGGAGGAGTTCAATCAAGAGCAAGATTGTCTTCAAACATTGGAGGAAGGAGAAGCTGCTCCAGATCCAAAAGAAGAGGAGCACATTCTAGCTGTGGAGGAGAAAAGTGCAGATCCAAGGGCTTTGAGCACAAAGCAGGCTACAGGAAAACCTTCAGTTCTTCTTTCCACTTCATCTCTCTCAAGTTCTAGTACTAAAGAGGAGTTTGATCTCTCAAACTCAATATTGGAGAGTGAAGGAAACCATGGTGGTCAAGTTGCAGATCAAGAGGACACCATGGAGGAAGTTGAGCATTTGCAGCAGGACAGCAATGAGGCAGTTTACCTGTCAGATTTGGAGGACTGTTTTGATGGAGAAGAGCCGGTTGAGTTTTCACCATTCTCTCTTTCATCATCCACATTCCAAACACCAGAGCCTGCTGCCATGAAGGAGAGCTTTCATTTGCAGCAGCCTGCATCTTACAACAGCCCTTTGGAATCAAAATTGGAAGATTCTAATCTTCCCTGTTCTTCATTGGAGGAAGAGAAAGGGCAGAAGGGTTCTACCATTGCTTCCACACCATCCATTCAAGGTCTACAAGAGGACTCCATTCTTGGAGTTGAAAATCAGAGCTATGGGCATATCAAACGGATCAGACCTTGCCCAATCAGGTATTTGGCTTCATTGGAGCCAAAGGAGAAGCCACAACCAGTCATGCTTGCTTTTCGAGCATGAGGATGAGCTCAAAGTACCAAGGATCAGCTGCCATACCTCTTCAATCCAAATGCGAGCAACTAAAAGAGGTATTGGATTTTCATTGATACCTTGATGATTTGGATAGAAGACTAGCTTCTTGTTGATTTTCAATCCATCCAAACAGCCATGATCGATTGCAAATCAATTGCATGGCTGCCAATTTTGAAGAAAGGAAGCTATTTCTCACAACGATTCGCAGGGTTTGTTTAGCTTGCCTTTGCTTCGATTAAGTAAGTAGCTAGGTTTGCTTCAGTAGAAGAAGTGCTTGTGCACACTCTGCATGTTCCATTTGGGGCATGTATGATTTTTAGTTTTGTACATAGTTTTGGTGTTCTTGGTTCTGCTCTTTGCAGTTCATTTAGTGGCATCTTGGTGAAGACACTCCGGAGGTTGATGGGTTTCCAAGTGGCTCGAGGGAGGTTTTCAAAGTTCGGATCAGTTGCAGGTTGCGAACTCATGACTCCATGCCCAATGGATGCTTCAGCTATTGATCATTCATCTAAAGTGAGATGACCCCATTGAAGTCGCTAAATTGTTGTCAAAATTTCACCCCCATGGGTAATTTTGATAACATGCATCGAATATTCAAGTCCCGGAAAATTGATTGATTCGGGGCCAAAAATCATCATTTGCAGAGTCCCTCAAATATTTTCTAAGTTCCCTATCTCGAGAGGAAAAGAGCAAGCTGCGAGAAAATGCGAAAAAGGTTGCGAGAAGGCAAGTAGGTTGATCCAGAAAAAATCGTAAAAATGACTAAGTCCTAGTCCTAGGGCGATCGGGACATTTGGGACAAAAAGGCCGAAGCCGGCGGCTCGGCGAAGTAAGCACAAACAGCCCGAAAGCAACAGGGACATCTCGGGACAAAAAGTACGCGGCGGGCGCGAAATGCCGGTTCGACCAGAGAAAAATTGGCTAGCTGAGAGAGGGACGCTGAAATGGGACAATCGGGCCAAAAAAAGTGCGAACCGGCCGAACCGACAGCCGAAAGAGTCAAGTCGAGTCAGCAAGCGGGAAGTGGGACAAGCGGGCCAAAAATGCCCGAAATGTCCGAATCGGCCGAAATAAGTCGAGAGGGTCCAAAATCAAATGGGACATCTGGGACAAATGGACGCGAAATGCCCGAACCAGCCGAAATGAGCACAAAGGGCCCAAAATCAAATGGGACATCCGGGACAAATGGAAGCGAAGTACGCGAAGGAGCCGAAGACCAATCAGAAACTGCCACGTGTCCTCACAGGAGAAAAAGTCAAAAGGTCAAAGGGCGAGTTATTGAGCGCTGAACCGAACCAATGAAATGGCGCCACGTGTCCAAGTTTAAGGGGCCCACAAGCAATTTCAAAAGGAAAGCCCGCGAAAGACGGAGGAGAGAGAATTTCTCGTCCAATCAGCACGTGCCACGTGTCGTCCAGATGGCGAAGAGCGGGAAAACATTTTAAAATTCGTTTTGATACATTGCTGCCCTAAATCTTCAGATCGCCATATCTTTTGATCCAGAGCTCAATTTCCATGTTCTTTATATCAACGGAAAGCTGTTGAGATGCTCTACATGATTCTGGGATCAATCTCGAGTTTTGGTGTAGTCTGAAGAGAGAAAATCGAGAAACAGCTCTGACGTGTGGTAATGGCCAGAAGCGACCTTTCAACAACCTGTTTTAATGCTAATGGGTCGCATTCTTCTTCTGCACGGCCAGAAGTGACATTTTAGTGGCCAAATTAATACAAATGGGTCGCATTCTCCTCCAAAATCACTCAAAGTGACAGGGTATGGGTTGGTAAGATCCTCCATGCTGATTTAATGCATCTGCAGTCAATGAGGAATGGGCTTGCACGTTTTCCCACGTTTTCTGTCCCCTGGGCTCGACCCATGCAATGTAAAAGCCAGATTTGGCTCATTTTTTTAAAAAAAGGGTTGTTCATTCTTTCTGCTCGGCCCTCCCTTCTTTTCTTCTCTAGGGTTGAAAATGGAGTTGGAACCTCCTCCCTTGCTCTGTAATGGCGTTTTTGCCTTTTACTAATGGAATGATGTTCTGTGTAAACTTCTGGAGCAACAAAACGTGTTTTGTGATGCATCTGTCCATCCTTCCTCGTTTTTGCTTGTTCTCTTCTTGCCTCTCTTCATTGCAGGTATTTGTGCATGTTCGAATGTTCATTGCAGGTTTGGAGCTGTGTTCATGGAGTTTTGGGACATTTTCTGTGTGAAATCTATCCTTGGGTTTGTGATGCTTCTGTCCATCCTTCCCATTGCTCACCTCTCTTTGTCCCATGGCAGTTTTGATAGATGTTCAACATCCTCCTTCTCTGGTGTATCACCGTTTTAGTGTAGGATTTTGCTGTTTTTCCCTTCTCTCTCTCTCTCTGTCTCCTTGGCATGGTTAGATTAGGATTAGATTAGCTTTCTGACTTTGGAATAGCTTGTGGCGGTGTAGTTTAGGAGGCAGGAACCAGCCTTCTCTGGAGATTCCTTTCTCATTCTGCAGGTCCCACACGGAGAAAAGATTCAATGTTATGCAATCTGCTGGATGTTAGTATAATCAACCTAGAAATCGATCAAAACCAGGGGTGCTTTGTGATTTTGCACTAATGAAAGCATTTCCTAAAGATGATTTCATCTTCCAAACATTGACATGATCGTTGATTCTACTACTGGTCGAAATGCTATCCCTCATGGATGGATTCTTGGGCTATAATCAAATAAAAATTATGGAAGAGGACCAACAAAAAAATTCTTTCACTACCCCTTAGGGTACATTTTGTTATCAAGTCATGTCATTTGGCCTCAAGAATGTAGGCGCAACATATCAACAAACAATGACCGTTGTCTTCCATGACATGTTATATGATATTGTTGATGATATCCTAGGAAAATATAAGACTAGAGAAGAACATCCAACAATCCTACATCATATCTTTGAATGATTAAGGGATTATAAGGTTAGGCTCAATCCAAAGAAATGTGTCTTTGGCGTGATTTTAGGTAAGTCTTGGGCTTCATAGTTTCTAGAAGAGGAATTGAAGTAGACCCAACAAAGGTCATTGTTATTACAAAAATGCCTCCTCCTAAGAACCTCAAGTGCGCAGCGCAATTTGCAGGGCAAGATTCAAGCCATCTGTAGATTCATCTCACAACTCACGATAAATGCCATTATTTCACTCATCTTCTTAAGAAAGATGTTGATTTCTATTGGGGTCTGATTTCCAACAAACATTTTCCTTACTCAAGGAGTATTTGGCTAACCCTCCTATTCTCATACCACCTACCCTAGGTAAACCCCGACTATATATATCATCGCCACTCAATTTTCTATCAGTACCCTCTTAGCTCAATATGATCTAAATCACAAAGAAATATCCATCTATTACCTTAGCCACACATTGATCTCCTATGAGCTCAATTATCCAAAAATTGAAAAACATGCTTCATTATTATTGTTTTCACCTTTCAAAAAATCCATCATTATCTTATGAACAATAAAACTAAGCTAAATCTAAAGTTAGCACGCTTAAATATGTTTAATCTAAACTTGCACTTATAGGGAGGATGGTCTGGTTATGGAGCATGATATTATTGGTTAACACTCATATCTTGGAAAGGGTTGCGGGGGTACCCCCTTATCGGTTTGGGAGAAAACACCCCGAAAGCCACATTTTATATGTATTTATTCATTGTAAAATTTGGGCCATTCATTATTAGGTCACAGATCTAATGGTATAGGTTAGGGTGGTTTTTATTTGTTTCCATAAAAAGGGTTGTGAGGTGTGACTCATTGGTATTCCTATTTTTTTCATTGTAATTGTGAGAAGGATAGTTTTTATAGAGAAGAGGAAGTTATAACATATTTTTTGTAGGGTGTATCCCTTCTTCTATTTTTTTGGATGAAATAAAAGGACTAGTTGTTTTGGTAGATGTATCCCAGATTTGGGTGAACCACGTTAAATATTGTCTTTAAGTTGTGTTATTTCATTTTCTTCACATTCAATTCCATATCTATAATATATTTTACATTTGAGTTTTTACTATTGTGATTCTGTGGGATTTTTCCGCATGATTTTATCCCTTATTTCCTAATAATTGGTATTAGAGCCAGGTTGGTTTGTTGAAGTGTTGAATCACAGGGAAAGTTTGAGCTTGAGTGGGAGCTATGGTAGATGATGGAAGATAAAAGGTTGATAAATTCGACGGGCATAATTTTAGTCTTTTGAAGATATAGATGGAATATTACCTTTATCAAAATGATCTTTATGTTTCTTCGACTAGAATAGGCGAAACCCTCGAGAAAGTCAGATGCAGATTGGGAGTTGTTGGATAGGAAGGCACTTGGGAAAATATGGCTATGTCCTAAATTTTTGGTATTATTTAATGTTTCAAAGGATAAGACTACAAAAGAACTCAATGATGCATTAGGAAGTTATATGAATATTTTTTTTTAATATGAAGATGTCTCGAGAATGCTTTAATAGCAGATCATTTGAATGATTTTTAATATGGTTGTGAATATGCTAGCTTTGGTTAAAATAGAATTTGATGAAGAAGTTAGGGCTTTATTAATTTTGTGCTTCTTTCTGAGAGTTGGAATAGCTTGGTAATGGATATAAGCAACTTTGTTCTAACTAATTAAAAGCTTAAGTTTGAGGATGTTGTAGGGGTGATTCTAAGTGAGGAAATGTGAAGAAAAAGCTTTAGGGAATATTCTACTTTAGGGAATTCTTTGATGGTGGAAACTAGAGGGAGACAAAAGAATAAAGGGAGCCATGGAAAATCAAAATATCGGGCAAGGTCAAAATCTAAAAGCAAGATGGAATGTTGGCACTGTGGGAACACATGACATATAAAGAAGGAATGTTGGGATCTTTGGGAAAAGAAGAAACAACAAGAAGAAAACAAGGAGGTGAATGTGGCAATAGGTATTGCCTTCGGGATGATTTGATTTTTATTTAGATAATATTTTTGAATCTTGGGATTTAGATTCGGGGATTCTTTCCATGCTACTTCACATAGGCATTATTTTGATGATTATGTTCAAGGGATTTTGGGTATGTTTATCTTGGTGATGACGAGCATTGCAAAATAGTTAGAAAAGGTTATGTTCAAGTTAAGATGTAGAATGGGAACACATGGCTATTGAAGGATGTTAGACACGTGCCTACATTTATATGAAACTTGGTATCAGTGGGGCAGTTGGGAAATGATGGTTGTACTATGACATTTACAACGGATTATTGGAAGGTCACCAAGGGTTCTCTTGTGGTGTCAAGATGTAAGAAGGTTGGAACCTTTTATTTAACCCCTTGGTAGCACTAATTCTTGTAATGTTGTGGCTTAAGACATAGATAATGATTGTTGAACTATAGGCTTGGTAATATGAGCTATAAGAGCATCCGGATCATATAGAATTTTTTCTCGGAATTACAAAACATGTTTTTATTTATGTGAGCACTATGTGTATGAGAAGTAGAAATGTGGTCTTTAATGAGAAAGTTATGTATAAGAAATAGTTGAAGGAAAACAAGGAAGAATCCAAGAAAGAATATGCAATGTTAGAGGATCTTCTAGATGGGAAAGTTACATAGGAATCCGTTTAGGAACCTACTCAACACGAACCCCAAACTCCTATATTGAGGAAGTCTTCTAGGGTAAGAAGGGAAATTGAATGTTTTTATCCTTATTTTAATTATTTAGTACTCACTAACATTGGATATCCACAGATCTTTGATGAAACAATGCGGGTAGATACTAGGAAGTAGTAGGAACAAGCCATGAATGAGGAACATCAATCTCTCATGGAGAACTAGACTTGGGATTTCGTGAAGCTACTTGAAGGAAAAAGAGAATTGCAGAAAAAGTGGGTGTACAAAGTCAAAGAGGAAGGAGGAAAAAAAATATACAAGGCCCGGTTGGTGGTCAAGGGGTTTGTACAAAAGAAAGGTATAGATTTTGATGAAATAGTTTCTCTAATTGTAAAAATGTCTTCTATAAAAATTATTCTCGAGAATAGTGGCAATAGAAGATTTGCACTTAGAGAAGCTAGATGTAAAGACTACATTTCTTCATGGTGATTTGGAGAAGGATTTATATATGTAGTAGCTGAGAGGGCTATAAGGTTGAAGGAAAGAGGAGATGATGTAGAAAGCGAAGAAGAGCTTGTATGGGTTGGAACAAGATCCTTGACAATGGTATAAGAAATTTAATAGCTTCATGATGGAGTAGGGTTACTTTAGATTGCTTTCGACCATTTCATTTTTATAAATAAATTTGAGGATGGTAGTTATATTATTCTATGCCCGTATGTGGATGACATATTGGTTGCAGAGTTAAAACTTCGGGAAATAAAAGTACTAAAGAAGAAACTAAGCAAATCCTTTCTATGAAGGATTTGGGATTTTTTAGAAGAATAATGGACTGAGAGGGTGAATCAGTCCTTACAAAATTTTAAATCATATTTTATATTTCTTAATCAAAACATAAATTCACTTAACCATCCATTAATGTGTGCACATAATCAAACATAAAAAATGAACCATGAGAAAGATAATCAATATAAGCCATAAGATATAAGTGGGAAAACCTCAAGGGGAAGAAAAAACATTGAAACATAATATTTATATTGATATGTTTCAAAATTAGTGAGACACCAACCCCATAAGGAGCATCAACCCCACAAGGAGCACCAACCCCTAGTTTAGAAGATCTACAACCCTACAAGGAACACAAACCCCTACTTTTGTGAAGCACCAACTCCAAAAGGAAGCTAAAACCCCCAACATGATCAAGAACCCACTAAACCACCTTTTGATGTTTTGATCTACGATATATTTTGCCAAAAATGATAGAGACCCTCGATTCAGCTCACGCTTCTTCAATCCTTTATTCAAAACCTAACTCCTCAATCTCTCACAAACTATCTATTTATTCACTCATAAAAGATTCAAAACCTTACACATATGCTTTCCATAAATATTCAACCTATCACACACTTTATATGATCTCAATTATGTAAACCGAGCAATAGGGAAGAATCACGATAGATTTTATTAATCTTAATCAACAAAAGATACTGGAGTGCTATAATTCTTATAGGAATTGTACAACAGATGAATACAAATATAATTGTTACAACAAAGCAAAAAATTCCATACGAGAATCAAATAAAGACAAATATTATTTGAACTATAGTTAGATAAAACAATTACATGGTTAAATATAACCAATAATATTCTAAATAATCATAATGCATAATTAATAATATTAGGTAAATAATAATTAACCTAACATTCCACCCCCTAATTTCGCATTGCCTCGGGATGAGGAGAGGAATTCTCTGAACAACTTGAACTTGTCATGTGCAAGTGACTTTGTGAAAATATTTGTTCATTGTTCAGCTGTTGGAAAAAAATTGAAGCTAGATGTTGTGCTTCAACACATGCTCACGTATGAAATGAACATGTACCTCGATGTGCTTTGTTTTTTCATGAAAAACTGGATTACGAACAAGTTTGAGAACATCTTAATTATTAACATACATGGTGGTTGGTTTGTCCTGTGGTATTCTAAGTCCTTCGAGTATGCGACATAGCCAAATCGCTTCATAGTCAACTTCTCCTGTAGAATGATACTCAACTTCTGTGGAAGAATGAGAAACAAATTGTTTTTTCTTGCTTCCCCATGATATTGGTCCAGATCCCATAAAGAATATAAATCCTGAAGTGGATTTTATGTCATCAATGTTGCCTGCATGATTTGAATCCGAATATCCTGATAAGAAGAACTTGTCATTCTTATTGTATTCTAGACCAAGATCCACTTTGATCCTTTGAGATATCTCGAAGATGTGCCTTTCGATTTCTAATGACACACTTTGGGTTCTTGCATGAACATGGATAGATAGCTTACTATAAAGCGATATCTCGGTCTAGTGTAGGTCGGGTAAATGAGACTCCCAATCAATCAGCTCTTTGATAGAGAGTGACACTTACCTCGGGAGATGGATCTCGAATGAGATAAGCGTAATCTGCATTCTCCATGGGTGTAGCAATTGATGTGTAATCGATCATCCTGAATTTCTCAAGCATTGTCTTAGTATATTTCATCGAGAAACAAAGATGTGATTCTCTTCTCGCCATACCTCCAATCCAAGACAATAGTGCATTGGCACGAGATTTTTCATGTTGAAGCGATCAATTAAGATCTATCTTCGTTGCATCGATCATCCTCATCGAAGCGCCCAGTGGTGACTAGATCGTCAACATAAATAATGACAATTATAATCTCCCCCTTTCTTTTTGAGGTAAATATTAGGATTGTATGGATTTATAACAAATCCATGTTGTACGAGATGCTCATCAATCTTGATGGACCATGCCCGGGGTGCTGTTTGAGGCCATATAGAGATTTCCTCGTATGCATACCTTTGCTTCTTAACTGTGTACAACATATCCCTCGGGTTGAGTCAAATAGACTTCTTATAAATCTCCGTTCAGGAAGACACTTTTTTACGTCCATCGATGAAATTTCAACCAAACGTGCAGCTAGAGCAAAGATCATCATGATCGTCTTGATCTTAGCTGTGGAGAAAATATCTCCTCATAGTCAATGCATTATTTTTGTGCACACCCCTTTGATACAAGTCTTGATTTTTACTTGTCCACTATCCCATCTGCTTTGTACTTCGTTTTGAATATCCATCTGCATCCAATGGGTTCCTTCCTAGTGGAAGATCGACAAGCTGAAAAGTGTTTTTTTTATTATTGATCGATATTCGAGTCCATGGCATCTTTCCAAGCTTTTGACCGTAGGGATTCTGGACTATAGAGGTCTCATCAAACTCAATAACTCTACTCATCAAAGCAAAGTTAACTCTTCTTTTGCTTTAATGCGAGTTCGTGGTCCAGGGTGGATGTATCCGGTGGAGCATCCATTCTTGCATCTTGTAACATGATAATATACCACTTGGGCATAAACTGAATTGTTGCCATGGGTCATGGTTCTATCATATAAACACCATCATCCCTATTATCACTTTCATCTTCGGTGGGAACATCATCTTCAATTTTTACAAGTGGTGAAAAATCTACGTTTGGTGAGTGCGGAGGAGGAGTCTCTGCTTCCTTCTTCTAAAAAACTCAACATCTCTACCGGTGTAGACTTTTCTAGTCTTGGATCCATCGATCTATACCCAATATTCTCTTCACTATACCCAATAAAGATGAGTTTATGTGACATCATGTCCAATTTCTTTACATTGCTCGCTTGGGTATGTGCATACTTTCTTTGCACTGAATACTCGAGGTGTGCGATAGATGGTTTTTCTTTGACCATGCTTCTTGTGGTGTTACTCCATAAAGAGTAACTGTGGGCACTTTGTTCAACAAATATACTACATGTCTTTTTTGCTTCTACTCATAATGTCTTTGCAAGTCCAAAATCATCGATTATGCATTGCACCATTTCCATGATAGTACGATTTCTTGTCTCGACAACACCATTATGTTGTGGTGTGTGTGGATGAGGCATTTGTAGATGAATCCCATGAGCTTGTGGGTAGTATTTTAACTCATCACTGGTGAATTCCCCCCCTCGATCTGAGTGAAGAGTTTTGATGTGATGACCAGTTTCGTTCTCAATAGCTACTTTGAACTTCTTGAAAGTTTCAAAAGCTTCACTTTTCTTGCGAAGATAAAAAATCCACATTTTTCTTGAGTAGTCGTCAACACAAAGCATGAAGTACCGATATCCGAGAATGAATTGATTACATCGACCGTAAAGATCGGTATGAACCAGATCAAGCTTACCATGAGCTCAATATGTACTCTTATGGAATGAAGCTCTATGTTATTTTCCTACTAGGTAGTGAGAACACTTGTCTATATCCTTCTAAAGAGATGGTAACCCATGTACCATATTATGCCGGTGAAGTGTCTCGAGATACTTGAAACTAACATGACCAAGTCTCCGATGCCACAACTGTGTAGAGGTAGAGTTCTTAGCCACAAGTTCTTGATCATCTATGTGGACAAAATCAAGCTGGAACATGCGTCCCACATTGGAGGCTTTTGCAACTATTTTCGAGCCTCATGATTTATCTCGAATCAAACACGTTTTCTTGCCAAAATGACTATCAAAGTTAATTTTTAAGTTGTGATCTAGGAGTTGATTGGTGAAAGCGATTCTTTGTCAACCTAGGGACATATAAGACATCTGATAGTTTGAAGTTGCGTGAACCAAGGGGTAGAGAAATGTTCCCAATCCCCTGAATTGTATATGAAGAATCATCACCCAACGAAACATGGTTTTTCGAAGGTGTGTCCCTCATTAAAGTAAACCATGTCAAGACGAGGGGTGAAAAGGTATATTTACCAACTAAATTAAATTTTAGGTTAACATACATTAATAAGTGGAAATATAAATGTGCACACCATAATAAAAGTAAATAAAAACATAAAAAAATTACACAGTGACATTGTATGTAACGTGGAAAACCCGTAAATGGGTAAAAAACCACGAAAGAATAATCCACTATAGAGAAACATTTTACAACCCAGTCTAATAACTCCTCCCTCACTTCTACTCCATGTATTTACCCGTAATCCAAATGATTCACATGATTTAATGAATATGACCTACAATCATATTTAAATAACCCGAAGGGTTATGTCCATATTAAGTGATGAGCACACCCCGATTTAATAAATAGTTAGTTAATTAATAACTAACAAACCTAATCTAAAGTTTATATTTAAATAATAAGAATATAAACTATTCTATATTATTTAACTATAAACTAAACATTATGATGCACTTAATATTATAGTTCTAACACTCCCCCTTAATATTAAGTGGGGATCCATATGCCAACATTACCTGTTTGTACAACAAGATTTACAAATCCATAAACCCTAAAGGTTTAGGCTAGCACATGTACTTTTGAAGGAATTATAACACCTTCATCATGCTCAACTTACCTTTTGGTACAAAAGGATTTGGAATCCATAAATCAGACATATGATTTAGGCTAAGCATGATTTGTGAGACTACATCTCACCGTTTCTCATGGAAATATTCTTATACCGCATCTCTAGGATCCTTTTATAACACAAGGACCTCCTTTACAAACAGATGCACATTAGACTATATTTTTCCCATAAACTCTACCAGTTTACATGTAAACTCTATCAATTTACTTTAGATCATACAAGATCTTTTACAATGCTTTTAAACCAGAGTAGAAGTATAGAGGAGTCAACAACTGACCGACCATTAGGAGGTGACATTGCATGCACACTCCCCCTCAATGGAAACTTTAAAAGGCCAAACATTACACACACTTGCAGTATTTTACAACACACAATGGCTCGTAAACATAACTACAATCTTAATCTTCAGTCTAGTAGAACTGGAGATCTCTATCACCGTAGAGAACCTTCTCTCGGATAACACATATATGAACTTCAATATGCTTCATTCTCTGATGTTGAACTGGATTCTTTATCAAGAGTAATACCACTTTGACTACCACATAGAATAGGAATACTTCCTTCAACTTCCATGTGTATCTCTTCCAATAGCCACTTCAGCCATATGGCTTCTTCGTTGCTTCCATTATACTTCTCTACCTCAGTAGAAGAAATGGAGATTGTTGGTTGCTTTTAGTTGTTCCAAGTAATGGTTCCTGCACCAAAAAACTTGAACACATATCCAATATATTTTATATCTATCACAACATCAACATGGTTAGAGTCACAATATCCATATAAGCATATAAATCATTATTAATTTCACTTTTAATCAATATTATAATATGCTTAACAACTAACCATGCTAGAATATGTTGAAAAAATTCAACATATTACTCTTGAAAATATATATTAGATGCAATTAGTATTGGACGTCTCCAATACAACACAAGGGCATCCCCAAGTGTTATTTGATATGCATATAATAATATTTTAGTTTTGTATACTAAGAAATATCTTCATTATCTTATTGTAAGCCTTTACAAATGAGATAAGAATTGATAACATATCAGATAATCAAGTTATACAAGAATAATCATAGTATTCACTGAAAACATAATCCACTAACTATGAATACTTCTCATAGAGTTTTCTTCAAAAGATGACATGTAAGCACCTTTCAATACATTCCATAAGCTTATATATGTCATAAATGATCAATTTTTCATGCAAAAATATGAACACAAGTTCTATTTTTGAATAAACTATCAGAAAATGAAGCAAAATTTTAAAATACATATAATCTATTTTGTGTATGTTTTCAGTTGTAGCTATTTTATATTATTTTTACTAACTCATCTGAGTTAAATATGGAAAAAAAAAAAATCAACTCCTTTTTCCAACAGTTTAGAAAATATACTTTTTATTAAAAATAATTTATAAAGCTATTATATTAGCACTATGATTATTCTCATTATCATCATCATTATCTTGATTTTGATATGATTTATTCCATTTCTGATTTTTGAAATTTGACTTATTTTTAAATTTACAATCCTTTTTTTGTCCAAATTTTCCACAATTATGACATTTACCATCAAAACTGACTTTTAAGTTTCCTGGTTTCTTGTTTTTATTAGGAGTTTTAAAAGTTGATTTTTGATTCTTGTTAAACCTAGAAGGTTTACCTTTTTCTTTTGAGCAAGAAGTGTTTGTGTGACATTTTCTTTTGAATCAAAATTAGTCATAACTGCTCTTCTGAACAAGGAGATTACTAAGGGTTTGAAAATTTGGAATGTCTTGTTCGGATTGATACTTTGAATTCAAAATTGAAATGAAATTTCTAATTTTTTTAATTAATATTTAATTAGATAATAAAATAGGGAAATTTATCATGAATCGAATTCTTATAGATCCATCTAACCATGACTTAATATTTTTTATTTTTGCTAAATAATTAATCACTTTTTCATCTCCCTTCATGGGAGTTGTCATAAGCTCTAAAACCAATTTAATAATTTTTGATAAACACGTACCTTCATGCATCGACTCCAATTGTGTCCAAGCTTCACTAGGAATCTCTAGATTTCTAATATGAAGTAGAAAATCATCATGTATGCTTCACAAGATAATGGACATCACCTCTTGTACTTTTTATTGATATGTGGCGACGTTATCAATTAGTTGCATGTCTTCGTAGGAAGTAGGAGCTTTCTATGTTCCATTTACAAAACCCATAGTTTACGAATTGAATCTTCCAAATGTTGTAGTTTTTTCCATTCAACATCTAAGATTTATCAATTGAAAATTGATTAGACCCCATTTGTGTGTAAAATATAGATAAAAACAATTAATAAACAAGGATTAAAATAAGAGTTTGTAGAAAATTCCCCCATCGTTTTTAATCCTTGTAATCAATCGAGAATCACTTTTACATCACAAAAAAAGATCCTATACATACAAGAATTCATAGACCAATAGAAAAATTCCATTTTGAGAGTTTGTCTCCTCGCTTTTAACCTTTTATTAATTCTTGAATTTACCCTTAAAATAATTCAACTCGCACACATTTAAAACTATAGAAACATAATGAAATATTTCATATTAAATTTTAACCCTTACTTGGTCATGTAATTATTCCATACATGTGAGGTAAATGTTTTTCTAAGACCTTTCCATCGGGTAAGAATCTAGAGTCCCTTTTACTGTGCACACATTTACTCAAAAATATTAATTCATTAACATGTTCGGGAGAGGCGAGGAGGGAGATTAAATAAATTTCTAACCAACTATCCAACTACCCCAAGGGACATGACTTTTGATTAATTAAATTAATATTCAATACTTAACCTGCTCTGATACCATGTCAGGATGAGGGGTGAAAAGGTATATTTACCAACTAAATTAAATGTTAGGTTAACATACATTAATAAGTGGAAATATAAATGTGCACACCATAATAAAAGTAAATAACAACATAAAAAAATTACACAGTGACACTGTATGTAACGTGGAAAACCTGTAAATGGGTAAAAAACCATGGAAGAATAATCCACTATAGAGAAACATTTTACAACCAGTCCAGTAACTCCTCCCTCACTTCTACTCCATGTATTTACCCATAATCCAAATGATTCACATGATTTAATGAATATGACCTACAATCATATTTAAATAACCTAAAGGGTTATGTCCATATTAAGTGATGGGCACACCCCAATTTAATAAATAGTTAGTTAATTAATAACTAACAAACCTAATCTAAAGTTTATATTTAAATAATAAGAATATAAACTATTCTATATTATTTAACTATAAACTAAACATTATGATGCACTTAATATTATAGTTCTAACAAACCAGTTTATGTGGCTGGTCATGTGTTGAGTGGCTCTGAATCAACATACCGGACATTACTAGATGACATGGAAGGTTCACTTGATCGAGCGTGTACAAGTAGTCTTCATTGTCTGTCTATTCTTGTTGCTCAATAATATTTCCTTGCTGATCGGGTCTTCTTTTCTAGTTCCCTTTTTACGCCCTTGATTGTGGTTTGTATGTCCCTTGTAAGATTATTATTGTGGAGGTCCGAGTTGCTTGATGAACCTTTCTTGTAAGTATTATACCAACAATATTTTAGGTCATGTCCTCTTTTCTGATTAGACATTGATTCTTCTGTTGTTTGTCCCCTTGATACTAATTTTGATTTTGGGACTTTTGATAGGAATTAGGTTTTCCTTTACCTTTTCCTTTCCATTTTTGATGTGAAGAAAGTGCGTACTCTTCATCATCCTTATTATGCATGGCTTCCTCTTGTTGCAGTAGGTTTACCAGATTGTTAAAACTAAATGTCGTATCGACATGTTTAGTGTGGTTACAAAAATTGGTAAGAAGAATGGAGTGCTCTCGAACAATGGGAATGAGAGCATCATTTGTGACCGCTTCTCTTAGGGCTAGAAGTGAAGTCCTCAAATCTGTAACTCTTCTTAAGAAAGCTTTGATTTTCTCATTTTTCTTGAACTTTAGTGTGTGTAACTAACTCTGCAAATTCAAAATGACATTCTTGTTTTTGGCCTCATATACTTTGCTTAACTTATCCCATGCTTATTTTGTTGTTGTGGCATCGGGAATGTGGGGTTGCACATCGTCGACACTCCAAACAAGATGATGAATTTGGCCTTCGATCTGCTCTATCAAAGCTGCCGTTGTTGTATCAATTTTTGATGCGGTCGAGTACCATTCTACAAGGCCAAATTTCTTTAAACTCAAAGCCGTGTCTTGATTTTAGTCTTCCATGCAACATAGTTTTTCCACCGAGTAATTGTGAATCTAGAAGAAAAATTTGGGGGCATTGGTGCCCATTTTATAGAAATCACTGACAAGGTTTGGATCTTATCACTCTAGGTATAAGGTCTCCTAATCTATATACCATCAGTCTGATATACCAAACCTTTCTATATACGTGCCCTTCCGATATACCCGTCGGTATGTGGAAGAAGCTCGCCTTTTCGATATACTCGGTGGTATGTGAAAGAGGTGTTAATGTATGTGAAAGATTTCAATACGTGGTACCAAGATGAAGTCTTGAAAGGGGTATGTGCAATTAATACCGGCTCAAAGAAATATCCTCAAATGCGCGTGTAACTTTACTACATACTCGGATGATTTCTCGGTCCAAATTTATGTCGTGTAATCGTTCAGATGGATGGGATCGCTCATAGTGTGTACACTATGACCTTATTAATCCTCATTGATTTAAATGGTCGATGCCCAAATGAGCGTTATTACAACTATATTAGGTGTTAAGTGCAGTAGTAGTTGCGATAAATTTACTCGTAAGTGCTTCCCAGAGGCACTGTATATACCGAACACTGCGAATGAGATCTAGGATCTCGTGAGTGTTTTAGAACAAATTTTTACTATTTTTTATTACAACTCTCTACCAGTTTCTGAGAAGTTAAAATACTTGCAGTTGACTATGATAACCTACAAATTAGTACAATATATTGAAGTATGTAATTACAATAAAAAATTTGGAAAAAATTGAATGGAAGGCAATAATTTTTTTGGTTTGCGGGCCTTGGTGGTTTCGGAGCCCAAAATAACCTTATGTGCCAAAAACATTAAACATTAGCTCAAAATGAAGTTTTTAGACAGTCTTCCTTTAACAAATGTTGTCGGATTCAAAACATAGGCCTAATAGAGAAATTATTTTTGCACGAAATTAGGGTTTTTCTCACTAAAATTTTGGGGGCCTTTTTAGTTATGACTAAGCAGTTTAGTGATGGTTTTCCACCAAATTCACCTCCACAGTTGGCGGTTTTGCTAGTTTTACCGCCAAAGTCAAATTGTCTAAAAATTGTGTTGGGGGTGGGGGTTGAACCCCAAACCTCCCTTCCCCAAGACTATCACACTAACTGTCTCACCACTTGTGTTTTTCCGAGTAAATTGAAGAAAATTAAATTTAAGAATGATGAAATTAGGCTCACCTTGAAAATGAAAACTGGTTGGTGATGGGATGATGATCTGCGTGGAGGATCCATGTGGCTTTGTTGGATGGTGTTTTGCATCATTTTTATGTGATTTCGGAGTTACTGCGTGGAGGAGATTGAATCGAACACCTTTTTCTTCTTTCATATTTCCACCATTTTTTATTCACTGCCTATGTTGTTACATATTGATATTGTGGCTTTGTATTGTTTGCGAGTCACGAGGTATTGGCAGGGGGCTCAGTGGGAGCAATGACGATGGCAAATGGTGCAGGTTCGGTGATCACCGTGTGGGCTGGCCAGCAAAAAGTGGACTTCGTGGACTGTGTTGATAGCTGGATCGATGAAGGTGTAGGGTGAAAGAACCCCAAATCACCAATCACTAGAAACCACGGTTGTTGAATAGAAACAAAACTTGATCGTTGTTTGCAGGGTGGAGCTCTTTGTGCATTTGGGAGAAGCCAACTTTGCAATGTGTGGGAGCTCGGTTCATTAAACCAACATAAACAACATGCCTTTTCTCCATGGTTCTAGATGGCTCGACAGAGGAATACAATGCAACTATAATGTCAATACAACTCAGCTTTTCAACCTTCTCGGTTTGGTTGGTGCACACATATATTGACACTTGTATGGGCTTAGCCGAATAAAAAAATTGCTTGGCTTGTAATGCCTCAACTCGCCCATAATGCTTCCTATTTTTATGTCAACACTATAGATAACTCACCATTGTGACTCGGTGTGGGCTCGGTCAACTGATGGAGACCCCAACTCGGTCACTATGGAGTGCAAAGATTCACACCGAGTAACCATGGAGAAACACCTCCAAATTTGATAGTAGACTGCTTAATGTAGCAGTAACTAAATACTTCTCTAATATTAGAGATAAAACCCTTAATGGGGAAAAAATATATATATATATATATATATATATATATATATTTTCTATACTTGCATCAAATTTTACCTGTGCTTGGTGCACTAGTGTAAAAAAATTTACATTCCAAACACCTAGAATGAATAAGAGGATGTGGGGAGGTAGGGATGGCGCTGAGAGGTTGCAGGGGGCTGCATGCTCTCAATTGTTGTAAACACTTCTCCAATATCCTCTATCTTTGCTGCTCTCTCTTTCCACACCTTCACATGTCCAAATTCTCGCTCTAGTACCAAATGTAAACTGAGCAATAGGGGTAGAAGCTTGATAGATTTTATTAATCTCAATCAACCAAATATACAATAGAGTGCTGCAATTCTTATAAGAATTGTAGAATAGATGAATACAAATATAATTATTCTACAAAAGAGCAACAAATTCCATATGAGAATCAAATAAAGAGAAACGTTATTTGAACCATTCTCCTTAGTCAGATAAAACTATTATGTGGTTAAATATAACCAATAATATTCTAACCAATCATAATGCATAATTTAAATATTAGGTAAATAATAATTAACCTAACAAATTCATGCTCATGCAACTAAAAATATCTCACACCTAGGTCACACATCTTACACACACAACCAAGCTCACAAAAGTACCCAAAACTATGATTTTATAAGCTCCCTAATTCAAATTCAAAATAAAACATTTTCCCTCATTTTTCAAGACCAATAGAACATAAAAAAATCCCATATAATTTTCATAATGGCTATATGTGACCCATATGGGCCGGCCTAGCTAAAACCCTTCTTCCACGCACTAAAAATTCTCAAATCCCATGCATTAGAATGACAAAAATCTCCTAATCCCAAAAATATTTTTAGTTACACTTTAAAATTGATTACACATGTTTAAAATATAATTTAAATATCATAAATGGTCACAATTATCATGAATAGATCATATTTTTTTTAATGGGCCCAGTGACTCATTGCCTTCACAAAAGCACCTGTTTCCAGCACATTGTTTTCACCTTTTGGCTTCAAGATCATCAAAGAATACCTCCACTATGTAATGTCACCATTTTATGGAAATTAAGGAACCTATTTAAAACTTTTAAAATTTTTTGATGTCATGAAACATCCACTAGTTCAAACTACATCAACTTTTGCCTTCACCAAAACAAGCTTCCGAAAAATTAATTTCCAAAAAGCAACTGGTTAGTACCCTTCTTGAAAATTTCCAGAACTAAAAATGGATTCATTGGATGAAAAATTAATCCCTCTTCACATTCCATGTGATAGAAAGTATCACCCAATCTATATCATACTCCAACCAAGTCAATCTTTCAACAGAAACAGATTCGTCCCGAATAGTGAAAACTAATATTGTCCAAAAATTGACTTCAAAACCATATAAAAATAATCAGCTTGAAACAAAACTTATATAAATTTAAATATATCTGAATTTTCTTTCAAACAAATCTTGAATCACCTCCTAAATCCTCCTGTAGCTCTTGTAATGTCCATTTTACTGAAGACCACTTCTAACCGTCCGTCCCAAAACTACCCTTTGACCAGTTAACATAAATGAAGCTTACTTGACCATTTATCAGCATTAACATGACATGAAACCTATTTTATCATCAATAAAAACTCACATAAATCACACAATGGTCATTTATATTGCAACGCTTCGACAACCTTGTCCCAAACTAAACTTCTTCTGAAACTAACTGTTTGAGTGGGGTCCACTCATCACCATAACCTATACCATAAATTTATGGAAATATGGAAGAGTCTTCTACATGTTATAATCATCATATAGGCACAAGAAATCAAAAAGCGGCCACTTAGGAAGTAAATCTCTCAAACTACTTTCAAGCTAGGATTTCAAACTCATAACAAACTGTTTACCTTCTTAACATTCGTTCATAAAAATGTGACAAATAAATAACCTCATTTTTTTCAAATATTTTAAAATAAATTAAGAAACATCCCTAAAATCCACAAGATCCCACACACACCACACAATTCAAGGTGAGCATCAAAAGTTCCAATTCAAGCTGGAAATGCACTTCTTCTTGACCATGTTTCGCAAAAACTAACATATTTTACAAAATTATCATCATGGAAACCTAAAATTTTACCCACAACATAATTATACATGCTACTAACACATCTAATCATCATAATGTCATAATAACATATAAATATTTCCAGCCATTGGGATTTACATGGCTACCCCTTGGGTTTTGCACTGTAAAATGAAAGATTTTACAAAAGCTATTGAAATGGGGTAAGACCCCAAAGCTTTTGCAAAGTCCCTTAATGGACCATCAGATAGGAAATGAGTAAGGAATCCTATTTTCATGCATTCAAACTTGAAATAAACAAGAAATCTAGAAAATAGTATTAACCTATATTCTTGAAAGCTTAATAAAATGAACCTAATAAGGATCTAAGTGATCAGTTTTGTTGTTTACTCCATGAGGGTGAATGAATCTCATTAAATGGATACATGGCCAAGTTTAGCTATTCCATTACTAACCTATCATGGGTGCAAGATGAAACTATTTTAATGGTGGATGACCTAAGATCAAATGCCTTATTAGCTTGGCTAATGCAAACGAGCTCTTAAGATTTCTTAGGCTTGTTTTGGGTTTGTGTTATGTAAAGTTGTAAGTTAAATGGTAGGGGTAACCCTTCTATTTATGGTTTTCCAAATGGAAGAGTTTGGAATTTGGGTGCATGTGGGACTAAATTCTAAGAAGGATTAGGTTAGTTAACCTTGGTTTAGGCTAGTTAACTAGGTTTTAGGCTAGTTAAAATTGATTAGCAAGTGATTAGAGACTCATTGAGAGTTGAGAGGGGTCTGGATAACCAATTGTGACTGATAGATAGCCTACGAAGCCAATAGAAGTGGTCTAGAGAGAACTAGGGAGGTTTTGAATGGTCGAAAGGAGGAATGTTTAGCTAATAAGAGAGATATTAGCCAAATAAGCTGAATATGGGAAGAATACGACCGAAAGAGTGTTGTGAATGGGCATCGATAATGGAGTGAAGAATAGGGAATTAACGAAGTGTCGTTAATTGAATGGATTGGATGAAATGCTAAGTGTAAGCATGTTTTAGGTGTCTACAAGGGTCAACTAAAATATACTCATAAATCATCATGAAAACACTCTAAAAGGTCCTAACATACCCAATACATCATAATACATCTTCCTACATTAATCCATGAGCTCATATAGCTCTACAACGCATTCTCATACCTCATATCATCCATACCTACTCCAAATGAGCACTTGAAACATAGTCACCAACCTGTATCTACACCTTGAAGCTCATATGAGTGCCCAAACACTCTCCAAAAATTCTCTCCATCATGCTTCTCAAGCTACCAAGAATCTCCTATCACCACACACTATCACCTAAGATCACTTGATTGGGCATGCAAGAACACGCCATCCTCACTGAATCACCATGTGAAATCAATAACATACTTGAATCTCCATGTCATCACCATTATAAGAAACATCTTACCATACTCCATCATCTAATTTGTCATTAATGAAGTTTTGCATCAATTACTGACACCTATGGAACAACATGCCAACAATATCTCCCTTTGTCATTAATGGAAAACCACCCAAAATTCTCCCCCTTTTACATTAATGACGAAGGATAGTTGTACCTGCATATTCTTCATCTTTCTCATATTATTAGGATCATATTTTTCTTGGAAACATCCACCAAAGGTCTTATCTTAGCTCAAAAATTTGAAATTTCACTCAAAACTTGATTTTTAGCCTATTTTCAAGTATGTAGACATAATGCTCCCCCTAGAACAAGCACATACAGCATAAAAACTTGCTAAAATCATGAATAAAGAATAATCATACCTTTAATTTGAGATAAAGAATCATCATCCATTAACTAGGCATGCAAAATTGTCAATTCTTACCTCATACTCTGTTTTATCCTTCAAAAAGCCACCGTGGCAAGCCTATACTTGGAATATATTATTTATGAGCATGAAAACAATGCTAATTTTGGGGCCAAGAATACCATATTACCTTTACTCATGGTCTTACACATCTTATCAAGACACTAACTTGGCTTGTCATTACCATTTGTTCTTATCCACATCATACTAGGAGTGAGATCATGTTCAATCATCTTAGTACAATTTTAACCAACTTTGGTGACCCCTAGAATATCATACACATCTTAAAAAAACATTACACTAATCCCCATAGAATTATTACAACCATAAGTAGTAGATAAACACAAGATTGAGCATCTTACCTTCCTATCTTGTCAAGAAACCAAATTTGTCAATTTGGCTCGCCCTAAACCATCTTCTTAGACTTTGATAGTCATATTTGACTGGGATAAAACAATCATGAATCATACCTTTCTTAATATTTGAGAATACACTCAACACATACCTGAAAGGTATTTAGAACATCCATATCACCTTCTAGATGCATACTCACTTGCTCCCCCTAACTCGAACTGAGACCATACACATAATACATCCTGTAGAAGTAACTTTTTGCATACCACTGTACACTGACTATCCTCAAACAATCAACTCACCACCAAGTATAGCTTCAATTTTGTCAAGAAACCTATCATTCAAGCATATGAATGCACCGAGAGAAACTTTTAGGAGTGAAGCATGGAATCCCCTTGACATGAAAGCATCCATACAACTCCATGCAAGCATCTACAGGCCTGTAAATTCACTTTTGAAGAAAGAAGCTCTTGCCCAGTCATGGCATAGTTCACAACACACACCCTTTCCTTCTTTGAGGTTACACACACCTTTTAGATCACATACACAGGATGAGAGAAAGAAATCATACCAAGATGGGTCTATCAAACCTTTGACACTTGTAGGAGCACTATACCCTACCTTTCACACAAATTCTTCACTGTAGCTTGACATACTACAATTTTTAGCTCAATGAGCTCTCAATCATGCTGCCTTTAGAAATTTTGGACTTAAAACAACTTGTTATGCCTATGAAACACCTTTAAGAGAAAATAGATAAGTTTAAGGACTTCTCTATACACTCATACATCTAGAAAATTGCATTCTCTGCCTCATGTATTCACCCTGTAGCTATAGATTGACAATTTTAGCTCAAGACATGAATGAGGACCACACAAGCTTCTTAACTCCTGAGATAAACCATCTAGCACACTTAAAAGCATATAGAACACTTCAAACATTCCTAACTCAACCTTTTAAGCTTAGACACATCAAAGGATGATGTAAATTAACTCTCCTACTTGTAGGTGCATAGTATAAACCCCGAGTTCACTGTGACCTAGATCTTACCTTCCTTGATCATCGTTTGATAGAAAACAACCATGTATATGTACTTGAGATTATCTTTATCAACTCAAGAACCTAATAACATCTTCACCACTGCATACTCATGTTCATTAAGTCTTCTTATTCATCAATAATGAAGAAAATTAGTCAAACATACCTGTAACATTCATCACCTTTCCATTATCATAGTCTTGGAGTATCCTATACAAAATTTCACTGTGATTCCACATTTTCCTTTGATCATGAACATAATTTCCATCTCATTTACACTCATACACATCAATTAGTACTTAGAGCATCTAAAGGAGTCACCTACAGTCCGTGATAGAACATTCATGCACAAATACAATTTTGAGACACCAAGAGGGTATATAGAGTAACTCATCACAAATTTTAGCCATAGATCATCTACTAGCATCCATTTATGGATTAAATTCACTTTCTCATGCCTTATAATCTATTAGAGTAACTTTAATCTAAATATATAGACTTTCATCAACAATTAGCACTCATATTGTCTTAGCCCTTGTGAAAATGATAATCAATCATAAATTTTAGAGAATTCACTTTTACAAGAAGATCAAACCAGAAATGGACACCCACTTTGTCATATTATCTCCATCAAAAGTCTTGAACCATGTTCTTGAAGAAAATTTTCCCAGCATTGCAAGATAAACCTTCCAAATTAGACCTTTTAGCTCTAATACAATCAAACCTGAACACCGTTATAGATTCCCACAAATATAAGTAACTTTTTGGCCTCAAACCTCTTGAATACTAGAGACCAATCTATAAAGATTATTTATACTAATTTTTAGTACTTGTACTCCACTATTTAGTCCTTCAAATATCACATTCCATCTATATCACTAAAAAGGCACAACCAAAACCTAGTCGTAAGGGAGATAGACATCTAAAATGCACAAATTTGGTCCTCATGAACTCAATCTTAACCAATACCACTGCACCTACACCTCTTGATGTTTGAGCCTCATTTTCCTTGATTTAGAGTCATGAAAATCATCTTCATACCTGGAATCACCATAATTTACACAAGAGTACACCTGTGCTAACCATATCACTTCCATAGTCATTTTCCTTCGGGATGTTTGATTAAACCATCATGCTTGATGGCCCAACACATCTTCAAATCTTATTTTCAATGCATTAGAAAATATGAAATTGTGATGATTACTTCATAAATGAAGCTTTTGGACTTAAACAACACAATGAAACTTGAACAAAACAATGGATGACCTAGTACACTAAGAGTGACTACACATACCATAACTCACCATGTTAGATCACTATATAAATTTATACACTTCATACACCCTGGGACACACATGATTCACACATTTTCAACTTATGAACATCTCATGATATAAATTTTTTTCCTAGACCAATCAAATTGAGACAACCCATACCATAAGCTCACCCATCAAGACTAACTACTGACAAAAACCTAATAAATACTTTTTCCATGAATGAATTGACATAAAATACCTCTTCTAAGACATTATTTTGAATCATGGACATAGAAAGTCATATAAAACTTAATAATACACCATGATGAAACAAACACTAACTTGTTGACACGGACATACTCCATTTGAGACACTAGGAAGAGACCTAGACAAATACAACTTAATCATCCATATGAACTCACAAGACCTTACACAAAAAAATTGAAATGACATACCTTATCATCAAGGATGAGACACATACACTGACCAAGACAACTCCCCTCCCTCCAATGCTTCATATGGAGCAATATACCTCTAAGAAGCATAGTAGAGGCATATGTAAACCAAGAAGACCTAAAGAAGGATTTGAAGAGTTCCAAATCCATCTTAGACACATGAAAGACTCCATCAACTTGCCTCGATATAAAATCTGAATTATGTTTTCCTTCCATCAACATCTGCGCTTGGTGAAACACCATGATATCTTCTATGTTCCCACACTCTTCCTAGGATGTTATGCATTCAAGGCCTTTGAAATCCACTACCTTTCACTCTAAGACCTTGAGCCCTCTGATTTTTTCTTGAGAAGCCATGGTAGCAGTCCTTTTCCACATGACCAACCTCATTACAGATGTAACACACAATTGTATTCTTCCTCTTGAAACCATCAACATGTCTAGGTGGATCATTCAAGAAAAATCTAGCAACATGACCTTGTTCATTATAATTGTAGCATACAACATTATTTCCATATTCACTTCTATTGTCCCTCCAAGGATGAGAGTCTCTAGGATACATTTTACACTCTTTATCCCTATGACCAAATGCATTACAATTATAACAATATCCATTGAAATTTATTTCATACCTTGAGGCATTAGGTTGCCTAATTGGCCTTGATTTCACATTGTCTTTGATGAGAGTCACCTTCTTCTCTTCCTTGATGCTAGATTCACCTGATTCTTTTCTTAGAACAATTTCTTCTTTCTTTACTTCCTTGCCTTTAGAATCCTCTTTGAAGCCCAAACCAGCTTCTATCACCTGCTGATATTTGTTTTCCAAGTAGATCATCTAGATCATTTAAAATTTTCTCAAACTTATGAAAGGACATAGTCTTCTTGCTAACCTCTAGTAGCTCAGCCATTAGGAAATATATATCTTCTTCAAATTTTGAACACATACTTTCTTTATCTTGAAAACTTGAAACAAGATACTTTACCTTTTCTTATAACAATTTGATTGACTCATTTTTCTTGCTTGACTAAGCTTTGTACTTTTCTTCTAGCTTGTGAATTTGATTTTCATATTCCTTGACTTGCAAACTCAGATTCTTGTTCTCTTTCTTAACATGCTTTAACTCCTTTTGAATTCCTTAAAAATCATCTTTGACATCCTCATCATCTTCATTAGAATACTGCAGTAACATGATATAAAATCTCCTAACAAAGAAGAGCCATCACTAGAAGACATTTTTACATCATTAGTCATGAACAAAGCCTCATTTCCTATATCCTCATGATCTAATTCAAATTCAAAATATAAAACACCACTACTAGCATCGACACATCATCATCTTCCTTTGTATAAAAACTTCTTTTTCTCTTCTTCTTATGATCAAAATTCTTAAAACTCTTCTTACCTTTTCAAAATTTGTAATTTTTATTTCTATGATCACCCTCATGATCATCATCATCTTCCTTCTCATGTCTATGAGGAAATTTAGTAGCAAAATGACCTACTTAACCACAATTAAAAATTTGAATGGAATTTTACCACTATACTTACCAGATTCAAGTTTTAATATTCTAAACATCATAACAAAGAGCTCTTCATCTTCAATTTTAGGAGCATTATCTTCATTCTTCACAATTTTGCATTTAGCCTCCATTTCTGTTTTGAAATCAATTTCTTTCTTGGCTGATTTAGAATCACCTATCCTCATTTCATAAGCAGTCAAGGTACCATGCAACTCATCCAAATTCAAAGTAGTTAGATCCTTTTCCTCTTCAATAATAGATAATTTAGAGTCAAATCTAGGTGTTAGTGACCTCAAAACATTTTGAACAACTTCTTCTTTCACATCTTGTCTGATCCCTTTCATGATATTGATAATCTTATAGAATCTAAGAAGATATGCGGTAATAGATTCATTATCATTAATTTTAAGACTCTCAAACTAAATTCTAAAGGTTTGAATCACCTTCATATAGAACTTAAAGTTTCTCCCACATTTCTTTTGCTGACTTATAATGCATCACTTTTCCCAACTCAAATTATCCAAGGCCATGAATGATGGCATTAAAATTCCTTGAGTTATTATTACATGACTTATTTTCTTCATCAGTAGTTGGAGTAGTGGTAGGAGGAGTATAGAAATTATCCACAACTTCCCAAACATAAAACCCTAGAGCCATGATATAGGTCTTCATCCTCAAGCTCAAAAATCATAATTCACACCATCAAACAATGGTGCATTACCAGTTGAGGAACCATTCACCATTTTTGTGTTTTAAGGATATCCTTTAAAGTGTTAAAACTTCTCCAAAAGGACTTGCTATGATAAAAATTAATGGAAGAATAACGAACTGATAGGGGGTGAATTAGTCCTTAAATTTTTTTAAATCAGATTTCATATTGCTTAATCAAAACACAAATTGACTTAACCATCCATTAATGTGTGCACATAATAAAACATACACAATGCAACATGAGAAAGATAATCAACACAATACACAAGATATAAGTGGGAAATCCTCAAGGGAATAAAATCCATTGAAACATAATATTTATATTGATATGTTTCAAATTTAGTGAGGCACCAACCCCACAAGGAGCACCAACCTCTACTTTAGTAGAGCTACAACCCTACAAGGAACACTAACCTCTATTTTTTGAAGCAATAACTCCACAAGGAGGATACAACCCCCCAATATGATCAAGAACCAACTTAACCACCTTTTGATGTTATTATCTCTGATATATTTTTTCCACAACTAATAGAGACCATTGATTTAACTTACACTTCTTCAATCCCTTGTTCAAACCATATGTCTTAAATCTCTCACAAAGTAGCTCTTTCTTCACTTCTCAAAGATTCAAACCCTTGCACACATGATTTCCATAAATCTTCAACTTATCAAAAAATTTATCTGATATCAATTAATTCTCATGCACCTGCAAAACTCTCACACCTAGGTCACACTTCTTGCACACACACAACTAGCTCACAAAACACCCAAAACTATGCTTTTATAAGCTCCTTCTTTATTAAAATTTAAAATAAACCATTTTTCATACTTTTTCATGACAAATATATCATTAAAAACATCCCAAATAATTTTCATAACAGCTACAAGTTACCCATATGGGTCAGCTTAGCTAAAACCCTTCTTCCATGCACCAAAAATTCTCAAATCCCATGCATTGGAATGACAAAAATCTCCTAATCCCAAAAATATTTTTATTAATTCTTTAAAATCATCACACATGTTTAAAATATCATTTAAATATCATAAATGATAAAAATTATCATGAATCAATCATATTATTTTATTTAATGGGCTCATTGACTCATTGCTTTTACAAAAAACACATATTTACAACACCCTCTTTTCACCTTTTGGCTTCAAGATCATCAAATAAAACCTAAAATATGGAATGTGAAAAATTGATGTAAATTAAAGAATCTGTATAACACTTCTTAATAATTTAGAGCTCATGAAACATCCACTAGTTCAAACTATATCAACGTTTGGCTTCACCAAAACAAGCTGCCCAAAAAGTAGTTTAAAAAAAACAAGTTAAAAACTTTTCTGAAACTTTTAATAACTAAAAATGGATTCATTGGATTAAAAATTCATCCCTCTTCACATTAAAAGTTATAAAAAGCATCACCCAAACCATCTCATACTACAACCAACTCAATATTTTAGCAAAAGTAGTTTTGTCCTGAATAGCCAAAAATATTCTTGTCAACAAATTGACTAGGAAATCATATAAAAAATCATTATCATGAAAAAAATATTTCACTGGAAATATATTTGAATTATATTTCCTACGTAACTTTAATAACCTCCTAACTCCTCATGTATCTCTTGTAATGTCCAATTTACTGAAGATTTCTTCTAATTGTCCCAAACTCGCCATTTGACTAGTCAACCTAAATGAAGCGTACTTGACCATTTATCAGTATGAACATGACCTAAAACCTCTTTGAACATAAAAAAAACATAAATCATTGTAGACATCTAAAATTAACACTGCTAATCCCTGCATCCGCGTCCTCTAGCTCCCCTTCATTATCACATCACCATCATATTATACATTAAATCCATTATCGCATCACTATCATATTATACATTAAATCATTATCCTAAGTATTATTCTACAACTGTAAAATCCTATTTTATCCTCTCCTAAACCACTTAAACCACTTACAAACCAAAATCCAAAAAAAAAAAAAGATCACCAACTTCTCAACCATTTAACAACATTCCTAACCCACATAACCTCTTTCCAACCCACATCCTTTGATAAAACAAACAAAACATTGATTTGGGAGGCAACAGTAACCCTTTTCTGTAAAACCCAAATCACTAGGGATTCATTAGAATATCCAACGGTTCTCCTTGGTTGTTAGAAACTCTATATAAATGAGCTCCAGGCCTCCATTTGAGGTTAGCTTACAACTGGACGTGGCCTAAGGACTTCATATCACATTTTTCTTGTATCATAGACCTCTCACAGAGCTAGAGATCATCCCAAAAACATTCAAGGCACCAAGGATCTCTTCTTCAACCTACGAATGTCATTCATATGTCCAAGGATCAACTCAATAACCTTCTTGCATCTGCAATCTTCCTCTCTCGAGTAACATCACCTTTTATTCTTCATTCATCAAATTATAAAAGGTAAGTGGTTTCCATTACTTAATTACCTTATTATGCATCATATCAAAGCTTAAATAAATTTTTTAAGCATCCCTTTCGAGTCCCAATTTCATCCATTATAAACCTCGCATACAATTTCACAACAATTTTTGGTGATTCACCAAAATCGCTGATGATTCCTAGAATCATTGGTGATTCACGTAATCACCGACAATTCCCGAATCGTTGAGGATTCACAAGAATCATGATGATTCTGTCAAAAAGTTATTTTTACCCTTAAGATTTTTTTTTATAAATCTAGATCACATAATTAACTATTATAAGGCCCCTCAAAGTATTTATCTAGTCATATCAAGCTCCTTTGAGCCATCTTTAGCACTTTATCAATTATCTAAATCAAATCTACCATCCTACTCACTTTTGTGCATGTACATCTATCTACTTGCTTTCGCTTTGGGCCATTTTGTGATCCATAGAATCCCTTTAGATCGTATCACCATCAAACCGTCATATATCCTTGGACCACGTCAGTCCCTTTTCCTTTACATTGTTGGTTATATCGTCTATTTTATCAATTTATCTTATCATTATTAGATTGATTTCTTGAACGTGGATTGACATACTTGCAAGGAAGTCCGTTGAATTCTAGGAATTGGCATTTGCCAGAAATATGCCATATATCTATCTAATCCCATCTTATTCTTAGTGTCTGTGATCTGCAGGTTCCTCCATTGGTGAAAGAAGGATGGAGATTTCATCCATCAACTACAATATCCATCTCTCTGTGGGTATTGATGAAGCCCATCATTTTTCGAGGTCGGTTTTGTTTTTATTGTTTCAATTCATTAATTTAAGTAGAAAGGTAAAAACATATACGAACATTATGGCATGCACTGGTGGGACCATTTTCCATTTTCTTTCATTTCAATTTTTATTAAAAATTCATTTATTTGGCTCTCTACTCTCGTAAAAGGTTAGCAAAAGACAAAATAGTAAAAGAAAATGGTGTTAGGAGCTATCTAACTAAGTAATCATAATCGGACACATAGATCATTGAAAATTGATAGAATCAAGGGTGATTCACAGAATCGTTGGCGATTCAACCTTTTACAAGTCTTTTCTCTGGTAGCTTTTGGCTTACCATGCTTTTAATTTTCTAAAAATAAAAATAAAAAATATAAAAATTAAAAAGGAAGCATTCTCAAACGATTCTTCTCCTTTATTTTTGTTTTCAAGCATTAAATTTTGATATTTTCTCTCATTGAAGTCAATCATTCTTTTGGGCTTAAAATGAACCTTGCATCCTGCTTGATCACATAGATTAATTAAAGGATTAATTTATTACATTCACATAATCTTCCCTCACACACAACCAAACCACATCAAATATCAAACTTGCATCAAACACTCCTACCCAAGTGATAACTATTGGGATTTCATCACCCAATAGGGAAACCGACTCGGTGTTTTGGCTAAGTATAAACAATTGGTTGTTGGTATATTGGATAAGCACCGAATCCCTTATCACTGTGGGACCATGAAGTGAGGGGGAAGGCCGTAATACTAGGATTTGTATTGGAACTAACATAGATTTGGGCCTTATGTACCTTTGGGTATATCGAGGACTCCAACCTTTAACATTACCTAAAACTATCCTTAGAACAACCATATCATTAGGTTCCCTTTGAGCCTCTCCTCCACATCTAAATTATAATCAAGATAATTAAAATTCTTCTGCTTGACTTGTCTATTACATTTGTAGCTCTCTTAGGATTTTCTATATCATCTTCAATTAACTATCATTTAATATGGATCAATCCTCTACATTAGCATATTCTTTTACCCCTTATATGTGATTTTTACAATCATATTCAGTTGCTTCATCCACTACTTCTACATATCTTCATCCCCAATCAATTTCAATATATCCACTTTGTATAGGATCTAATCCTTCTTAGTCTCATAAACCTATAATGTCCCACTAAACTCCATTTATCTTTGGTATGCTCCCAGATCCATCTAGAGCATATTTAGTCCCCTATGGAACCTTTACCTTTCAACTGATCTTACGACCCTACAACAACCCCATCCAATAACCCTATGACTATCCTTTACATCTAGACTACTTCCAAATTATCACACCTCATCCCATATTAAGTATACCCCATCAATCAATCCTCTCCGCATCCCCTCCTTTATCACAATCTCATCGAATGTTAATACCCCCATCTTTTATCCAATCAACCTATCTCAACTTCAATACCTCTCTCAATACCTCAGACATCCCAAACCTATACACACATCCCTAATCAGGCCCAATTAACCCCTCTCATCCAAAAACAACAACATATTCAACATCCCTACACATCTCCTCGCATCACTTTATCAATACCTACTTTGTAATTGGTATATTTTCAAGTTACCCCTTATCAACCCCCCATAACAGCCTTATGCATAAAAAAACTATCCTACTCCATATTTTTATTAATCAACTTAACCACGTTCTCAAAGCAACACTCACATGTTAATTCCCTCATACCTAATCCTAAAATGATCCCATGCAAGCTCTATTGAAAATATTAGATAATTTTGAAGCCACTACCATGGGACCCAAACACATCCTCACTTATGATCAGGTTTGTAATGAACCCATCCATCCGTTAGTACCATATAAGCCTTATCCTCCACATTGGGAATTGCTTGAGTTTACCATGTTCCATGGCCAAAAGGATCTTCAATAGCACATACTATCCTTTAGACATGCCTATTATCTCATCATCCACGATCAAGATCTCATGCTTATAACCTTTACTATGTCACTGACATGACCTGCCTTCGATTTTTACAACTCCCTTCCTTGACACTCTTTTCTCTTTTTCACTCAACTAGCCATGTTATTTCTTAATCACTTTGCTATAAACGTTACTAGCAAAATCACCATTTCTGATATTTCTACCATCAAACAATTTGAAAATGAATCCCTTATCGACTTTTCACTTAGTAGCAAAGCATTATCAATCAATTGACCTTCTCACTGCCTCAATTAGAACTGATCGATTTTTTTCTTGATCATGTTCCCATCACATCTCATCTATCCTCCAGATCCACACATTCTAGACTTTTGACGAAGCCTTCATCCAAGCCCTCGAAGAAGGTCATCTCAATCCTCAATCTACACATGTCCCATTTGATTCTCCTAGGTCTTCCTATGAACCCGATGAGACTATCATGTATGATTCTATCACCTATCTTCATGACCCAACACCATTGATAGATTCAGTCCATATAGATATTGCACATCCTTTGAGTCACATCATCAACACTATTACATATGATCTTCCCCATGAGGAGACCCATTCATCACCAATGCTTCCTCTTGAAAAATCGAATCCCTGGATCCTCTTTTTGATAATCCTCACACATCAATATCACTTATGTCCACTATCCAATCATCCATTACCTCCTTGCAACCCTTAGACTCTACCTTGGAGACTGTTACTAAGGAGGCATTCATAATCAAATATCTCAACATCCAACCACTTTTTAAACTAATTGAAGAATTGGGCAGCTCACATAAATATAACCCACCTCAATCATGTCTCAAAACAACATCTCCCTCATCCAAACCAGACTCAATCCTATCCTCGGATCTTCACTTGTCATCTAGTCTAGAACCTTATCCTAAATCAAACACTATATAATAAAATACCATCACATCCACAACCTCATCCTCATCATCTGACGTGAGACCCTCTCCTCTATCTAAAAAAATATTACAAAATTGAAACCTATCACATCCATAACCTCATCCTCATCATCTATTGTAAAACCCCTCCTTTACCTAAAATCAACATTAAAAAATCAAAACATGCATCATTTAAGGTCTCAACCTTACCATCCATTTTGGGACCTCATCCTTTGTCACAATCCAAATCTATCAAATCTGGTCCCACCCTTACCATAAATTTTGGGACCCCATCCTTTATCTCAATATCATGCCACACATCCGTACCCTATCTCATCCATAATCCATCCCTCCTTGTCCATTTTGGGACCTCATCCATCATCTAATTATAACAATCCCATCTCATACCATCTCTCTTATCAGCCTCACAACGTCCCTATGATTTTTCAACACCATACAACATCTATGAATCCACCCCATCCAAAAATAAGATACATCCTTCCAAGCATTTTCGTAAATAAAAATTAAAATCAAAATCAATTAATCAAAATACCCTAAAAGGAACTTACATCAACATCCTCGAGAGGCTCATGTAGGATTCTCTTATCAAATTACCACCAATCAAAACACTCAATCCACATTCTCAGAAACCTTCTTGGTATGATCAAGATAAAACATGTGCATATCATAGAAGCCCATGACATAGCACAAAGAGTTGTAAAGTGCTTAAAGCCATAATCCAATGAATCTTCCTCATCGATGATATTCTCCCAGAAGAAAACCATCATAAGCCATCATTAATATCATCTACACCTCCATCCATGATGCTTACAAGATAAGGGGGACATCCACACTATCATATTATCAAATTATCCAAAATGTGCCCCTGCTCATTTTTTGTGGCTAACTCCTTCCATTCTCCCCTCTCTTGTGCCTCAGTCATAATATTTTTCTTTTTAGGCACTCAAAACCTTCTGGAAATGGCACCATTGAATAGAGCTCTTTCTCAGCTTTCCAGAAAGGTAAAGTTTTCCTCCTAACTCCATGTATTTTTGAAGTTATGGCTCGACGGAGTTTTTTGGGAAAATTTTCCCCTGAAAGGCCCGCGGCCAATGAGATGCCACCACGTGGCACCTAGAGTGGTAGAGCGTGGGGAAATTTTGGAAAATTTTCCCAAATGCAAAAAAGGGTAAAAATTCAAAAATATTCCCGCCGACCCGATTTGGCCTTCTTTTTTCCCTAAAATTTCAAATGGCCATAACTTTCGATCCAGAGCTTGGTTTTTCACGTTCTTTATATCAATGGAAAGATGGTGAAATTCTCTACAATATTCCGTAGGTCAATTTTTCATTTTGATGGATTTTGAGAGAGAAAATCAAAAAGTCTCTGGCACGTGGTGATGAGCGAAATGACGTTTCAACCACCGCTTTTAATGAAGAATGGCTCGCATTCTCTACCAAAGATGGCTAAAAATGTCGGGGATGGGTGCTGTAAGGATGTCCATGCTGTTTTGAATGTGTTTTGGTCAATGGTTGAATCCCTTCTATGTTTTCCCGTTTCTCTCTCCTTGGAAAGTCCCTTGCACCTTGTAAAAGCCGGTTTGGGCTCATTTTCAAAGGGTTGAACATTTTTTGTGTATTGCGGGTCCCCTTTCTCACCTTGTAAGTGATTTTGGTGGAATATCGGACCTTTTCTAAGAGCTGCAACTTTATTTTCCTCTCGGGTGTTGTAATGTAAGTGATTTTGATGATTAAAATAATAATACACCTCTGTGATTAGTTTTCATCCTCTCTGCTGTGTTTTTGGTTAATTTATGATCCTTCATTACAATTATCGGTTTGTGCATGAGGTTCTTTGCTGCATTTTTAAATAATATGTGTCAATCTACGAAGTAAAAATGCTCACCACTCCTTTGGTGCATCACCTATTAGCATTAGTTTTAGCTTTTTACATTCTCTATCTCTGTCTCCTTTAGAATTTAGGGTAGGGTTAGGAATATAGACTCTCTGCAACTTGTAAGTGATAAATATGACCAGAGGAATTGAGGAACCAACCTCTAAGCGGAGATTCCTTTTCATTTGCAAGTCCCACACTTGGGGAAAGGATTCAATGTTGGCAATCACATCTGGATGCTAGTATGATCAAACTAGAAATCGATCAACATCCATGGGGTGCTTGCTGATTTGCCACAACACAAACATTTTTCAAACATCTCCTCAACACCTTCCATTGAAGGTCTCTCAATCTCGTCAACATCTACACCTGGTTAATTTATAGTGTCCTCACTAAAATCTATAAGATAAGGGGGTCATCCTCAATCAGATATTGACAAACCTTTCTCATGCATCTTCTCATCACCTCCTAGTGAAGATACCTCATCTCAAATCGATGCAGTTTTCCCACATATGAACCAAAAATCATCATACACAAAGAAAAGGTAAAATTAAATCTTCATCATCTACCCCTCCTCATCAATTGTCCTCTCATATCCCATCCAAATTTTCAATGGATCCTTTATCAAGGGATCCTTTATTTACCATATACTCAATTAATCAAGATCAAAAATTCCATCATCCTAATATGAAAGCTATCATTCCTTTTAGCGCATGTCATCTCTATCCATAGTGTCATGCTAGGGGAATCCTCTCTACTGAGAATTTAAAATTCTTACCTTGCACATATCCCCCTAGCACATATTCACCTAACCTATCCTATCAATCTAATCAAAATGATACTACTCTGAAATGGAGTAAACATGGAAAGTTTTCCCTTAAATGGATTAGTCCATATAGCATGGGTCAACCTATGAATTCCTTGCACTTGCGACCTTTCTACTATTAACACATAAACTATCACGATAGAAGTCACATCAAAGATCTTAATCCACCATCAACAAACAATCTTATAATTGTATAGATTTGAAAGAATATGGTTTTCCGTCACTATCCTACAACCCTTAAAGATGAACACCACGTATGTGTTCATTGCACCCTTCACCACAGACAAGTTCCTCCTTAGTAAGAACCTCAAAATCATTACATCCATCTAACCTTGTCTACTGATGAAAGACATTCCATGGGGTACACATGTGTAGTATGTGTACACATTTCTTCTCCCCTCCTTAAAATGGTCTATTAGGGTTTTCCCTCATCTCAAAATATAGTCAAAAATACCTATGGATGCTTCCTATCAAAAGTTAAAAAAATATAATATATTGATCCCTCGAAGGAAAACTATTTAATTATCAAAATCATATTATCAAAAAGAAAAGTAGACTGATCCCTCGAAGGAAAACTACCCGTTAAAATCATAGATCGATCCCTCGAAGGATGAATATTTGTAAAAATAAAAAATCAAAGTCAAAATTCAAAATTTTAGACCACTCCCTCGAAGGATGACTACCCATGTAAAAGTATTCCCGCATTGATCAACCTTCAAAATGTCAAATATCAAAAGTATCCTAGGAAAGCTTCCCCATTGATCAACTTTCCCATCAAAGAAAACTTCCCGCATCGATCAATTTGTGTCAAAAATAAAATGTATAGTGGGAATTTCTCTATGAAACTGTTGAAAAGGAGAACCCTCTTTTCCCACACAACCTACACATGTTAAACCCCTTCTCATGTTCTAGGAAGGTATACATTTCACTTCCATCTATATCCAAGATCCTATGTGTGACTACCCATTGTTAGTCATTTGTTAACATTTGTTATAAAGGAAAAAGTGCAAGAGCCTTCACTCTGTTGTTTCCCATCACATATGTATCAAATCTAGTACAAATCAATCAATCCATGTTTCATTCTTGACCATGGTTTTGACAAACATTAAGTCACTTTAAAATCAATATCGAATAACACATCATACCTAAAACATAACTTTAACAATTGTTAACCCTACTACATCCACATCTATATATCATCATATAGATATCTATCAATACCCATACAATCCTTAGCACATCTTGACATTCCATTATTGCATCAAAAACATCACATTTACTCAATATAACCAACATTTTTCAATCGAATGCCTCCTCAATTTCTACACCTATGATCACCATCAGGACCCCCATCTAGGCCTCATAAGCCCACCTTGTGGTGACATCAATTTTGGTCCTCGACCTCATCAAATCATTATTTTATCATCTTTTCATTGTTAAGGCATACGTCTATATGAAAAAAACCCTTTTAGTTCCCCTATCTCTTGACTTCTAGGCCCCGTAATCCCACCCTTATGGCAACATCAATTTTTCATTTCATCCCTCATCGCCGTTAAGTCATATGTATATAGGAAATGAATCCTTTAGTTTCCCTATAACATGAATTCTTGGCCTTGTAAGCCCACCTTTGTGGAAACATCAATTTTGGTCCCTTGACCTCATCAAACCATCATATTTTGCATCGTTAAAGTCATATGTCTATAGGACATGAACCCATTGGTTCCCCTATCAATTTACTTCTTGGCCTTGTAAGCTCACCTTTCTGGCAACATCAATCTTGATCATTTGACCTCATCAAAACATCCTTTGTTATTTCCCCTTACCATCATTAAATCATACATATATAGGATAATAACCCTTTAGTTCCACTAATAATTGATTTTATGATAAAACTCATCTTGTTTCTATACCTTGTATTCGAGCATAATTTCTCATCTTCCCATCCTTGCATCTTTCATCCATCTACCTCTTTCAAACTCATGATTGATTCCCTTCTAGTTCATCAATCCCTAGTTTTATGGGGAATTCCTCATCATATACTTATACATATTTCCTATATATCACATCTCATTTTTGTCTACACCAAACCAATAAACAAAAAGGGGTAAATGTAGACACCTAAATTAGCATCGCTAATCCCGTGTCCACATTCGATAGCTCCCCTTCATTATCACATCACCATCATATTTACATTACCATCATATTAACATCACCATCATATTTCATTAAATCCATTATCACATCACTATCATATTATACATTAAATTCTTATCCTATGTCTTATTCCTCCCCATTTATATTTACTCCCCATAAATATTATTCTACAGATGTAAAATCCTATTTTATCCTCTCCTAAACCACTCAAACCACTTACAAAAAAAAAAAAAAAAAAAACAAGATCACCAACTTCTCAACCATTTAACAACATTCCTAACCCACATAACCTATTTCCAACAAAATCCTTAGATAAAACAAAAAAAATCTCAATTTGGGAGGCAGTTGTGATCCTTTTCTGTAAAACCCAAACCATTAGTGACTCATCAAAATCACCAACGATTCTCCCTACTTGTTAACAAATTTATATAAACAAGCTCTAGGCCTCCATTTGAGGTTAGATTATAGTTGGACGTGGTGTAAGGACTTCATATCACATTTTTCTTGTATCATAGACCTATCACAGAGTTAGAGATCATCCCAAAAACATTCAAGGCACCAATGATCTCTTCTTCAACCTACGAATGTCATTCATATGTCTAGGGATCAACTCAGTAACCTTCTTGCATCTACAATCTCCCTCTCTTGGGTAACATCACCTTTTCTCTTCATTCATCAAATTATACAAGGTAAGTGGTTTCCCTTACTTCATTACATTATTATGCATCATATCAAATCTTAAATCAACATTTTTAGCATCCCTTTCGAGTCCCAACTTCATCCATTATCAACCTATACAATTTCATAACAATCGTTGGTGATTTCACGAGAATCATTGACGCTTCCCAAAATCCTTTGGTGATTTAACAAAATCTTTGACGATTCCCAGAATCGCGATGATTCCCATAATCATGACGATTCCCAAAATCATTGACAATTCACTAGAATCACTAATGATTCTTATCAAAAAGGTATTTTGACCCCTAAGATTGCTTTTTAGACATCTAGATCACATAATTTACTACTGTAAGGCCCCTCAAAGTATATGTCTAGTCATATCAAGCTCCTTTGAGCCATCTTTAACACTTTATCAATTATCTAAATCAAATCTATCATCCTGCTCACCTTTGTGAGTACACATCTATCTACATCCTTGCTCCTTTGAGCCATTTTGTGATCCCTAGACTCCCTTTGGATCAGGTATCACCATCATATATCCTTGGACCATGTTAGTCCCTTTGCCTTTGCATTGTTGGTTATATTGTCTATTTTATCAATTTATCTTATCATTATCAGATTGATTTCTTGAACATGGATTGAAATCCTTGCAAGGAAGTCCATTGAATTATAGGACTGGCCTTTTCAGAAATATGCCATATATCTATCTAATCCCATCTTATTCTTAGTGTTTGTGATCGCGAGGTTCCTCCATCGATGAAAGAAGGGTCTTGCATCCATCATCTCTACAACAATCATCTCCACGGGTATCGGTAAACCCCACCATCTTCCGAGGTCGGTTTTATTTTTATTGTTTCACTTCATTAATTTAATTATAAGGGTATAAATATCTTTGAACAATCACACAATGATCATTTATATTGCAACTCCTTTGGACAACCTTGTACCAAAATGAACATCTTCGAAATTCACCTATTTAAGTGTGGTCCACTCATAACCATTACCTATACCATACCTTTCTGGAAATACAGATTAGTCTTATACATGTTCCAATCATCATATAGGAAAAATAAATAAAAATAGACAGTTAGGAAATAAATATCTTAAACCACTTTCAAGCTAGGGTTTTAAACTCATAACATCTTGTTTACCTTCTTAACATTCATTCATAAAAATGTGACAATGAAGTGACCTCATTAATTTTGTGAAAAATTATAAACTAAATGTAGAAACATCCTTGAAAGCCACAAGGTACCATGTACAAAACATGATTTAGGGTGAACATCGAAGTTCCAATTTGAGTGGAAATGCACTTTTTCTTGAACCTGTTTCACCAAACTGACATATATTACAAAATTATCATCATGAAAACCTAAAATTTTTCCCACAGAAAATGAAACACCCTAATAACATCTCAAATCATCATAATTTCATAATAACCTCTCAATATTTCTATCCATTGAGACTTGCATAGCTACCCCTAGGGTTTTGCATTGTAAAGGCTAGGGTCAACTGAAATATCATCATAAATCATCATGAAAACACTCCAAAATATCCTAACATACCTTTTATATCATAATAAACCTACCTAAAACATCCATGAGCTCATATAGCTCCATAAATCATTCTCATACCTCATAGCATACATACCTATTCCAAATGAGCATCTAAAACATAGTGACCAACCTATATCTATACCATGAATCTCATATGAGTTCCCATGCACTCTGCAAACATGTTATACATCATGCTAACATTCTTATAAAGCTACCAATAATCTCCTATCACCATGCAATATAACCTAAGCAAGCTAGATCACCTAATTGGGCTTGTAAAAACAAGCCATCATCACTGAATTACCATGTGGAATCAAGAACATACACGAATCTCCATGTAATCACTATTATGAGAAACATATGACCCTAATCCATCATCCAATTTTTGATAAATGAGGTTTTGTATTAATGAAAACACCTATGCAACAACATGCCAAAAGGGGAAACCAAACAACTCCTTGGTATGAGGATATCCTGGGATGAGAAGGAGAGGAAGTTATATTTATCGAATAAGAGTACATAAAAGGGTTTTGGAAAGGTTTAATATGCATGATTCTAAACCGGTTGCTACTATTTTGGTAGGCCACTTCAAATTATCAAAGGATAAGTGTCCCAAGACTAAGGAGGAGAGATATCATATGTCCAAGGTACCTTACTCATTAGTAGTTGGCAGTTTGATGTATGTCATGGTATACACTAAGCTAGATATTTTGATACGGTGGGAGTTACGAGCATGGTTATGAGTGATCAGGTGGAGAGAAATGATATGTAGTAAAGTGGATCCTTTGGTATTTGTGAGGGACCATGGGGTTATATTTGTGTTAATGTGGATCAAATACCTATTTACGTGGTTATGTAGATTCAAACATGGGAGGAGATATAGACATCATGAGGATCATGGCGGGGTTATATTTTCACCTTTGTAGGTGGGACAAAGGTGAGCTGGATTTCATGACTAAAAATCTTATGGATTTGTTAACTAAAGAGGGTAAGTATGTTACTGCTTGCTACAAAGGCTAGAAAGGAGATGATTTAGTTATAGAAGTTTCTTGATGAGTTGGGGAACAAGTAGGAGTTGAGGAAGTTGCATAGTGATAGTCAGAGTGCTATACACCTAGTGAAGAACTCTGCATTCCCCTCTAGGACAAAGCATATAAAAATACAATACCATTTCATCAGGACAACTTTTGAGGAAGAGAAATTGAAGCTAGAGAAGATTCATACCAGTCAGAATCCTGCATATATGATGACCAAGGTGGTCACAAGGGATAAACTGAAGCTATTTGCATATTCAATTGGTCTTTAAGGATGATTTTGAAGATGAAAAACATACCAAGTCCAAAGTGAAATCTCGTCTAATGGGTGTAGTAGCGGCAAAGTTATTATGATCAGTATCCAAGTGGGAGATTGTTGGTTGTGGAGCTTGATCTTATTGGTTAACAATCATATCTCGAGGGGGGTTACTGAGGGGGTACCCCCTTGCGGGGTTCGGGGAAGTTCTCTTGAAAGCCACATTTTATATGTATTTACGTAATGTAAAATCTAGGCCATTCATTATTAGGTCACAGATCTAATGGTATAGGTTAGGGTGGTTTTTCTTTGTTTCCCTAAAAAGGGATGTGAGGTGTGGCTCATTTAGTATTCCTATTTTCATTGTAATTGTGAGGAGGAGAATGTGATAGAGAGAAAAGGAAGTTATAACGGATTTGTTGTAGGGTTTATCCCTTCTGGTATTTTGCTGGATGAAATGAAAGGATTGGTTTTTTTGGTGGATGTATCCTAGATTTGGGTGAACTACATTAAATATTGTCTCTGAGTTGTGTTATTTTATTTTCTACACATTTAATTTTAGATCTTTAATATATTCTACATTTTAGTTTCTATTGTTGTGATTATGTGAGATTGTTCCACATAATTTTATCTCTTATTTCCTAATAGATCACCAACAGGATGATCTTGCTTAGTGAATTTGATATTGAATATGTCAACTAGAAACTAGTCAAAGGATAAGTTCTTGTTGATCAAATAGCCAAAGATCCTCTACCAGAATGGAACAATTGAGTCTGTATCTACTAGATGATTTTGTTATATATATTTAAGAATATTCCACATGGTAGATATACTTTGATGGGTCATTTACATTTAATGTCTTGGGGGTAGGAGTTTTTCTTATCACCCCCACATGTGATATTATTCCTCAAGCTTTCAAACTTGGTTTCCCATGTACCAAAAATATTGCTGACTATGAATCTCTCATTGCAGGATTGAAGTTCACTATAAAGTGGAATATCAAATAAGTAAAGGTTATAGGTGACTCCTAGATGATCATAAAAAAATTAATTATGAGTATAAAGTTAACGATGAGAAGCTTATTCCATATAAATGGATTGTAGACACCCTAAAGGAATACTTTTTCAAATCACCTTTCAACAGTCCCACGAGCATAAAATTGTTCAAAATATGCTATGGTTACCATTGGGTCTGTGCTACAATTATCTTCGGATACTAGGGACTTTCAATTCCTTATTGATCATCTAATGGTACCCACATTTGACATGCCAGAATCATGTTTGGTATGTGAAGTTAGTGGTTACCTTTTCCCTTGGTAAGTTGACATATTTAATTACTTACAATATGGTACCTTCACTCGACATCTCCCATTCCCAAAAACTAACCCTTATCCAATGAATAGTGTGTTATAACCTACTTGGGGGAACTCTCTATCATCGAGGCCACGATGGAACTTTGTTATGTTGAGGAGGCTGTCCAAGCAATCAAAGAGGTGCACAAAGGCATATGCGGTGCTCATACTAGTGGCATGGTCCTCAAAAGAAGCTTTTACATGTAGGATACTATTAGCCTACTATGGAGATAAATTGTTGTCAGTATGTAAAGAAATGTCTACTATGTCAAAAGCATGGTAATCTAATATATGCTCCATCACAATATTAAAACCTATCACTACATTGTGGCTGTTTTCAAAATGGGGACTCGATCTCATAGGGAATATCACACCAACTTTTGATGATCATAAGAACATTATCACTACCATTGAATACTTTACCAAATGGGTGGAAGCTATTTCTCTCACCTATGTCACTAGTGTTTAGATATCCAAGTTCATCATGAATCATATCATCTTCCATTATGACATCCCTTTTGCCATTGTATCTGACAATGGTAAATCCTTCAAAAACAAACAAGTGAAGGTAGTGTGTGAACACTTTAAAATGGACATCAAAAGTGGTCTACCCCTTATTACCCTCAAGGTAATGGGCAAGGTGAGGCCTACAATAAGAGTCTTGTTTGAATTATGGAGAAAATGGTTAGTAAAACTGACCGTAATTGGAATCTTCAAATCCATCCTACCCTCTGTACCTATATAACTTCTATTCACACACCTATAGGTACAACCCCACATTCCCTTGTATTTGGAACTAAATCCATTATACCCTTAGAGATCAAGCTTCCCTCTTTATGGATATCCTTGCGTAACTATCTAGATAAAGATGAGGATTATACAGTGGTTAGGCTAGTAGAGCTTGAACTGCTTGATGAAAAACACCTCCATACTTCTAATGAGCTCAAAGTGTATCAGAATCGAGTTTGTAAGAGCTACAAAAGTGCATCATCCCTCATGAATTTGAGGTGGGAGACCTTGTCCTTAAATAGAATCAGTTCAATACCACCAAGGAACGTGAAAAGAAAGGTAAGTTTGAGCCTAATTAGTTAGGGCCATACATTGTGGTGGCTAAATTTAGTTCTGGTGCTTAGAAAATTTCCTATCCTAATGGTGATGATCTTCAAGAGCCCATTAATTCCATATATATAAAACTATTCTATGCATGAGCATGAAGACCTATCAAAAATCCAAAAAAAAAAAAAAAATTAAAAAAGTAAAAAAGTAAAGAGAAATCAATTTTCCAAGCTTGAAAATCACGCAATTATGGTACTTGGAAAAATCCTTTAGTAAAACTAGTTTTTGATGACAAAGGATTTTTTTTTTTGTTCACAAAAACCTCATCTTTGGGGCATGGTCATTTCTTCCTATTCTCCCCATTATCGTTTGTGTGTTATCTTGTTGAAATTTGTTCCTCTTGGACTTGATTGCTAATTCTCTTCTTATATATATGCACATGATTCTCCCTTATATATTATCACCTCTCATTGGGGCCATCTTGGCACTTGGTTATTCTTTTACATAGTTTTGGAAAACCTTAAAAAAACCAAAAATATTCTCAAAACCCTTGAAAACCCTAAAAATTAAAAACCTTTAAAAAATCCAAAAATAGTGAAAAACTCAAAAACACTTAACATTGGAAGAAATACTACAAAACATCCTAATTCAGTGCTTTCTTGTTCTAGCGCATGAAATTTATATCATTTTGGGATTTTCCTTCATAAAAAGATAGTTTGCTTCTTGTGTATGTATTAGGGCATATATCGTTGCTCGAGAAGTTTCATAGTGCACGCTATTTTTTAGGACTTCTATGTCCTTCATCTACTCCCTTGCATGAATCCTTACTTGGGGCATAATTTTAACCCATGTCATATAATTCAAACACTTGGGATAACAAAAATATTAGTACAACTTTTCTTGAGAATTGCTTGTTTAATTATATTTGTTGATGCATGTTTATTTACATTCCTTCTTGTTTACTTTCTTGTATTCCATTGCTTGTGTATATTTATTTGAGTCAGTTCTTTAAAATGGAACAAAAATCAATATTATGGATTTTCATGTTATTTTACACTTTTGTTGTATGCTTATTATCGGGGTTTATAATATTAAGTGGGAAACTGCTTATTATAAAACCTACCAAATGACCCAGTTGGCTTTTAAAGAGTGGATCATGGCCACCCACCTTGTATATAATAAGGTGATCCTTTAGGGATTGGTTACACATGGTTGTAACATTTTATGCAAGCTATATGTGTGAGTAGATTTGTGAGTATAATGAGGAAATGTGTTAGGTGGTTCATAATTCCTTATTGAAGGTGTAATTGCATGTGAAATAGTGGGAGTGATGGGTAAAAGTATATTCTCAATAAATATAAGTGATTTCTTAGTGGGTTTTTTTACCTTTCATGGTTTTCCCACTTAAATTTGGTGTTCCTGTGTCATTTAAATTTTTGTATTTACTTTTGTTCATCTTCTGTGATATGCGATATTAAAAATCTTAATCTATGTTTAATTTAATTACACTTCATAATATATAATCTTTGAAAATTATATTGTGGATTTATAATTGTTAGTTATTCATCTCGTTAAATTCCTAACATGGTATCAAAGATCATGGTTATGCTTGCAGAAATAGATCTAGATGTTTTTGGTTTCTAAGAGTTAAAAACTTGAAGTTTTTCAGAAATGTGAAACCCTAGCTATTCCGCCATCAAATTCAAGCTAATCAGGTGAAAATATCCAATTTCCACCCAAAAATTATATGAATATTGGTCAATTTGTTGATTAGATATTTCTTATACATTTTTTGTGAATAGATATGTGATTCAACGACATTGGTTCTTTTTGCAGTCTTCTTTGTTTTTCAAATATTTCGTGATGTTTTATATTGCGCTTTATATTTGGCGATTTATTTAAAATAAGTTCTTTTATTTTGTAACCTGATTTGTTTTTTCAGGATTTTTTTTTTCGTGTTGATTTCAAATTTTCATTATTTTTTGGCTTATTCCATGGGTTTGGCATCCACAATTTGATTTTCCTTGGAAAAGTGACAAAATTGTGACACTTGTCCTCACCGACTTGTGGAATTTACACCACAAAACTTTCATTTCATTTTACTATAAAAGGGAGGAGCGAACCCAAAAGGTTTCCTTAGAGTATGATTAAATCCATGGTTCTAAGTCCACCCCGACATAAAAAGCTATATATAATATTGCAAAGTTCTACATTATGAAGTTCTAGCCAATCATAAAGCTCCTTGTAGCTTTTTATGTCAAAATTTTTATAGATCTTTTTGTCGGTTGTGAAGTGCATGCCAATAATGTAAATCCACACTCTTGAAAATTCAGTCTTTTGCTATCCTGCTTTTCTGTCCAATGTGAAATACGATCCAATAGAAAAGCTCCAAGTATTTTCACATTTTGTGTTATCGGTTTTTTTGTTAAATGTGTCGAGTGGTTAACCTATAAGATTAAGCCACCGTTTATAATTTTTAAAGCCTTTGTTAGAGTTAGACAATTGTGAACCAATAGAATGTGTCCACATTCTTTTGAATTTTTTTTGTCCTTTGTTATAACCGTGTCAGAGTGTGAAAAAGTGATCCATTAAATTGTCAACTTGTATGCATGGTTTAATAATATTTTTTATTAATTAGTTTTTTGGACTTGTTTGTTTCATTGCAAAGTGCAAACTAATAAAAAATATACACGTAAATTTTATTTTTCGCAAAGTGTCATATTTTTTATAGCTTTTACCGCGTGTTCCTTTGTCACGTATTTGGTTGAATTTTCAACCATGTTGCAGATCTGATATTCCATTTGTTTTTGATTAAATTTTAGGGAATTCACATCTTCCAGGGGGATCTTCATTAGATTTTTCTAGAAGGTTGACTCATGCTCTCTTATGTTGCTTTGATTTACGACGCGTGTCACATCATAATTTTATCACATTTTGTCTGTTTGTTTTATTATTTTTCCACGTTTCCTTTCTATTTATGCTACTGCGTGCGGATTCGAAAATATTCTTATTTTGTTTAATTTTGTGGACCTCACATCTCTTTGAGATAATGTTTTTATAAAGTTTCTAGAAATCCAACATGTGCCCTATTTCTTTGTTTCAACTGTGACATGTGTCGTATGCTAATTAAATCTGTGGTTTTAAAATTTCCTTTTTACCACGGGTTTTTTGAAATTTTTATATACCGCAATTTTTCAAATTTCTTTATTTCGCAGGTTTAAAAATTTTCTTTGTATCGCGACTTTAAAAACTTTCTTTATATCACGGGTTTTAAAGTTTGAAAATTTTATAACTCTTTCTCCTCTACCCTGCATCCTTTCACGGTTTTTTTGTGTTGTGCAGGATTCCTCCTTGGTTCTTGAGAATTTTCTAGATATTTTCATTAATTTACGATCCATTTTATTTGAAATTTTAATCCGTTGTTCTATGAGGAATTTGTTTGTGTTAATAGGTTTGTGTGCATTTATCAAAAATGGCTAGTAATGCTAGTTTCTCAATGGATAAATCTTAGTTATTAAATGGAACTAATTATAGTATATGGAGAGTTAGGTTAAAATCCTATTTCATGGCTAGAAATAATGGGATTTTTTAATTGGTGTGGAAAAATGACCCATTAGAAGACTTGAAAACCCTAAAAACTTAGCTCTTTCTCTCAAAGATCACATGATGCCCTTTCAATCCTATTCTTTGAGAATAAGAGATAAATTTTTAATGCATATAGGTAATATGGATTCTCTTGCAGATGCATGGAAATAATTAGAAACCAATAATCTCTATAAAATAATTAAACTCATAATGGAATTGTTCAAAAATTCCATGAAGGGGATGGGAATTTTTTGATTATTTGACTAAAATGAAAAACATAAAATCACAGTTGTATGGATGTAATTGTGAATTGTTTCAGGATAAGATTCTTTATTTTATCATTCAGATTAATATTCATGAAAAATTCAGGAACTATATCTCCATCCTTAACTCTAAATATCAGAATGAGTCTGATTTACCTGATCTGGACACTCTTTCCTCTCTTCTGATTCAATAAGAGTGTGTTATGGAAATTTTTATTCTAAATAAAATGCCACTCAGGCACTTCACACTCAAGAATAAAAAAGTAAACCTTTTAGATTCAAAAATCAAAAATCAACTTTTAAACTCCTAGTAAAGACAAGAAACTAGGAAATTTAAGAGTTAGTTTTGATGGTAATTTTCATTTCTATGGAAAATTTGGCCATAAGAAAGAAGAATATAAATTGAAAAAGTAGTCAAGTTTCAAAAATAAAAAATGGAGTAAATAAGATCAAAATAGAGATGAAAATGAAAGAATAATCGTAGAGGTAATGTAGTAACTCTATAAAGTACATCTATCACCTCTGAATGAAAAGCATATATTTTATTTAAATATATTGTACTAAATTTAAGTTTTTTTCATAGATGGTTTATTGAAAATAAACTAGAAGTAACTATAACTGAAAACATACACAAAATGGCTTTTATGTGTTTTAAGATTTTGCTTCATTTTTTTCGGTAGTTTATTCAAAATTGAACTATTGTTCATTTTTGGCATATATGACATGTCTAGGCTTAAATTTTCCACCTATGAAATATATTAAAGGGTGCTTACATGGTCATTTTTGAAGCAAACTCCACATAAATCCATGGGAAGTATCCACAGTTAGTGGATCATGTTTTTAGTGAATACTATGATTATTCTTGTATGATTTGATTATCTGTTCAGATCAATTATCTATCAAGTCTTATCTCATTATTTAAAGGCTTAGAATAAGATATTGAAGGTATATATGTTTTTGATAAAACATTTCTTAAATTTCCTAACATGGTTATTTTCTAAGCATATTGTTATGATAGTTGTTATACAACTAGTGTTTAACTTTTACAGTTTGTTAAAAGTGAAATTATAAGATGCTTACTATGATGTATATGGATATTATGAATCTAAAAGTGCTGATGTTGTGTTGAATATACATATGAATTTGTGTTCAAGTGTTTTTGGTGTAGGTACTATCACTTGAACTAGAAAGAAGAAACTAACAATTTCTATCTCTTCTACTAAAGCAAAATATAGAAGTGCTATGGAAGCAATAAAGGAAGCTATGTGGCTGAAAAGACTTCTGGATGAACTCCATTCGGATGTAAAAGGAAGAAAAAATATTATATGTGATAACCATAGTTACATTAGTCTTGCAAATAATCCAGTTCAACATTAGAGGACAAATCATATTAAGGTTCATATGTACCTTATTTGAGAGAAAGTCTTGAATGGGGATATTGATCTAAAGTTTTGTTAATGAAGATCAAGTTGAGGATATTTTCACAAAGCCATTGTGTGCTGTGAAGTTTTCCAAGTTTCGTGCCTTGTTGGGCCTTTCAGAGTTTCCATTGAGGGGGAGTGCGCATGAAAATGCCATGTATGATAATGCCACCTCTTAACGGCTTGAAGATTTTAAAGTGGATACTCCCAAGACTATTTCTATGTTGTTTAAGTAAATTTTCATGTATGTGAAGTTTAATTGTAATTTCCAAAGTGAAGCATTAGTTATGGGAATGTCTTGTGTTATAAAAGGATCCATAATTTGATGCAAGTCTTCATCCTTAATCACTTTATCTTAAAAATTTGTATATGTTCCTTTGTATTGCAAATTTTATGGAACCCTTGGAGCACTATTTTGAATCATAGAAAAATAGTGTCTCATGGATCTTCTAAAACCTGCATTGCATTTATAGTTATTTGCGGCTTGTATAAGTTTGCGGAAGACTATGGTAGTGTACCACGAAGTTGAAAATCCTGTAGGACTCTACTTTAGTGCACCGCATGGAACTGTAAACTAAAAGAAGAAGTGTTTTTGGATGCTAGCCTAAATCATGAGTTGATTTATGGATTGTAATTCCTTTTATACCAAAAGGTAGCTTGGCATAAGGAACAAATGTTAACATGTTTTTGCATGTTTCCCCACTTAACATTAAGGGGGAGTGTTGGGGTTTATAATATTAAGTGGGGACTGCTTAGTATAAAAACCTGCCAATTGACTCGAGTTGGCTTTTAAAGAGTGGATCATGACCACCCACCTTGTATATAACAAGGTGATCCTTTAGGGATTGGTTACACATGGTTGTAACATTGTATGCAAGCTATATGTGTGAGTAGATTTGTAAGTCTCATGAGAAAATGTGTGAGGCAGTTCATAATTCCTTATTGAAGGTGTAACTGCATGTGAAATAGTGGGAGTGTTGGGTAAAAGTATATTCTCAATAAAGATAAGTGATTTCTTAGTGGTTTTTTTACCTTTCATGGTTTTCCCACTTAAATATGGTGTTCTTGTGTCATTTACATTTCTGTATTTACTTTATGTTCATGTTCTGTAATATGTGATATAAAACATCTTAATCTATGTTTAATTTAACTACACTTCATAATCTATAATCTTCAGAAATTATATTGTGGATTTATAATTTGTTAATTATTCATCTCATTAATTTTCTAACACTAATATCAAATAAATAACTACTTCGAACCACATGGTACATTATCTATATCACGATCTTCCTGTTCTCCATCTATCTTATCTTCCATTCTAAATAACTTTCTACCCATCATTTTCCAATTATTTTTCCTATCATTTTCTTCCCTCCCCACCCTCCCTTTTTTCTTGTATGAAGAGACTTGTTAACCATGTTTCCAAATCAATTAAATCAAGTAATGAGCAACTGGACCCATTTCGAATCTCGGTCACTACATTGTCTTATTCTTTTGTTGTGATCATTTTCTTCTTCTTTTCGAGCATCCATCGACCTCTTCTATCAACACATCAAAAATTTAGGGGCATCCTCCATCCTAATAATTTTTCTTCTACCATTACAAAATTTAATTTTCTATAATTTTCTACTATCTTTGAAGTGGCATCGCTTAACACACCACATCAAAGAGGGGAAAATGTAGACACCTAAATCTAGCTACATATTTTTAATACTAAAATTGCACTTCTTATCCTATTTTCTATCATTTGGTTATAATTAGCATCTTTCTCACTAATTAGCTAACATTCCCCTCCATCTCGGTTAATTAACGACACTTCGTTAATTAACTAGTCTCCCCTTCATTCTGGATACAAATTAACATTACTTTGTTAGTTATAATCCTATTCTAATTAATTAATTAATTAACCAATATTAATTAATTAACCTTTCAAAATTGAATTTACCTTCTCATTAGGTAAATCCCCTTTATAATCATTCAAATTCCATTAATTTCCCTCCAATTGGATTTTACAAGCCTAACTTGATCTATTAATCAATTCTAATTGATTAATTTAAATCACACCCAACTCCCATGAGTTGCAAATTCTAATTAATATTCCTTAATCATACTTAACCATTCCTAAGCATACTTATCACTTTATAATCCTAGTTATTTTTATCCCACATTCATGAGAATGAAAGTTTCTCCAATCTAGAAAACTATATAAAGAACCTTACCCCTTTACACATTTTACACCATGTCCTTGTAAGACATCTGCATATGATAAGAGCATTTCAACCTTGGAATGCGTATTGATCAAGAAATTATTTCCATCTTATACTTGGCTAAGAGTAGTAAGAGAAGAACAAAAAATGACAATTAAGCCATATTGGTGAGATCTCTTCCTCTTCCTTGGAGAAATCCTTTGATCGCACATGGCTATGTATGGATCACTAAAGGAAGTATCTACAATCCAAAGCCCATATAAATAATCAAAGGATTGTTTGTATTTCATTTTTTTAATATTAGATGCATTAGTTTAAGTTTTCCTTTTAATGACTTTATCTTGATTTTTATGTTGAAATAGCTTAGTTATTGAATCTACTTGGTGTTAGGTTCTAGTAATTAGCTTAGATTTGTTTATCTTGCATACACCTTCAAATCTAGAGCCAATTTTACAAATATTCATCATTTGTTTTAATATAACATATTCTTCCAAACACCCTAAATTATTTAATGGTAGTGGTGTACCATTCCATATTTTGTAGGGTGTTTTGGCATTGTTTACTTTGATTTTCATTCTATTAAGGATGTAAACCATCATTTTAACTTCTTCTCCCTAATACCTATTTGAAAATTTGGACTCATTCAACATTGTCCTTACCATCTCCTTAACTGTTTGGTTCTTTATTTTAGTAACTCTATTTTGTTTTGGAGTTCATGTAGCTGTAGTTGTCTTCTTATTCCATGTTCCTCAAAAAATTCTTCAATTTTTTCTCAGAAAGAAATTCTCCTTCTCTATCCGATACCAAGCACTTAATTTTCAACCTACTTTCATTTTCTAGTAATGATTTAAAATTTTAAAGTTCTCAAATGCCTTATATTTATCCTTTAGAAGAGCAACCCATGTCATTATAGAATAGTCATCAATTAACAACATAAAGTAACTCTCACCTTTTAAACTTTGAGTTCTTGTGGGCCCACACAAGTCTATATGAATCAATTTCAAAGGATTTATTGTTGAATATTCCTCCGATTTACATATAATTTTAGTTTGTTTTCCATGCTAACATTGCTTGCAAATGGTGTTTGAAGGCTTCGTGATTTTTGGCATGTCTCTCACACACTACTTATTGCTGATTTTCACCAAATTGTCAAAATTCATATGGCCCATTATTCTATGCCATAACTAACTCTCATTTAATTGTGTCATATAACATATTTCTTTCTTAACTTCACTGAGTGCATATAAGTTATTCATGGTTCTATTTGCATCTACAACTAATCTTCCTGAATCAACTTTCCTTACTTCACAACCTTGAGGATGGAAAGTGAGGATGTGTCCTTGATCACACATTTGAATAAAAATTAGGAGGTTATGCTTCAACCCTTCAATTTACAATACATTCTAAAATTTTGTTTTTCCATCATTGAGACTGAGATTACCTATGCCTATTATTCTTGCTATAGCATTGTTTCCAAATTTTACTATTCCTTCACTTAGTTTCTTCAAGGAATGGAACTTTCTCTTATCTCTTGTCATATAGATCAGGAATCCAATATCAATGTACCAATGTTTCTCTTCATTTTTCACATGAAAATTAGTTTGAACAAGGATATATTTCTCTTTCTCTTCCTTTTTTTGTTATTCCAATATTTTATAGATTCTATTTTCTACGTGGCCAGGGTATCCAATTTCATGCTTTGCTTTGGATTTTCTATAGAAAAACTTCTACAATATCGTCTTTGTATGATAATTTTTTTTACAATTATAACACACAATATAATATTCATTTTAATAAGATAGTGTAGCAAATGAGTTATGGTTTCTACTTAAATAACCATATGCACTTTTATTCCAACCATTATTCCTTTCCCGAACCTTACAATCTATGGCCTTATGACCAAAGTTTTAACATGAGAAACAATAGCCATTAAAGGAGTTTTGATACTTGAAAATGTAAGGATGCCTTGGATAGAAGGATGTTATAAAGTTTCTTGTGGGAACCTTATGCCACACGTTCTCATATTTGTTATCCTTTTAAGGAATGTTGTTCTTATGAGGAGTCTTATCTTCTTTCTTTGGAGGTTCAAAAATTTTGGAATTCAAATCCTTCTTAATAACCTATTTTTTCCTTCACATCCAAGACCCATCTTGATGCATGGTGACCTTTGGCTATTAATAATGTTATCTAAGACCTTGTTGCTCTTTTCAAATTTAATTTATTTTTAGATTATCACTAGACTTCTCCAATTCCTTTCTTAAATAAACAATTTTGATTCAATCTTAGCACAATTTACCTCTTTTGATTGGATCTAATCTTTTATTACCTAATCAATTATTTTCACCTCTATTAAATGAGTTTTCAGATTGATAATAATATTTTTAGACTCTTCGAATATTTGAGATATGTTTGATTGTGAATTTCCACCTTCTTCTTCATATTTCTAAAGCTGTAATTTTTGCTTCAAGTTATTTTTCTTAAGCCTCTTTATTTCACCCAAGGCACATACAAGTTATTCTTCTAGATCCACTTCTCCTTCATCCTCAAAATTTTCTTCCTCTTCCAGAAACATTTGGTATTCATCTTTATTTTTTCCATTTCCATAAAAAGAGTTTCTTCTCTATCACTTTATTCATTTGAGATACTCTCCTTCTTGGTGTAGAGGCTTTTCTTATGCATGTTAGATATTTTATTCTTTTCATATTTTCCTAGATTATAGTTATTTTTGTATGTATTTTTGATCTTTCCTACCTTAGCATGTTATTCTTCATCACTACTATCATCTTTTGCATGAGGACACTTAGCAGTGAAATTCCCTATCTCACCACAATTGAAACATTTGAAAGGAAGATTAATTTTATACTTGCAGATACCTTTTCAAATTTCTCACAAAAAGAGATTCTTCTTATATTATGATTTATCACTTGAATCATATTTTATATTTTGGACCCTTTTTGAAGATTTCAAGGTAGCTTCTCACTTTCTCAAATTTTCTATTTTTGTCCTCATTTCATATGCTATGAGGATTCCATTAAAATTATCCACCTTTAGCATATTTAGATATTTTATTTCCTCAATTGTGGAAACCTTATGATCAAATATTAAGGGGAGAGACCTTAGAACCTTTTGTACTATTATTGGTTCTTCTATCTTTTCAGTGAGCCCTTGATGGTATTCATAATTTCATCCACAAAAAGAAGATAGGTCTGTAACGTTCTCTTCTTCTTTTATTTTTAGACTCTCAAACTACCGTCTGTGGGTTTAGAGCTTAGCTTTATTTACTTTGGTGTCTCCATCATAGATATTTTGTAGTCTATCCCATGTCTCCTTTTCCATGTCGAATGCATAACTTTATCAAACTCAGATTTAGAAAAACCACATAATATTACATTCAAGGTTTTAGCGTTGTTTTCATCAGCCCTCTTTTGGATTGATCCATCGGTGGAGTCGATGAGTTATATATCCGTTACTACTGATTTCCAAATATCAAACCCTAGAGCCATTAGATAGGTTTTCATTTGTATGCTCCAGAAAACATATTTTTTTCCGTTGAATAATGAATCCTTTTTGTGGAGAAACCCTCGATACTTGATTATTGGCCGCGTCTTCTCGCTGGAATCTACCTTGATCAATTATAATATCCCTAAAGGAACTAAATGTGATACCAATTGTTAAATAAATGCTTATACTAAGATGGAGGGTGAGTCAATATAAGATAAAATTTTAATAATTTAAAACTTTAATAGTCAGAACAACAAAATCTCACAAGATCTAAAAATTATGCAACACAATATTTACGTGGAAACCCTTTTAGGAAAAAACCATGGAAAAGTATTTTCTTATATATATAACTCTTTTACAATTCGTGTAGGAACCAATCTACTAGAAACACCGATCCCCAATTTGGAGCACCAACTTAGCAATTCAGACACCAATATTTTTTGTTGAGCACAAACTCATCAAGAGACACCAATCTATTCATTTTATGAGGCACCAACCTCCAAAATTATGATGATACAACCTTTTTAGTGTTTTTGTTTCAAAAAATGATGGAGAATTTTATTTCCTCTTCACAAATCTACTTATTTTATCAAGATATAACTCTTATTTCACACTTAAAATTTTCTCTTCTTCTTAATGATATCCCTCAAAGTATTTCCTTCAAAAAATATTCTCTTCACTCATGATTCTTATTATTCAATGATGTATAAAATGAGTTTTAATTGATTGATTTCATCCATCCTCTCATCTATATTTTATAGCCTTTTGATACCTTTTCCCAAAGGATACGACCTTTCCAAAAGACACCCATAAACCAAAAGAGACATCCATTCATTTAATTATTATTTTATTCCTCATTAAACACAAGCATCCCATTAATGAGGGTTGGCTTGATTAAATAAATAAGAGAGTCGACTGTCTTTTAATGCTTGTTTATTTCATTAAATCAAATTATAGTCATCCCATTAACATATAGTCATGTTACTTGTATAAAATCAAGTAATTACTTGGCCTCTCATATTTCAATCAGATCACTGTTATTTTCTTTCCCTTTGAATGTTGTATACATTATGAGTGTTTTTTATTACATTAAATGTAATTACATTAAATATGGTCACTTTGTATACAATATGATTGTTGTTTATTACATTCACTATCATTACATTAAATTTTATCATCGTAATTTTTGTGCATTCTCCTTTGACATCAATGAAAATATTTCCAGCACATCTTCCCACTCCATACAAAACAATAGGTGAGATAGATCTGATTGATTACTTCTTTGATTTGGTCTTGTTCTTAAATAACCTCACTTTATTTATTTTTATTTTTCTTCTATCAATTGTAAAATAAAATTCCTCCTCTTTCCATAATTAGCTACAATATCTAAAGAGGTAAGGAAAATAAAATATATTTGAGGCATACGCTAAACTAAATAATAACACAAGTTTTTTTTTTTTTGGTACCTCAAAGGTATACAATATCCCAAATAACTCATAAATAATTAGATTAATTCATTATCTAGAAATACTAGTAGTATGGAGTGTCCGACCTTCCTCCTTCCAATGATTTCTCTAACATGAATAAATTATCTAATGAGTACTTTAATTCCTCTAAAATGATTGCAAATTCTCAATAAATTATGTGAATGCTAGATATATTTTCTAAACTAAATTCAATGTGTAGAAACCTAATAAATATCCTTAAGCATTTATTAGTCATTAAAGTGCATTTCGATGTGCTTGTTGACCTTGGGAATAATTTATATTTATTGCCACAATTTACTAATTTTAAATGTTCCCACATCTCTTCCCAACACTTTCCATGTATCCTCTAACCTCCCTTCCCTGTCTTGTAGTGTTTTTGACTCATTTTACTAACATGTAAAATTCCGTTACACACTAAAGAATTTGGTACAAGCCCTTCCCAAATGAGCCCATATGACTCGTTATTTTTCCTTCTTTGATTTTTTTGACTGTTGGGAGTCGATTGTGCAACAATAGGGTCATATTTTGAATTTCAATTATCTATAAATACACCAACACTCTAGTTCAACTAGGCATGGGAGAGTAATGCAAAGAAGAATCCATTATTTTATCAAGGCATTCCAAATATTTTCAACATAGAGAATATAATTATTGAGCATATACAAAAATTTTAAAGAATAAAAAAATCATTGAAGCATTGAAGTTCATGGTAGAGATGCTGCATTACACTTTTTCTTGTTTGAAGAGTCATTGCATTTATTGGCGTGTTGTCTTCAATATTATATAACATTGAGGGCTATTAAAAATATAAAGATATCACAACTATTCCAAGTGTAATAGGCCCATAAACATGTACTTTTTGTTACAATTTTAGATTTGAATGCATAGTTAAGGTTAGGAGAATGAAAATTAATTTCTAGACAATTGAAATTTTTAAGAATAAATCTAGGAGGTTTTCGGAGGAGAAAACATGAAAATCAAAATGTCAATATATGTTTTAGATTAGATAAATTTTGTCTAAAATTTCATCTCCATGGTCCAAACATTGCACTTTTGAGACATTGTGTTTTGGACAAAATTCCCTATTTGATGTGTTTTTTTGGGTTGTCTCTATTTTCCCTAAAACATTGGTATATGTTGTCAAAATATGGGAGTGTATTCCAACAAGAGAAATTTAAACCCTCAAATATATTTACCACTTTGGTATTTTAAACATTAATTAGGCTCTATTTACTATTATATATTTTATTTAGGCCTAATTACATGTATTATGGGTAAATTAATTTGTATGTTTAGTGTAAATACATTTATTCATAATACATTAATGTGAACCTACGCTCTTTTACACCCCTCTATGTTAGATCATGATATAATTTGTGATGGATTTGTTTTTTCTTAGGAGTGATTGCTACATTCTTTGCCCCAAGGTTAGTTCTTTTTTCATAGTGTTAAATATGAAAATATGGTTTTTTTCCTTGGGTTTATACTATTGATCATATTAAATCTCATAGCCACAACTCTCATTTTTCTTGATTCCTAGATCATTGTAAAATTTTGGAATTCTAATTTTAAACTGTAGTTGGCTTTCCAAATTGTTATTAATTATGGACCTACCCTTAATTTTCATTTATATTCATATTTTCAAACTCTAACTATTCATTATAGATAATATTGTTAAATTTGTGTAATACATCTCTTGTTATGGATATGCGTTATTTTTCTCTATAGATATATAGAATGCTACTCTTTAATGTCATGCTTTGAAATATAGAAATATTTATGGCATAATTCTAGCATGTGTATTGTGTTTGTCTTATAATACAAAATGTTAATGAATATGCCTTCCGGAACCAATTCCAAAATTCTTGACTTATCTAAAATATATGTTAGGGTTTTATGTGATAAAACTAAATTTTAATATATTTTCCCCTTTTTAAACAATAGAAAACCCCTAGTACTTTGTGTAGAAATTTATTGTACCAATATAACTATACATTTCCTAATGCAAAATGACTTATTGTGAGGTCAAATCATACTATCCAAAGGAAGGCTAGAGTTAAGAATACAACATTCCCTCCTAATATTCCTTAATATAAATGTGGGAAAAATCAAAATATCCATCTTCCTCGAGATTCCAAGCTTATGTTAGATCTAAAAATATTATGATATCATGTATCAATTACTAAATACTCAAGAAAATATATTGATCCTTGAATTATTTACCAAATCCAATGTGTAATAGGATATTGTTCACAAAGCATTAAAAGTGACAACATTACCAAAAGATAATTAACCATCTCACTTCACTTTGAGTGCTATTTATGTGAAAGATAGAGAGACTGCTATTACTTTTGAAAATGATATAATACCTTCAAAATATATTATTGATAAATATTTACCCTTTGACATTCACATTATAGTTAACAATCTAGGGATCAAAACATGACTTGTTGATAATGGTTTATATTTAAATATTTGTAGTGAATGTTTTATTTTACAATCAAGAACTAGTAGAAAATCCCTCACCAATTCAAAAATGATAGATAATAGAGGATTTGACAACTGATAAAGAAGATCTCTTGGATAAGTCACATTGGATGTAACACTTGGACTAAAAAAGTAGCTGCATAATGTCAAGATATAGCTAATGATGTGAGATATAATATCATTCTTATGAAACCTTGTATACATTGTATGGATATCGTTATGTAGACATGAAATCACACATTTTAGTACATTTATAGGTCCTAAAAACATACTAGTAATTGATAGATATCTTTGGCCTCTTTTCTTTGTTTCTTATTTTCTCTTTAGCTTTTCACACCTTACATCCCATTTGTAATTCTACTAATTTATTTTTATGGCTTGAGACACCAACACCCGGCTAAGATAAAAGCGCTCAGGTGCCCCTGTCCCCTCTAGGCCCCCGACCCTTTTTCACCTTACTCACTCCTTTTGGGTCTCTTTTATCTTTTGGGCATATTTTTCACTTATGGGTCGGACTTCTAGTTGTCAATTATGTAATTCAAACAAGGGAATCATACAAATACATAATTATATGTTCAAAATTGAGGACCAAACACTAAGCATTAATACTATCACCTAAGCTTACATCCAAAAGGAACCTAAAACACTATAAAGAAACCATATAGTATCCATTCAAGGGACAAGGGAATTTATACTCTGCATACACAACATAGGAAGGGGAATTTTATTTTATTCCATCCACACATTTCCATTCTAGAGAAAATATATCCTACTATAAGGTACAACTTGCACAAGGGAATATTAAGGAAAAATATCTACACATACTCACAAGAACTGCATGGAGTTTGATATGTAGTAAAACTATTGGTCATAAGTTCACTCTCAAGGTGACCATCGAGGGTCAGTATGACTCCCCATTAAACATATTTCTTTTTATATTTGATGTGGTTTGTGGGATTATGTAGGTAAACTCTTCTTTGTATGTTATAAGTACTTTCGGTGATCATTGTGTGACTATTAGGTGATTAATAAGGAATAATAAAAAGTCCTTGCAACATAAAAGAAATCAAATCCGAACTCCTATGAAGTCACTAGTGCCCTGTAAGTGGTCTCTAGTGTCCAAAGTGCCCATGTGCGGCCTCATTCCGCATTTCAGAATTCATACTCATTCCTGAATTTCAGAATTCATACTAAGAATTTACGACACTCTACCCATCATGTTAAAAACTTTTCCCATCCATATCAGTTCTAAATTAAGCATAAATCAACTAAGTCTTCTTATCTCATCTCTTGCTTAGGGTTTTATACTTTTCATCTTAGTTTTTGTGTCATTAATGTATTTCAAAATTTGTACAACATTTATTTCAATAGTTAATCTACAATTATATTTAATTTTAAATAAAATTAAATAACTTGGTGAACCCACTCACTCAAACCCTAGCTTTTGAGAATGTATCAAAATCTATCTCCTTCTTCTGAAGTCATGGATCAATCTTCCTATCCTTATTTTACTCTAATTAAGGTTTATGGCATGTCTACTACTGCTGATTTTATATGAGTTTGTACTCAACATCCTCCTCACTTCATTACTCTAATACCCGATCCAACCATTAATGTAGTCATCACCCATTGCACTCATCCTCATATGGCTCCAACTATCTTTGTTCCACCACCTATCACTTCTACAACTCCTACCACTCCCTCTAAGGGTTATGAAATCATTGAGAAGATTAAGAATACACATGTAAAAATATATCTTTACATCTCTTATGCAATGCACTAGATTGTTTTCATACATTAGTGGATGCCCTTCATTCCATCTACATTGAAAGCAATAATTCACCTATTTCCTTTACTCACCTCATTCAATCCCTCAAAAATCTACCACATGCTATATATTTTAGTGATGAGGATATCCTCCTTCTGTTGATGACAACCCTTTGTGCCTTTTCTTATCACAACTACTATTAGTTCCATTTGCATTAAGCGTGTACTCATTGAAAATGGCCATGCTATAAATCTATGTGCTCTATCCCTCCTCAGGAAAATTAGCATTACCGATTAATGACTTAATTAATAAATCATCTCAAGTCATTCATGACTATGATTTCACTACTCGCATATACATGGGAACCATCACCCTACCTCTACAAGTTGGGATTAAATATTTTTCTACTGTATTATTTGTTATTAATACCACATTCCAGTTCAATTTCTTACTTGGCAGACCCTAGATTCATGCAATGTATGTTGTTCCATCTACAGTTCATCGGTGTGTTAAATTCATACATGATGGTTATAAACATACTATTGCTACGAACCATGATGCATTCAAGTTTTTACATATAGACCCCGTCACCACCATGCCTATCCCTCTATTATAGCCTACACCATATCACAATATTGGTACTCATGATGTTGGGAATTATAGCATCCCTACTTCTTTTACTTCTCCATACACTTTGTCCATTCCTACTCATACTACGATGTCCTATCACCCACCATTCCAAGCCTATGACTACTAATCCACCTACCATAGCTCCTCTCAATTTTGCATATGGTTCCATCTCTACCAATATTATTGATCATGCTTATACAATAACATAATACTTACACCGATGATTTCGATGATTAGTCTAGTATCGTAGAGATTAATGATGACACATTACACAATCTCAACTTTACTCCTATTTAAATGGATGAGTCATAATTCTAGGATATTTTTATTACTATTGGCCCTAGTGAATATCAATTCAAGAAGCTTCCTCCTTCCACTAATTCCATGATACCTTTTCAAGGGACTATACATACATTAGACATTATATCACCTATTGCATCTCCCCAAGATATTTCTTCTCTGCATTTGGATCCCTTCACATGCACTCTCTTCATTCATAATTCTTATTGACCTCATTATCCATCGAACCTACTTGCTCAAAGACTATTTTCATACATGATGGTTGGGATCATCTAGGATTCACACTTGTTGACCTTCTTCCTCCACCTCACTCTCCTCATCTTTATCATGTATATGTACTCATTACTGCTTCTTATGGTATTTACATCTTCCATTTATCCATATTCCTTGCACACACACTCCTCATTCCTCTCCACTAAAACTTGGAAATTATTGGATTGATTAAATTGGTGGCACATTGGATCTTAATCATAATGATATGACATTTCCCATGAATTTTAGCCACATCTCTATTTGCAATGACTCATTCTTGGGATACACTAAAAATATAACTTGTTGGTATGCGCAAGATTCTCCTCAATCTCCCTTTAATGATGAATAATATGCAATGGTTATGTATAATTTATGCCACAAAGGGTCTTTGTATGATCAACCTCACACTATTATTTACCAAGTCTCTAGTACAAATCCTATTAGTTACAACCCTAACATTGATGATCTCTTAGATGATTTTAATATATCCTTATCTACGTTACACATTTGGGGGATTATTATTTCTTCCCCAATTTTCAATCTTTATCAATTGTTACTAATATCTACACTTAGACTTTACACTATGTGCTTTGCATCTAGTCTTTCTTACTACTCTTACACATCTTGATACACACCTTGTATCATCCCTATGATGCACTCTAGTACTCTTGTTCATACTCCCTTTGCAGGAGGGTCTAAATATGAAATGAACCTCACCACATTAAATTTTTATGACCTATGATTCATGATCTATCTTTCTAAGAATACATTATCAAACCATTTCCCGATAAAACACTCTTATTCTATGGTTCATTCTTGATTGTTGAGGGGTATTTTATAAATGACCTCATCTCATATACATATCATGCACATATGCTGGGGCCACACCACCCCCTCCATCTTCACATTCACATTACATACAATTCCATCACACTCATACTGCATTTTCATAACTTGGTTGCATATATTTTTGATAAGCTTATTCTATTTACATGATAAACTTTGTTTTCCATGCTAGATGGATATTTGTATGTCAATATTTTTTTATATACAAATGCACGTTCACTTGGTATTTTTGAGTGAGTGTAGAATCATTATAGGTTCTTACATGCTACATTGATGCTTGGAACTATATACCTTTTACCAGCCCCATCGAGGCTCCTAGGGGCCACACATTATAGGTTCTATTATTTCATTATTTACTACTCATTCTTAGCACATAATTTCTATTGATACATATATGCCTTGACATACTTTTTATCTTTCTAACATGCTAATGTGTGCTTAATGTGTAACATTTTATTTGCAGGACTATATGCCACCATGGTTGTCGATAGACTTTATTTTTCATTACTTTCTATTATATACTATTGTTTGTGATCTATGCCTTATATCTTGTTTGATCATTGTTTGTATTCTTTTGGCCACTTCGGCCTTGATTTTTTTTTGAAATTGTGAGTGATGTCCCATGTTTGAAACCCACTTTTTGTGGTCCACTTTGTTTGCACACTTTCTTATTACATTGATTTTTTTGCATGATTTTCTTCTACTAACACATGTTTATAGCCACTTTTTTACATGTTTCTTGGTGTATACCATGCATATCCCCTACCCCTATAAGGATATAGTTCATATCAACATCTACTCATCTTTTCATGAAAAACTCCTACAGTCTTTACATGCACCCCAAATGAGGGGGGAAATACATTGAGTGAATAAATCAACCCTATAAATGCTCAAAGATACAATACAAAACTACACAATACAGAACAAAAATAAATACAGTCACAAAATGACCAAAAATATGACTTGGGTCCTCAACATAGCAAAACTACCAGCACCCAACATAAGATAGTAGCACTGGGTGCTTGGGTCCTTCCCTAGGAACTAATTTCTTAGGGGCACACAAAAACCATTTTTTCAAGTACAACATAGTTCACAAAATCCTTGAGTAGTATTCCAATTATTGGAACAATCCTCTAGTAATAGATTGCATGCAATCTCCTACAATCCATTTCAATCAAAATAATCAATACAATTGGAAATAATTTGGGAAAATAGGAACAAATTAGTGATGCACCATCTGTAGTGGTGCTTATTGGAAAAAGTCATGGAAGGAGAGTAACAATAGACCTCTCTCCCCCAACACTTTTTCTTTGGCATGATATCATCCAAAAAAAAACTCTTCACAACATTTTAGGAAACTTTTCTACCCGTTACAATCTTATACATCATGTGCACATTTTCCTTTATACACTTTTACATACTTCTACATACTTATACACATCTTTCTTTGATTTAACATATAGATAAATTTGAATACATTATTACTATTATTTTTCTAGATCCATCCTTACAAGAAGCAAAAATCAAACAATACAACAAAAATAGGTACAACACAACACATACACTTCACCCCTAGGGTTACTTTCCTTTCCTAATCTCCACACTTCACTTTGCATCATTCCACGCTTCACTTGTCCACTTGACATGCTATTTTTGCATGCTCTACAAGATCATAAGGTACACATATATTATCTACTTTATGTTATCAAGTATTCACTCAACAAAATAAAGTGGGGGAAAATGTAGACATAAAATCATGCACTTGGGATCATTCTAGGTCTTCAAAACATACTAGCATTCATATGTTTCCTAAGAAAGAAAACTAGTAATTGACAACTATCTTTGACATCTTTTATTTTCCCTTGTTTTCTCTTTAGCCTTCCACACCTTAAAACTCAGTCATAATTTTACTAATTTATCTTTTATGGCTTGCAGACAACAGCGCCAAATGAGGACATAAGTTCCCGAGGTGCCCTTGTCCCCTATGGGTGCACTGACCATTTTTGACCTCACTCGCTCCTTTTTGGTCTCTTTTATCTTTTGGGCATATTTTTCACTTATGGGTCAGCCTTCCAATTTTTCAATTACAAAATTCAAATAAGGGAATCATATAAATACATAGTTATGTGTTCAATATTAAGGAATAAGCACCAAACATTACTATTATCACCGAAGCTTGCATCTAAAAGGCACCTAAAACACTTTAAAGAATCCATTAAAGGGAGAAGGGACTGCATACTCTACATACACAACATATGAAGGATAATTTTATTCTATTCCATCCACACATTTCCATTCAAGAGAAAATATAGCCTACTATAAAGTGAAACTTGCATAAGGGCATCCTAGGGCACAATCTCGCACACACTCACAAAAACCACATTGATTAAGAGATGTATTAAAATAATTAGTTGTAAGTTAACTCTTGGGGTGATTCCTAAGGTTAGTATGAATCCCCATTCTACATATTTATTTTTAGGTTTAATGTGGTTTATAGGCTTGTGGAGGTAAGATATTCTTTTGCATGTTATAACTATCTTTGATGATCATTGTGTGACTATCGGGTTATCAACTAGGAATAATAAAAATACCCTATGACATAACATAAATCATATCCCGAGATCTGTGAGTCACCAACACCCATAAGAAGTCTCCAATGCTCAGGTGCCCTTGAGATGTCCCAAACACCTATGTCTAGCCTAATTCTTACATTTTAGAATTCATACTAATAATTTATGACACTTTTCCTAACCTATTGAACACTTTTCCCAGTCTAAATCAGTTCCACATTGAGCATAAATAAACTAAGTCTTCTTATCTCATATATTTATTAGGGTTTTATACTTTACATTTTAGTTTACTTGCGCCATTACTATATTTTATCACTTGTGCAACATTTATTTCAATAGTTACTCTGAAATTATATTTAATTTCAAATTAAATTAAATCACATTCCTATACTTTACATAGATTCTTAAAGTTTATACATGAGGAAATTATTTCTACATGACTCAAAAATGGTCTTTCTTTTAGAATTGAAAATGATTGTGCCTCAAGATAATATTGTGTTTGATTTAACAAAATATGGAATATTAAATCTAAATTTAGAGTCACTACAATGATATAAAATAGAATACAATATGCTAAGCACTCTAAAGATGTAATTGTGTAAGCACGTGGGAGAGATAGAGCACTTATCTATTTTTGCTTATCCCAAAGTATAATCAAAATGGAACAAATTATGAATAGGTTGGGTAGAATAATGTAAAAATCCATATAAATTATAAGATTTGCAGATTGGCCAGAAAATAGGCATTATACACCTTTTGTAGGCACTGTGATTGCGTAGAGGGTCGAACCTAATTTTTATGGTGTTACTAAGGATTTTCTATCCTTCTCTATTGATCTCCCGTAGGTTGTTGGAAGATCACCTTTGAATTCACTTTGGTAACCTACAAAATAGAGAATATCCTACAAAACCCTAAAAATACATCAAATATTGAAAAAAATATGCAAATGGGGAGTCGGACTAACCTCATTGGTCACCCTGACAGAGTGAAATTATGATGAGTGATGCACTACATATCAGACTCGATGTAGTTCTATGTGTGTGTGTGTAGAATCATGTCCTTAGGTTTCCCTTGTGCCAATGATGCCAAGATAGCAAGATATAGCTAGATAGAATGAAAAATGTGTGGATGGAATTTAGAAACTTCCCCGCATATGTAGTGTAGACAGAGTAATAAGCCTAAAATGTAGTCCCTTTAATAATATGTAGATATATACCCCTTTGATAAAATTTACCACCCTTATAATGGTATGTATGTTATGTTTATATAGGGATATCTTATTTAGATTTTTACATCGGTGACACGATATGCCGATTAGGAATTCAAGATAGGAGTAATAAAATAGAAAAGCCCAACCAAAAATGTCAAAAATGTGAACAAAAGCAAAGAGGACAAGAGTTCTAAGGTTGGATAGGAGCGCTTGGGTGCAAGTGTCCTATCTTGGGTGCTAGTGTCTGAGATAAGCGATGGTAGATGTGAAAAGAATGAAAGATAGGGATCCTATGACATAATCAGAAATATGTGGAGAAGTGACAGATGTGAGAGATAAAAATAATATAAACCATCAAAGTAAGTAGATTGACTAGGAAGTGTGTCACCAGTGAATAATTTTCTTACTGAAGATTCATACATAAAATAACATACTTGGTGGTATAATAAAATAGTATTATGTGCGTGATTTTGTGTCTACATTTTCCCCTTATTCTATTTGAATGAAATTTAAGTAGTGTAAAGGAAGTAAGGAATATACTTATGAGAAGTCCAAAGAATAGTTGTTGTAGAAGTACGTATAGAATATGATAACATATAACGTGGTGAACCATGGATCAGCATGCGAGATACATGTGGTGTAAATAGAGATAGTGAACCATTGCAAGGATCACTTGGATAAATTGATGATTTGAATTCAATTGATTTGGAGATTTCAAATTTTGTTACCAAATGGAGATTCGCAGGGGTAGGGAGTGATCAGTTCCCAACCTGATTTTATATATTTTAAAAACTGAATGATTTTGGTGTCCTGTTCTAGAGGAAGAGTGTTAGGGAGAGAGGTCTAGTTTTACCCTCCAACTATGACTACATCCTCAAAAGGTCCAACCACTGTAGACAGATAAAGACCAAATTTTGTTCCATTTTGATCCATGTTGAATAACCCATATAGGAGCAAGTATAGGAAAGGCAATGATGTATCATTTCCTACTCCATGGGTGTTACGATATGTATACTTGCTAGATGGCTTCCATGTTAGGTCATCTGGAAGTAATGTAAAAATGATTCCCATGTTAGGTCATCTAGGAAAGTAGTGATGTAACTCCCAAGTTAGGTCATCTAGGAGGAATAATGAAGTGATGCTTGTACCAATTGATTGATTTGATTTAAATATTGAATATTTTTTTGAGATTGAATGTATACGATAGATTACTCATGGAGATATTTTTCACTTTTTGCCCCCATATTAGGTCATTAGGGGAATAAATAGAAAGTAGTAGAAAATGTTGAATATTATATGAGATTTTTTTGATAATGATGTATTAGGAATGTGTAGTGATCGTATAGTATCTTGAGGGGGATCATAGGGTGATCCCCATTATATGCTCCCCTTTTGGTGAAAGGGGGAGTGGTTGTAAGAATGAACGCTGAGCCGAAAGTAGATGTGAAATGATGTAATGGTGAGCAAGATGTAATATGGTAGATGTCACAAAATGGTGTGTATGTATAGAATTGTAGAGTGTGTACAATACGATAGTAGGATAAATTATGAACCAGGGAAGAAAAAAAAGTAGCAAATCTCAAGATATGAGTGAAATTGTGTGGGATGTATTAATTGGAAGAAAATGTGCAAATGGTAACCATAGTCAAATGGAAAATTGAAGATTGCTATATATAGTAATAGTAAAAGGTGAGTAGTGGATTTATTTGAACCTTGATCGAATGATAATTTAAGCTCTAAGATTTTGAGGATGCCTGAGATAAGAACAATGAGGTTGTTTAGGTTTGAGATAGTGGCGTGGTTGTGACAACATAAATGAGATGAGTTGGTATGTTTGATTATTTTCAATTTTTTTTATGAAATTGGCTCATTTTTGTCGATTTTCTAAAAAAATTGGATTATTGCGTTTCTTGTAATTTCTGACCTAGGAAAGAGCAGACAAGGTGCTAACATCCTTCAGGACACCATCACTCAGTTCTAGGCACTAGTGATTTGATCCTAGGTGTCCGCATCCTGCTCTAGGGTGTTGGTGACCTAAGAGGATATTTTGACTACAAAATGTGAAATATGTGAAATTTGATGACTTTTTGTAGTATGAGTTGTTTTTTTGAGGTATATATGAGGTGTTGATGTCACAATTTTATTGGTGTTTTGTGTTATGCAAAGGGATATTCAATCAAGGGAGTTTCATGGAGGTCGACACTTCATTGTTGAATTTAGGTTTATCGATGCAGAGTGGGATGTAGTAGACCATTCTTTCTAGTGACACATAATGATATTAGGGAAGTACCCCATAATTTTAGACACAAAATCACACACTTTGAGTCATTATTTATTCATGGTCTCATACTACTATTCATATGGTTCTTAAGTGAAAAGAGTAATAACTAACCCATGTCTTTGGCCATTTTACTTTGATTTTTGTTGTTACTTTCAATCTTACACCCACACTTTCCCAGTCTATATTGCCATTCAATATTTTTCCTATTTTTGACTGGGGCTCCCAACTAGGATTGGGGCACCCTAGGCACCTTGGTCCCCTTAGGGGAACCTTGATCCTCTTTACACTTTACTCTCACCTTTTGGGAACTTTATAGCTATTTGAGATTTCTATATTTTTGGTGGTTAGCCTTTTCGGGGTTAATTATGAAATCAAAACAAGAGAACCATATAAATATAAATTTATGTGACCATAATAAGGGACCAAGAACTAAGCATCTACTATCACCATCCAGAGTTGCATCCATCAAAGGCATCTAAAGCTACATTTGCATCCATCTAGCTCCATCACAAGACACACAAGGCTGATTTTTGTATCACATTTCATAGGAGGAGTCTATTATTTCCATGTACACATTTACTACATTCTACATCTAGTTAATTGCTCGCTACTTCACAAAGTATGACTAGCACAAGAGCAACCTAGGGAAAAATTAAATTTTGTAGCTACCACACGATAATCCCTTGGATACATCTCACCAAGTTCCTCTTCATGAAATAGAAGCCTCTGGTAGTGAAAATTCCTACGATGAAGATACCAATGTTGACCAAGACCAATTAAATACACTTACTGATTTTTGACAAGCTTTACGTGATAATCCTACTCATCTTCTCGTATGTCCTACATGATTTGATTGCTACTAAGAATACTCGTGATGCTTTGGCCTCTATAGTTTCTCATTCTTTGGATCCCATGGCCTCCACCCCACCCATTTATGTTTTATCTCCCATTACTACCACTCCCACCATTCACCCTACCACTCCTAATATGCAGCCTAGATCTTCTTTGAATAATCCTGATTTAAATTCTTTATATCAGGATTTACAAACCCAAATTCACCAGCTCCATCTCACTACTACTCATGTATCATCATCTTTAGACTCTACTTCAATGATAAATACTCCTTTTACACCTAATATCTTTGCCTATCCATTTCCACCTAACTTCATATCTCCCAAATTTCCCATCTTTAAAGGCCATGGTGACCCACAAGAGCATCTCCAAGATTTTCATGTAGCATGCTTAGACTATGCAGATGATCATACCATACTAGCTAAGATTTTTCCTCGTAGTTTACAAGATTATGCGATGCATTGGTTTTATGACCTACCTGTCCATTCGGTAATATCTTTCATGCATCTAGCTGATGATTTTCTCACTCATTTCTCTATCAACATCAGCTCTAAGATCTCTTATGCCCAACTTGTGCAACTTAAACAAGGATCTAATGAACATTTAGCGGATTATGTCTTGTGTTACAAAAATAACTTAGCTAAGATGTCAAATGTGCTTGTGGACGTTGAGCTTCAGGACTTGTTCATTTAGAGTCTCTTACCACCTCTCTAGGAGAGTGTTCTCTTTGAGACCTCTCCTTCTTTTGATCAGATTTTTCATACTCTTAAGCTTCATGAAACCAAGATCTTAGCTATAGGCAAGCTTAAATACCAAGAGCAAACATCGTCTTCTACACATTTTAAAAATAAGTCAATATTTAAACCATATACAACTAAACCAATAGACACAAAAATTACCATCAACATAGTATCTACTATTAAGGAGCTTCATTTGTAACCGTATCAATGTACCTACATATATTTTACTACCACAATTTTTGATAGTAACCTAATTACACTACCTTCTATGCTATAAATATATCCATATCGACCAAAAGGACATAATTTCGATGAAAATTCCATTGTGGATATCATTAGTGTGTACTAAAATCCATTGATCGGTTCTTCCAAATGTAATTTCTCATTTAGGGTTTGATTGATAATGGTAAAATTAAGCTTCCAGAACCTACAATTTCTCCACCTATCAATGAAAATCATAAGCTCAAAATATTTAACAACCCTCTACCCAAACATGACACAAAAGTGGCTGAATCTTCAACTAACTATGTTTATCATGTAGTGCCTCCTCTTGCATCAGGGGCTCTTGAATTTTTGGTGGCGCATACTGACACTTCTCCAATGATCATTTATTTCTTTGACCATGACTATCATGTAAATTTTACTTCTAATCACTTGCATATTAATGCCTCTATTAGACCAATCCCCATCAATAATACTAAGGTTGATCCGTCCTAGCCCATCAGCACATGTTCTATTCCACTTCTTGATGCTATCATTTTTCCACGTTCAAAAATTTCCTATCAAATGAATAGTTCATATGGTGTTATCAAATTCAGGTTAGGTTGGTCCTCTCAATATGCTTGTGCCCTTTCTCGTGGGACAAGTAGTTGGCAGTGTGACATGCTCTTAGGTATTAACTAGATTCATAGGTCATAATATATCATTTCCATGAATCATTTACGTCTAAAATTCATTCATAAAAATCAAGTTATTTCTATCAATGGTGTACCTCCATCTACTCCATGGTCATTATCTCCTCCAGCACCGGTTAACACATCTCCTACTTCATCTAGTACATCACAATTCATGTTACTTAAAGAGAAATATACTCCTAGTTCACCTACTCACACACCATCTACATGGTCTCATCACTCTACTAGTCCGATACATTGTTATAGGCCCATTCCTAGGACACTTACTACATCTAGGCACATGTCTCTACCTTGCTTCATTCCACACCGGTGTTCATCATCAGCCGCACGATGCTTTACATAGATCTCCATTGCCTACACATTTTGTTACACCATGTCATCCATAGTATGCTCACCCATGACATACATATAGAATTCACTCATTGGCACAAAACCTATCTCATATACCACCAATCTTAGAGCATGGTCACACACCTTCATCACCACTTACATCGAGTGGAGGATCATTGTCCTTCACTTTCATCAAATAGTATATTCATTAATATACACTCGGGGGCATGAAATTTATACTTTCCCGCTAACATCACTTGACATATCATTCTCTCATCACTTTTTCCATGCATTTACATATACATCTTAGCATACGCATCTACATCATCACTACCCGATGACACACTCTTGTGCTTTGGTTCACACTTGACTGTTGAGGGAATTCTATATACATGAACCCCACACATTGCATAGTAGTCACTACACATTAGGTACTACACATCATTACACCATCTGATATCATCTACATGTTACACACTACAGGCTATAGATATTATGTGTCTTCATACATTCTACACTTTGCATCCTATAATTTTTCCTACATACATCATACACATTCTACCTATACTACACCATAGCTATCACATATTGTGCATATTTCCTATATCATACATGTCATCTTACATTCTACACCCTTCACCTTACATTTTACATCTCGCATCTTACATCTACTATGTTACACATCTTAGGTCATCTACGCATCTTGCATTACATACCATACACTTTACTATGCACATTACACATTTTGCATATTCTCCTCTACACATTGCACTCACTACGATGACACACTCTAGTCTCACGGTCCATACTAGACTGTTGAGGGTATACATCAAAAATGGACCACATCACACTCACACGTTCATCATTAAATGTTATTTTTCTCATGTGACATTCCAAAGATTAATGATATATGTTGTATACTATAGGGTCACTTCTTCCAAGAGTATCACCTCGTCATACGCCACATCATCACTTTAGATTACATCATTTAGTGGTATACGCTTTGGGCTACATCACCACTACTATTATATTCATCTTGTTTTGATATACATTAGGCTACGAGTCATGCACACATCATCTATATGTTGCATATCATTACTACACATTCATCACAACGTGCTACACACAACACATAATTCAACCATTTCCTGATGACACACTCTCATTTATGGTTCATTCTTGATTGTTGAGGGGGCATAATAAATGAACCTCACTAAATATAATTCCATTCACTCGGGGAAACATGGCTTCTATCATTCACTATGCATTCCATTCCATCCATCCACAACATACTGCATTTTATGGTTGCATTTACTCTTTCTCACACTTGCTTTCACATGTATGTTTTCCTACACATGTTGGATAAATATCTTGTATATAATTATCTTTACCATACACACATGCACATTCACATGATTTTCTATCTGTAATCATAGATATAGAGCTTCGACATGAAGCATTGATGCTTAACACACTACCTTCTAGTGGAATCCATAATCCTACACTATAGGTTTTATTGTTTCATTTGTAATAGTACTTTCCATTATCAAAGTTATACATGCTTTGACATGCTTGCTATTTTTATATCATGCTAATGGGTGTTTTATGTGCAAAATTTGTTATGTAAGGATTTTTTTATTTTTTACGTTGTATGCTATTACTTGTTCTTGTTTACAAGATTTTCCCTTTTCTTGTGTGCACACTTCTTTGTTTGTAGCCACTTTGTAGCCTTAAGTGTCTTACAATTCATGTGTTTACAATCCTTAAGTGAGGATCATTATTGACATCTACACATGCGCTTCCACCCTAGGTTCACTATCATCACTTTTTACACTTTTAACATCTTTAGTCTCCATGCTCCATGTTTATTATCACTCCATGGTTTGTCTAGTCCTTCAACACACATTCTACATCACGCTATATCGATTATTAGGTACACATCTTTATCTACTTTATGTTACCAAGATTTACACTCACCAACATAAAGTGGGGGAAAATGTAGACCCAAAATCATGTACTTTGAGTCATTATTTAGTTCCAGTCTCATACTAATTTTCATATGGTTCTTAAGTGAAAAGAGTAATAATTAACCCATGTCTTTGGCCATTTTAATTTACTTTTTGTCATTACTTTTAATCTTGTGCCCACACTTTCCTAGTCCATATTTTCATTATGTGTTTCTCCTATTTCTCACTAGGGCACCCAACCCGTGGATTGGGGTGCCCTGCACACGTTGGTCCCCTCGGGGTGCCTTAATGCTCTTTTCACTTTACTCTCCCATTTTGGGCACATTCTAGCCATTTGATCTTTCTATCTTTTGGTGGTAGGACTTTTCAGGGTTAATTATGAAATTAGAACAACCAAACCATATAAATATAAATTTATGTGACCATAATAAGGGACCAAGCACTAATACACTACCATCATCATCTAGAGTTGCATCCATCAAAGGAATCTAAAGCTACATTTACATCCATCTAGCTCCATCACAAGGTACATAAGGCTAGTTCACCTGCATCACACTTCATAGGAGGGGAGTCTATTATTTCCATGCACACATTTACTACATTCTACATCTAGTTATTTTCTCTCTACTTCACAAAGTGCAACTAGCACAAGACCAACCTAAGGCATAATTGTACACACACACACACACACACACACACACCTAGAACTGCATTGGGTATGAGATGTAGTGCAACACTTAGTGATAAGTCCAACAATTTGGCAATTGAGCATAGTTCAATCCCTTCATATGCAAATTTATTTTTAGGGGTTTGGTGCTTTGTATGGGGTTTTGCAAGTGATTATTTAATACAAGTTTTACAAAGTGACATTGATGGGCATATGAAATACACGTGACTATAGGTGAACATAGGAGAACATCTAGTAACACTCTAGAGGAGGTTTTTGTCCATTTTTGTAGACTAGGTCACCCAGACCTTAGACCAGGGTGCCCACGGGCACCCCTAATCCTATCCAAGAGCACCAGTCTAGTCAGAAAACTTGGATCTACATTTTCTTGGGCTTCTGTGCAATGATTTCCTCCTCCTGTTAACCTAGTCTACACTGTGACATAGTGATGTGACATCTACAAATCATATAAGGCCTTTCTTAACCCTTCTTGCACATTAGGGTTTTACATTTTATTGCTTATTTTACTTGGGTATTATTTAAGTATTTTATTACATCATTTATTTAGTTATTTTAATTCTTATATAAAATTAGATTACACTAGAATATTTCTATTTTAGTTAATCAATAATATGCCGATGATCACTGCATTATGCAAGAGGTGGTGTGGAAATACTTACACTTTTTGGTTTCCTGTTGGGAGATAAATTTGACCATATAAGATGTATATCGCATATTACGACTACCGATTGTGGGTGAGAGAGTACATGTGATACCTGTAGAAGATTCTCGAGGAAGATGAGAGTATCTAGGCGTGCAAGACTTTAGGGACACAAGTATAGATAGATACCCACATTAGCCTAGATGCCATATTGAGATCGTGTGTTCGTGATTATGGAAGTTCATTATAGTAGTTATTGTTTGATCAGTGGAAGTAGAGGGTGGTGGAGTGGGCATCTTATATAAGATGAAAAATACCTTTCGGTGCATAGAGGAGGATGGGACTAGATTTGTATGGGATTAATGTGTATTAATGCATTTATACAGAGATCTATACATGTTCATATAGGAGGACCATGGGGGTGGACTTGGAGCCACCACATTGTTATATGTATGGGCCTATGAACACATTGCGATATTGAGGTTACTCAATGGGCCACAAGATAATTGGGAAAGGCTTGATATTTTTGTAGTGAGATGGACATGCATGCATAGTGGGAGATTGGATACTACTACTTATATATCTATGCTTGATCGTATGGGGCCAGGGGCTATTATATGGAGGTCATATCGAGCCTATGGAGGGTGGCTAGAGGATGTAGTAGAGATATGATGTATCTAACATAATGTGTGGCTAGATGACTAATTTCTAGTGGTAGCTGAGATATTTTAGGAAAAGCGTGTGTTACGATAGTGTGGTATGGCTTAGGACCTTCCACCGAGCCATATGTATGTATGGGTGCTTTATCCACTGGAGCATAGAGGAGGCTAGGATCAAGACTAGGACCTACAACAACACAAATAGTGCCCCTAGTGGAGATGAGATGGATGTGGCCATAGAGACAATACAAGTGAACAAGGTAGGATGTAATCATACATATAGTGCGTAGTGGGAATTATGCTAATGTGTGATATTATTTCTAGTTTTTTTGATGCGGGAGAGCACCGCTAGTTAGAGTGTGGAGGGGTAGGTAAGCTGTCCTCGATGGTGATGGTATAACAACATCGATAACGAAGCATGAGTATTGTGTATTGTTAGTTGTTGATTATCACTTAATTTTTTTATTGTGGTCATCATGTGTAGTAACTAATTGTAGAAATCAAAATTTGGTATCGATACTCTCAATTTCCCACATGTGCATCTTTCACCATGGTCCTAACTAGACCCGTTTTAATTTAATTTGATCATCATTTATTAGTCCATTACCTTTAATTATTAATTAATTCTTGTTAACTAACATAAATTATCTAATTACCCCTAATTATATTTCATCTCTCCTAATTAGCTAATTACCTCTAATTAGATTTATTTGGGATGCTTTTATCCCTAACCACCTAAATCCACATCCCTACACTTTTTCCATTTTTATCTATCCCATATTTATCTCCTATCTACCCATGAAACTTCCCTAAACAACCCTTACCCACCTACATGCTTTAAAAACTTATCCCAAATCTATAAAATCCCCATATCCCAAGTAAATCAGTGATTTTACCATCTAAGGAATGATGTCGATAGTCGGCGGTGACCCATTTGGGTCATCGTTGATTGTATAACACTAATTCCCCCTTCCAAAATGAGACACAACCCAAGATTTTTTGCAATGTGAACTTGTCTTTGAATATGAGCATCCTTGTAGCTGTGTTAACCCTCTTGGAGTCCATTGAAGATTTCCTTTCATCACTTGGAGATTTGGGAGGTTTAATTTGATTTTGTGCTTATCTATGCTATCACGTGTTATTATTACTATTCTATTCGTAATCTAATGTCTTACATGTCTAGTTCTTATCAAAGTTTAGTTTTCTCTTCCAACCATTATCCTTGTAGGTTTCTCATTCACCGCATCTACCTTGACTTTGTGCTACACTTCCCAAGTCACCATCACCCCACCTAGGTCACCATCGACCAGTCTATGTCATCATACTTTCTGTTTCAAATTCATTTCAATTTCTTGTTCTTCTCTTGTATTTCTTCCAGACCCCAAATTTTCCATCCCACTTCTTTGAATCTACTCTATTTTCAGTCCAATCTATCCTAATATTTGTTATCTTACATCCCCTTCATTTGTTTATATCATATCTCCAATGTAGTTTGTTAGCAGTCTTCTCGGGATTTTATGGTTATCTATCTTGCACTAAGATCCTAACAAGTATGTATTTCAAGATTACTTTTTAGCTTCATATGTTTAGGTACATTTTTCTGTGTTTATTTAGATTAGATCAATGCTTTTCATCTATTTCTGTCATTTCAGATTCTATTATTTATTAGTTTCTACATGCTATCCAGCCATCATTACTTTATATCATTTTATTTTATCAAATGGGGGTTGGCATCTGTGAAAGGAAGGAAACACTTCTTGGAATTGGCTTCATTAGGAAACCCTCACATATATCATTTGATCAATTTTATTTCTAGTCTTTCTTGTTTTGCAGGTTCATCAAGCTTATAACGAGGTCATTCACTTTACACCCATCCATTTGCATCCATCATGCATTTGAGGTACCTTAAACCCTCACATTTTGGATTTATTTAGTTTTCTTTAGTAGTTATTTCATTAACTTGAAGGGAACGAGAAAATAACATCAAAATTTTGGAGCGCTGGTGGGACCACCCTTTTAGGTGATTCCTTACATTTCTTATTATTTTCTATGTTTCTTCTATCTTCTACTAACACTCTAGGTAAAGGATTTAATTTTTTTCTTGTTTGTGTTGGCCTTTATTTCTTTGATTACTCTTCGCTTATGTCTTCTTAAAGATCAGATAAAAAGGAAAAACATTCTCCAGGTATTCTTCATTTTTCATTATTTTTTCTTTTTACATTGCATTTTCCATTTCTTGTGTGTTTGTCTTCATCAAACTTTCACATTTAGATTTGGCTTAAAAAAGGAACCATTTTACATCCTTGCTTGTTCATCTAGCTTAAGTAGAGGTTAATCATTTGTATCCCACATTCTATCATACAAAACCAAAATTCACTCATTAATCTACACATCTAGACATCTTCCTGTCGGGTGGGTGATAAGGATTTCATCACCCAATAGGAATCCGCCGCGGTGTTCTATTTTCCTTAGAAATCCTACATGGACTTGAGCCTCACATACCTTTGGGTATATTGAGGAATCCCCTAACCATAACTATTTGAAATAAACTCTAGATTTCCATTTCCTATGTACCTTTGTTATCCATTACCCCTTTTTATTTTCCACACTTTCTTAATAAATCATTTTTTTGTTTTTTGTTCTTAAATTTCTTGATCAAGTTTATAATTTGTTTTTGTTTCATGCCCATAGTTACTCATTGAAAGCCGACATCTACCATAACCAAAATTTTCTTTAAACAATTGTGTCGTCTCATCTCAACAAACATCTACCATGACCAATGTCTCATCTCGTGCCCTTGGTTACTTCATCCATGGGCACCCAACCTCTCATCAATGTTTCTCATCAAGGATATTTTGTTCAAACTACTACTGTAGGTGAGACTAATCCTTTCTTATATCATCAACCTATCCCATCTCGACTAGCCACCCCTCCATCTCCTACATCTAAACCTTTTGGACCTCTTATTATCCCTCATGGTAGTTTGGATTTCAAGAGATTCTTGATGCCAATCCAATGGATCTTCAAGAAAAATTCTTAGGAAGTCAACCTAGCTTCGTATTGATGGTCCACCACTTCAACAGATTTATTCTTATGAGTCAAATCTTGAAACCACCCAACTTCCCACATCATAACTTTGTACAGGTCCAACATGATCTTACTTCATCCTCTACCAATCCCCACCTCATCAAACCAATCAGTTAATCAAACCCATTCCTCACAACCTCCTAAATTCAACACAACTATTACCACATCCATTCCCACCACCCCTTCAACCATTATCATCGCTAGTGTCCCTACCTAATCTACCCAAATATCACATCCCATGTCCGAACAACATAACCCTTCTTTTCCTCTCACATCACACATACATGTCATTACTTCCCAACCTCCTCTTATGAGTGCTTTACATTATACAGTGTCAAATCCACCTCATCAACAATTTCAACCTATTCATACCTACATTCCCATTCATCATTTACCACAACAACCAACCCAATCCCAAAAATCATATCACAACATAAAAATTATAACCATCTGCTCAATCTCAACCCATGACTTACATACATCCTTATCAAATGATTCCTCAAACACCCACACATCCAAAAACTTATCAACCACCTTATCAAGCTACTTTCCATGCCACACAATCACAATCCCAACCAATCATCACATCAAATGATCCCATGCATGCCTTAATGAATAGGTTGGCTAGTCTAGAGGCCACTACCTTAGGACCCAAGGTTACATTATCTTATGAGAAAATTTGTAATGAACCTATTCATCCATCAGTTTGAATCAAATATTACCCCCTAATTAAGACATTCCCAAGTTTACCAATTTTAATAGTAAGGAAGACATCCAATAACATCTCTGCACATTTAGGCATGCATGTTACCTTATTGCACATGATCAGGATCTTATGCTTCACACCTTCCCTATGTTCTTAACCAATCTAGCATTAGATTGGTACAATGGAGTTACCCAACATTCCCTATTCTCCTTCACCCATCTCGTACAATTATTCCTAGAGCACTTATCAATTAATATTGCTTGGAAAATCACCATCACTGACTTGTATGCCATTTGAAAATTTGATGATGAGTCTATTACATTATTCATCACATGATGATGTGGCATTATAAACCAACTATTATTTTATCTTCCAAAAATTGAACTCATCAAACTCTTATCATGTTCTTGTGCAAAGCATATTTATTCTATATTACAAATCTAATCATTCCAAACATTCAAAGAAGCCTTCACCATGGCTCGTAAACTTGAGACTCGAGTCCTATAGAAGGCCAACTAAAACTTAAATTGAAATAAAACCAAAATTGAGTTTACCAAACCATCCACACATAATGATAAATCTAAGAGTGTGGCCAATGCCGTGGTTGTCAAGTCTTCTTTTACACCTACATCTAGCATGTTTCCTCAACAACAAGCCCCTAGACCAATGCCCAACTATACTCCCCTTGGAGAATCATATAGTTCAATATTTTACAAGTTGATGGTGGTTAATCTTATCACACTTCCTCCTATCCAACCATTTGATGAGTATAGACAACAAAACCTGCGTCGTATCGTGAGGATCATTACTGTATATATCACTAAGTCCAAGGACATGATATAGAGAGGCATCAAACCTTTAAAGATCAAGTCTAAAGACTCATTGATGAAGGAAATATTTAAGTGGATAATCCTAATGCATCACCCAACCAACCAATTGAAATATTTAAACAACCATTTACAAACCACACACCAAAAATCCAATCCAACACTTCTTCTACATGTGAAACACCCAATGCTCATACCGTACACACTATCCACACCACGAATAAAAATCATACCCCATTAACAACCTCACCTTCTTCATCAACTATCACATCCACCTCTTTAAAATTCATTCCTACATCTACAAACCCATCATAACTTAGCCCCATAAATACTCCAATCATACATACATCTATCTTGGTATCTATTCCCACATCCACACATGTTTCATCTCCCCCATTCATAAGCATATCAATGATTCCCCTTGAAACATTTATGAAACAACCATTCCCACCCAATTTTACATCCACTATTGAACCAATACCATTATCTAATTCATCACTTACATCTACTTCATCACTTATCACGTCCACTTCATTGGGTTCAACTAATTTATCTACATCTATTCCACCTTTATTGATTATACCATCCTTGACATCAATCACAGTTCTTCTTTCCGCACTTTTACCCCCTCCACCAAATCAATTATTGTGACCACATCTACATCACCTTTCACATCAATTTCATCATTTGAAGATTTTTGGAAGTTGAAGTTCTTTCCGCCCATCTCATCTACACAATCAAACACTTCCACATCAAACCAATATTTACCTTCTTTTGACCTCATCATGCAAAAACTACTCCCTCCACCTATAACACCACCTTCAGACCCTCTAGTTGAGATTTTGGTCATCCCTCCCAAGGGTGCCTCTTCAAAAATAAGATCTAGAACCCTTGGCACATTTCCTCAATGTTCTCTTTCATGTCCTCACAAGAAAATCGACATCCCCCCTCCTAAGAATAAATAATCCAATGCCACATAATCTATCTTAGGACCACATCCATATTTTTAAGACCAACCCCTTCGTAAAAAACACTTCAATCTACCAATAAAATCAAGACAAAATCATCCAACACCTCTTCTTCTAGAACACCCATCATCACAAAAATGAAACCACAACATAAAAAACCTAAAATACTCCAACTCCACACTTGACATCCAAATCATCAAGTATCCACTTCTTCTTCCAAATCCAAGACATCTCACAAAGAAAAGACAACTCCTAATGCCTTGGTTGAATCATATGCGAAGGTCCTCCAACATTTACTTAAAATTTCTGCCATCACGATTCCACCTATTAAGGCCTTTGACCAAAATAGTAAGAATCCATCATGGTTCGATTCTAACCTCATCTACACCTACCATCATACCCCCGAACATGAAAATAAAATTTACAAGGCACTCCAAATCCTTGTCCACAAAATATTTGAGGAAGATGACCTTTTTCTTGAGGAAAACCAATCACCTCCTTCCACATCCATTCCAAAATCTACACCTTCTACCTCATCCATCCAAATGAAAAATTCCCTTATTATTCATAGACTTTTGCAGCGATCCCACCTCCAAATGAAGATTATTTTGAGGATGGTCCCCCTTTATTTATCAATTTTTTTGGATATCCATTCGATCTGGTCCACATGATCCTAAATTGAATCCCCAAATAAAATCCAAGAACTTTGTAACCATTCCTCCTCCTAAGGTGCTCACATCATCACCAAAACCTAAGGTTTATATTTTAGCTTCCCATTGATCTATTGAACAAAGTATAATCAAACAAATTCATCAGGATGAAATTAAAATATCACTTTTTGAGCTCATGTAAACCTCTCTAGACTATAGACATGCCCTCACTAAATCCTTGAGGCATATTATTACATCCGATTCACGAGGATCTGCATCGACACTAAAATTTTCCTCCATAATTTCTATTTCATTAATGTATGTATTAGGAATAGGATGTTGTTAAGTGTAATTAGTAGTAGCGTTTGATAGAAGATAACGGCACCGTCAGTACGGTGTCGCCAATAATGTGGAGTACGGTAACAGTCAAAGTACAATAGGAATGTTGTAAAAAGTCTAAAAATGTGGAACCCATGTAAAATGATAAGGTTTATCTTATCTTAATGAGATAAGCTTACATGTACGAGATAAGAGTTAAGGTATGGAATATGATTCGTCGAATGGATTTCTTATCCTATCTTAGAGATAGGATGGATAAGCCTGGAAGTTCTATAAATAGAGAGGCCACCCCCCTCATTTAACATAGAAAGAAGTAGTGAGAAATATTGTAGGAAGTGTGCGAAGGAAGCCATCAGTTAAAGGTGTGTTGAAGAAGCCATCAAGAGGTGTAATTGTAAAGTTTCTCCCATAGTCTTGTTGAAGTATCTCATGGGTGAGATTGTAACAGTTTCATGTTAATATTATAATTTATTTTGATATTTCAGATTTGTCGTCATTCTGTCTTATCATAGTCAATGGTATTCTTGTGTTCGGTTGTTGTTTTGCTTCCAGATTACATCCACCAAACTAAAGGTTGTGCATTAGTAAATAATCATAGCACGAGGAGTTCCCGGTGAAGAATTATCATAGTGCCGGATTGCTGATGACATTTTGGTTCCGTTGCCGGGACCATTCCTCGTTGGTGGATTTTCTGGAGAGATATTCCCACTTAGGCAAAAATTAATTGGAGGGTAACCTTGTTTTTACTGTGCATAGTAGTTACCATGGTAAAGTCATTTTTACCGTGAATAGTAGTTACCATGTTAAAGTCATTTTTGCCATGAATAGTAGTTACCCTGGTAAAGTCCTTTTTGCTGGGAATAGTAATTACCGCAGTAAAGTCACTTTTTACCGTGAATAGTATTTACCGCAGTAACTTCACTTTTTACCGTGAATAGTGTTTACCACAGTAAAGTCAGTTTTTACCGTAGTAAGTCAAGTTTTACCATAGTTTACCGTGGTCATTTCTATTTTACTGTAGAAAGGTGTAAAGTCACTTTCTAGTATAGTGATTCCAATTATTTGTGCACATAAGTCTTGTTAATTGTACTTGTGGGTTGGTATTTCACGGTGGTTACTTTTGAAAATGGGAAAGATTCCTATTTTTTCAGCTCAATCTAATGAAGATGCTTCTTCTTTCATTCAAGAGTTTAAACGATCTTGTATTTGTAATGGCCTTATAAGAAGGGAACAATGGACTGAATTTTTCCTACTTTTTTCCTACTTTTTGGATGGTTCAAGCACTTAGGTGGTTTGAAACACTAGGTGATAATGTGAAAAATTCATGGGATTTATTAAGCGAAAGTTTTCTTGAAGAATTTGGTGAATAGAAATATGTAGATCTCATGATCGAGATCACAAAGCTATCCCAAGGAGAGAAGGAGAAGATAAGGGATTATCATGCTCATGTTCTAGAGCTAAGGAGGAAGCTCGATGCCCAGATCCGGAAGGAAGGACTAGCGGATGGGTTGATGAATGGCATGGATAATCTCCTCTGTAAGCACTTCATTCTTGGGATGAAGCCGGAGATCAGACAACGAGTGAAGTATGACCGCCCAGCTACCATTGAACAAGCAAAGGAGATTGCAAGAAGGCAAGAAGAAAGCATGGAAGAGGAGCCCAAAGAAATTGTTGCTAAAGTAGAGCCTACACCAGCACCTTTGGTCCTGAATCCACAACCACTCCCGGTGAGCACAAATATTTCTCCTAATACATCTACTGAGTATGAAGATCTGCTCAAAAAGATGGGTCAGTTAACTATTAATCTTCTTCAAGGAAAGGAATTTAGTTCTCAGGGAGGAGATAGAGGTCCAAAGAGAAATATTTCTGAAGTTGTTTGTTATGGTTGTTATAAAAAGGGTCATTATAAGTATAATTTTCCGGATAGAGCTTCTACATCCGGTAAGGGAGATAATGATAAAGGAACTGTGAATTCTTTTTATGTAGTAGATAAGAGCAGAAATAATGAAGTAGATGTGTTTGTAACAAAAAGAAAGAAAGAAAAAGATAATCAAGATGGAAATGATCCTAAGAAGATGAAAGAAGAAACTAGTAAGAAACATAGGAGAAGAAAGTTGGGTGTGCGGGATTTTTGATTTCACGGGGCAAGGACCATACTCCATCTTGGAAGATCTATCCAAAAGGCCCGCAAATATTACATATGGTCAACTCTTGGCTATGTCTTCGAGAAGAGGCGGGAGTTGCGAGGTGGACTCAATGCTCAAGAAGGAAGGAGGTTGAGGTCCCTATTTTGGAGGCAAAGGTAGATCGCCGTATGCTCCACAAGTGAGGTATTATGTAATGGTATTTCAATTCATGATGTCTTAGTTGATGGAGGTGTTGCGATTAATGTAATGACCAAGTCTCAGTAATGGATATGTTGGGTTTAAAATTGATCGCCCTTCAACACTTATGTTAAGGTCATTAAATAAAGGAAAAACTAAACCGAGAAGGTGTAGTTTCAAATGTGGCAATATCTCTGTTATGGGTGTTGTATGTGTGGTAGACTTTCGGGTGATAAAAATGGTACATTACATTACCCAATGTTGCTTTGGGAAGACCATGGCTAAGGAGAGTTCATGCAAGAAACTACCGGAATGAAGGTTTCATGACACTTGGACGCGGGTAGAGAGAGGGTGAAGATAAACGTGATCCTCGACATCATAAAGCGAGAACTCGTGGATTCAAGTGATGAAACCGATTGGACATCCTCTCGATTACTCTAGCACCAAAGTGAAGTGGACACCGAAGATGAAGAAAGTGAGGTTGATGTTTCAGTCATGGATATTCTTCCAGTCACACCAACCAGGACCCCATAAAATTATCTTGAAGAAGAAGTTGATGATCGTCTCCAACAAATAAAGATTGGTGATTTGTGATGGAGGGTGAGAAGGAATCCTACCTCTAGCTCTTTCAAGGTACATACACCTATTCACTTTTGATTACAAGGAACTCCGCCAAGTAAGTTGGGTAGAACATTGTATTGAGCTGGTAGATGGTGCTAAGCCCATAAAGCAAATGCCATATAGAATGAATCCTAATTTTTCCAAGACTGTAAAAGAAGAAATAGATAAGTTGCTTGATGCAGGATTCATATTTGCTATGGAGAATTCGGAATGGGTTTCTCCCATTGTGATCTCAATAAAAAATAATGGGAAGCTACGCATTTGTGTTGATTATAGGAAGCTCAATAAGGCAACAAAGAAGGATCATTACCCTCTTCCATTCTCAGATCAGATCTTGGATGAAGTAGTTGGCCAGAGTGCTTATAGTTTTGTTGATGGATATAGCGGATACAACCAAGTTCATATAGCAGAGAAAGATCAGTTGAAGACCACGTTCACCACTCCTTGGGGAATGTTTGCTTATAGAGTTATGCCTTTTGGGTTGTGTAATGCTCCAAAGAACATTCCGGCGTTTGATGAATAGGGTGTTCGAACCCTACATTGGGACCTTCATCAGAGTATTTCTGGATGATTTTTGCATCTATGGGAGCAAGTTGGACCACCTGCACTAGATGGAGATAGCATTTCAAAGGTTAGATGAAGCACAAGCCTCACTAAACCCTACAAAGTGTGTCTTTGGATGTTCTAAAGGTGTTTTGTTAGGGCATGTTGTATCCAGAGATGGTATTGGTACTGGATCTTGATAAAGTTTCAAAAATCAAAGATTTACCATTTCCTATGAATAGAAGTAAGTTGAGATCATTTTTAGGCCATGTGGGTTACTATAGAAGGTTCATCAAGAATTTCTCAAAGATTGCATAGCCACTAACCCAGTTCTTGAAGAAGGATGTTGCTTATGAACCAGGAAACAAGGCGCATGAAGCTTTTGGACAACTGAAGGAAGCCCTGGTGTCTTCACCTATTTTGAAGAATCCAGATTGGAGCAAGCCATTCATTGTGTACACTGATGCCTCAGATGCAGCACTAGGTAGTACTTTGAGCCAAAAGGATGAAAATGGGAATGAACATCCAATTTACTTTGGGAGCAGACAAATGAGCAGTGCTGAGGTAAACTATACTGTAACTGAAAAAGAGGCTCTGGCTATCATTTTTGCTGTAAAGAAGTTTAGAAATTACTTGCTAGGGCAGAAATTTATAGTTGTAACGGATCATCAGGCTCTGAAATATATTGTCAATAAGCCTAACCCATCAGGGAGGATAGCAAGATGGATAATTTTGCTACAAGAATTTGAATTTGATATTATAGATAGGCCAGGAAAGAAGCATGTCAATGCAGATGCACTCTCTCGAGCCTATGATGGTTTAAGATCATCTTGTGATGATGATGATTTTCCGATGCAGCATTGTTCTCCCTTGACACAATCCCTAGTGAATACATAGATATTTGGAATTATCTTAATGAATTCAAGTTTCCTGATGGTGCCAATGCAAAGACTAAGAGAAAGATTACTCAAGCCAGTCATCCATATTCTATTCTGCATGGAGTATTATTTCAAATAGGACCTGATGGACAAAGATCAAGAGGGCGATTGGACATGATCAAGGAAAGGAGCTGCTAGAATAATTCCACAATGGTACATGTGGAGGGCACTTCTCCTGACAACTTACAACAAGAAGGATCTTGGATGCAGGTTATCACTGGCCCACTCTTTTTAAAGATTGTTATAATTATTGTAAGACATGTGATATTTGTCAAACACATGGTAACCGTAAGACTTCATCAGCTCCATTATGTCCTATTCTTCCCCTTGGTCCCTTTGAAAAGTGGGGAATAGACATTGTAGGTCCACTTCCAACTACATCACGCCAAAATAAGTATATTGTAGTTGCCATGATTATTTAACCAAGTGGGTTGAAGCTAGGCCATTGAAAACAACTTCCATGGATGAAGTGGCAAGGTTCATATATGAACGCATTGTCACCAGATTTGGTTGTCCATTAGAAATTGTAACAAATCAAGGAAGCCACTTCATTAATGAGGTGGTAGAAGCCCTAGTCAATAAGTTTTCTATCAAGCACAGGAAGGCAACAACATACAAGCCAAGCACAAATGGACAGGTGGAACGAACAAATTTTGTGTCTTTGTGTCAAATTCTAGCAAAGATGCAAGCCTTGCGGTACATAAATGGGATAAAAAGATTCATTCAGCATTGTGGGCATATAGGGCAACATCAAAGTCAGCAACAGGATACTCCCCATTTCAGTTGGCCTATGGCATTGATCCAATTCTTCCTATTGAGTTTGATATTCCCACTGTGAGAGTTATGAAAAATGAAAGGATGGATGAAAGTGATTCAGTAAAAGAAAGGTTGGTACATCTTCATTTGCTAGAGGAAATGAGGGAAATAGCAAAGGATACAAGCCATAAGAAGAAAATGAAGCAGAAGGAGTACTTTGATCAAAAGATCCGGTGGTCTCCATTTCAAGTGAATGACTTGGTTCTAGTATATGATTCCAGATACAAAAAAAGAAGACAGAAAATTTCTTCCAAAATGGATGGGGCCCTACAAAATAGCAGCTGTGCATGAAAATGGTACGTACCAACTGGAGGAATTGGATGGCACTCCCATTACGAAATGGGTCAACCATGACAAGTTGAAGATTTTCCAAGCACTGAATAGTCTACTCAGGGACGGAGTAGAAGCTAGAAGGGGAAGATGTCAACACTAAAATTTTCCTCCATAATTTCTATTTCATTAATGTATGTATTAGGAATAGGATGTTGTTATGTGTAATTAGTAGTAGCGTTTGATAGAAGATAACGGCAAGGCGTAAATCACAAGATGGTGTCGCCAATAATGTGGAGTACGGCAGTGCAGTCAAAGTACAATAGGAATGTTGTAAAAAGTCTAAAAATTTGGAACCCATGTAAAATGATAAGGTTTATCTTATCTTAACGAGATAAGCTTACATGTACGAGATAAGAGTTAAGGTATGGAATATGATTTGTCGAATGGATTTCTTATCCTATCTTAGAGATAGGATGGATAAGCCTGGAAGTTCTATAAATAGAGAGGCCACCCCCCTCATTTAGCATAGAAAGAAGTAGTGAGAAATATTGTAGGAAGTGTGTGAAGGAAGCCATCAGTTAAAGGTGTGTTGAAGAAGCCATCAAGAGGTGTAATTGTAAAGTTTCTCCCATAGTCTTGTTGAAGTATCTCATGGGTGAGATTGTAACAGTTTCATGTTAATATTATAATTTATTTTGATATTTCAGATTTGTCGTCATTCTGTCTTATCATAGTCAATGGTATTCTTGTGTTCGGTTGTTGTTTTGCTTCCAGATTACATCCACCAAACTAAAGGCTGTGCATTAGTAAATAATCATAGCACGAGGAGTTCCCGGTGAAGAATTATCATAGTGCCGGATTTGATGATGATCATCCCTATTCGTCTCTCATAGGAGAACTCACAACTTCGCTACTATCTCATTCAATGATACTAAGATTCCAGACATCACACTAAAATAACATGACCTTCCCCTTTTCATCATGGTTAGGATCAATGAAACTTTCATTTGATGATCCATGATTGATAATGGGGAAAGCATTAACATCATCCCATCACATACCTTCAATCAACTCAAGATCCAAAAATCCATCATCGCCCACACATGCACGGTCCTTGGTGCCTTCAACGATGCTATCACTCCCACCTTAGGAACAATTTTCCTTCTTATCCGTGTTGGTGATAAGATCCTCCATGAGGTCTTCTACATCATAGAAGAATAATTTTAGTACAATGTTCTCCTTGGACAACCTTGGATCCACACTATACCCCGTGTCCCCTCTACACTTAATCGATGTATTAAATACAATCATGTGGGAAGCTATTGAAAATTCCTAGGGATGATCCTCCCTTCCAAATGTGCAACATGAACTATTAACCCAATGATAGAATGATCCATCTGCACCATCCACCAACTCATCCATCCCTTCATCCAAACTTCCTAACGATGACTTCCTAGATAAAGTAATGGAAAAAATCACGTTGGGGGAGTATCGTCTTCTCACACTCAACACTTTTCCCACTCCTTAATGTCTTGGTAGACCTTACCAAGCTCCAAAGTATCAAAACAATGTCGGGATATCATTCCTTTCTACCCATGACATCTTTAGACCAACCTCATCTATGGTGGTTTCGACACCCCTTCTTCTCACATTGTTGATCATCCACATGCCAAACCTTATATTGGTGGTTTTGGCTTCCTCAACAAACCATCCTTCACCCACACCTATCTCCACCATTGTGCATGGAAGGGATTTGGCATGGGATATTATGAGCATGGGCCACATGGCCTTATTATCGATCAATGTTGTAAGCCTCATGAAAAGTTTGGGTTAGGATATTAGGAGAAATCCTCTGACCCCACTCCACCATCTGAGATGTGCATGGACATGCCTTCTCCATATTATTCATCCCATGAGTCCATGGATATGGATGATACCATGTCTATTACCTCTAGATTTTTTAGTCTCCACCATCACCTTGGGACCATCACTTATCAGTGTGAAAATCAGACTAGGTCCCTTCCCCTTTGCCATCTAAAGATGATAGAAGAAGACTCTTCTACCATTGACATTATTCAGTGTGCCGATGATGATGCCATTATTTCCCACATGGGGAAGATGATTCTTATCTTTATAAGACCTTACCATCTGAAACATCCACTCTTCTCAACAAAGCCACCATCGACATCAATATCGGGACTTCTCAGAAGCCTCACATTATCAAAATTGGTCAATCTATTGATTTTCATGAGCTTGAGTCTTTCATCACATTCCTTTCTCATCATAGCTTGGAATTCACATGGTCATATTTAGACATGCCAAGGCTTGACCCTTCTATCATCATCCACGATATCATTACCTTTCCCAAGGAAAACCAGTAAAGCAAAAGCTTCACCGCATGCATCCTTGAGTTTCCCTCCTTGTCAAAGAGGAGTTGCAACATCTTCTTTTTCCAATTTCATCATCCCCATTGAATATTCCAACATCATACCTATCGCTAAAGTGACTGGAAATATTTGTATTTATACTGACTTTCGAGATCTTAATCTTGCTTTCCCTAAAGATGACTTCCCTCTTCCCAACATCGATCAACTTATGGATCTTACAGGTAGGTCATGAGATGCTTTCTCTTATGGATGATTTTTTTGGTTATAATAAAATTATCATCATGCTAGAAGACCAACATAAGACATCCTTCATCACCCCTTGGGGGACCTTTTTCTATCACGTCATGCCCTTTGGACTGAAAATGTTGGAGCTACCTATTAGTAGGCCATGACTTACATATTTCATGATCTCATCCACAAAACTATAGAAGATTATGTCGATGATATTTTAGGTAAATATAAACATCTCCATGATCATCTTGCATTTCTAGAATTCATTTTTGAGCACCTCATTCATTTCTACCTTTGTCTCAATCAAGCCAAGTGTGTGTTTAGAGTATTAATTGGTAAACTACTTGGCTTTATTGTGTCTATTAGGGCATTGAAGTTGAGCCCGCAAAAATCAAATAAATAATCAAAATGTCTCCTCATTTCAATATTAAACAACTTCCCAGTCTTCAAGGCCAACTTCAATCAGTCCATTGCTTCATCTCTCAAATTTTATATCGTTTCCAAACCTTTTATCACCTCCTTCATAAAGACATAAATTTCAATTGGGATCATAACTATTAAAAGGCCTTTGATGATCTTAAAAATATCTATTTTCTCCATCGGTGCTTACACCTCCATACGAGGGGGAGAATTTTTATCTATATATCTCTCTACTACTAAGTATTGGAACATAATGATTAAGTGGTGGTCGCCAACCCTTAATGTATATGGGTCCATCACTAATATATAGGTTAATATTTAATAATAAGAAATATTTATATTTCTATTATTAAATATGCTAACCTAGGTATATACTTTAGGTTAAATATTTAATATCATGAAATGATTATATTTCTAATATTAAATATTATAAACCTAGGTGTACGTGTCAACCATTTAGGTTGACAAGGTGGGTCAGAGACATACCCGATCACCTTATATAAAAAGGATTTCAGGTCCTCATTTGATATATTCGGAAATATATCGAAGGTGAAATCAAGTGATTTGGTTTTACCCTTGGTAAATAGGGTTTCAAAGGAGGAGGTGATCTTACTGTATGTAAAATAAGTTCTCTAAAGTAAAATGTTATTTTCAAAGTGGTTTTTACCCTATTGGGGTTTTCTACTATAAACATTGTCTCACCTGTGTTATTTATTTCCTGTAAGTATTTCTTTATTTACTTATGTAATGTTTATTTAAATATTTATTGTAACATTATATAATATGTAAGTTGATTAAATCCATATTTATTAGAATCTTCAAATTCCAACACTAATCATGATCTAGGGATATGTTAACACATCGTGATGACCAAGGTCATAAGTAGGATATTTATTACATCAGTCATACCCTTCACAACTGTGAGACTCGCTACACTAAATCTAAAAATATGTGTTGCGCTCTCTTCTTTTCCACTTCTAAGCTTCGACATTATCTTCTCAATCATAAGACTTATGTCATTACTATATTTCATCTTCTTAAGATGATGTATTCTAAACCATATCACAACAATCATATCACTCGATGGCTCATGCTCATGACTAATTTTGACCTTGATTTCATTTCTCAAAAATCCATTAAGGGCCAAGCTATCGTAGACCAATTAGCTGAAGCCCCTCTTCCTAGTATGCATCTTCCTCATGAATAGTTTCTAGATGAATCCATCAATCAATTTTATCATGAGGAGGTTACCCTTAAGATGACCCTCTTCTTTGATGGTTCTAAGTGTCAACAAGGGGGAGGTACCAGAGTCATTCTCTTCCCTCCTAGGGATTCTCCTATTCCCCTTGCAAAAAACTCAATTTTGAGTGCACTAATAATATGGTAGAGTATGAAGCCCTTATCTTAGGTCTTGAAACTACTACCTTTCTTGGTGTTCAAATTATTGACATCTACAGAGATTTAAAGCTTATTGTTAAACAAGTTACGAGTGATTATCAATGGAAAAATGATACTCTTCAAAAATATAGAGATATCATCCTTTTCCTCCTTTAGCTATTTGAATTTTACACTATCCAATCCATTCCTCGATCATCTAATCATTTCATTGATATAATGACATCCCTTGCAACTCTCATCCCATGGACAACAAAAGAATCCAAAATTTCTATTGTTTTCATCATAGTGATCAATCATTCCATGACTTACCTCATGTTAATCTCATTGAATCCAATTCGTCAGATCTTTGGTGTTCATAAATTTTTGATTATCTATCCAAATCCATCAGTCCTTATGATCTCTCAAAAACTCTAGGAGGTATAAGCACAAATTTTATGGCATTCTCTTTCGATGCCTTAAACCCCATGAATTGTATCGTGCTATCCAAGAGGTCCATAAAGGTATTTATGGTGGAAATTTTAGTGGCTTATCCATTGATAAGAGCATTATTTTTCTTAGTTATTATTGGCCTTCTCTCAATCATGAATGTTGTGAGTATGTTAAGAAATGCATTAAATTTCAGCAACATTCCAATTTGATTCACATACCTAGTCAAGCTTTGCATGTGGCTTAGGACCTTAGGCCATTCTCATAATGGGGTCTTGATCTCATTGGTCTTATCAATCCCTAGTCTTCACAACAACATCATTCTATCATCACTACAACTAAATACTTCACTAAGTGGGTGGAAGCAATTACCCTCACCTTAGATAAATATAGTCCAATTATTAACTTTATTTATTATCATATCATTTTCTACTTTAGCATTCCTCAAAAACTCATCACGGACAACGAAAAGTCCTTTAAAAACAAAGATCTCAAGAAAATTTGTGACTCATTCTATATCCAACTTAGTTTCTCTTCTTTGTATTATCCTCAAGATAATGGCCAAGCCGAAGCCACTAATAAAAATCTTCATAACATTCGTACAAAAACTATTAATCACTCAAGTCATAGTTGGCATCTTAATCTACCTTTCTCCCTTTGGGATTATTGCACTAACATCCACACTTCCATGGGAGCTATGCCCATTTCTCTTTTGTATGGTTCCGATGCCATTATTCCCCTTAAAGTTAAAATTCCATCCTTAACCATATCTCTTCACGACTTCATCTCTGATGAGGATTATCGAGAATCATCTAATGCCATCATGTTTATCAAGAACACATCAAGTGTGCTTACAAAAAGAACCTCAAAGAGTGTAAATTCAATGTTGGTGACCTCATCCTTAAAGAAAATCAGAATGTTACTACTCTAGAAAGGAGCCAAAGAGGAAATTTTGATCCTAACTAGATTGGACCATATATTATCACACATAAGTATGGGTGGGGATCCTATCATTTGTTCTCCTTAAAGGTAAACTAGAAGTGGAACCGCTTAACGAATTGCATTTGCAACCATTCTATTCTTAGCATGCCTACTAGTGAGAACTTAGTCATATCTTTAGATCATCCCTTGATTATAGCCTCTTTCATCTCTCATTGTAATGATTTAGAACTATGTGGTCTACCGTTACTTTCCTTAGAATGACCTTAAATATGGGCACCACGTATCTATCCATAGAAGGTTCTCCCTCTTTGGTGAGGACTCTATAATAATTAAATACATCTCCCTCTTATTTACCTCTTGAAACCATGCAAAAGGTTCATAAGTGTCTCTTGTACATTCATTGTCCCCTTCTAAGTGGTCTACCTAGCTAGTCCCATCTCTTTTCCATGTTAAAATAAAAGTTATCAAAAATAGATTGCTCCCTCAAAGGAAAATTGTTCACAAAAAAATCATCAAATCAAATAAAGTAAATAGAATGATCCCTTGAAGGACGGCTATCATGTATATTTCCATTGAAATCATATATGTATAAAGTAGACCATACCCTTGAAGGATGGATACTCTTTTGTATCATGGCATTGAAGTATTCCCACATTGATCAACATTCCATTTTATTAGCATCTTAAGAAATCTTCCCACATTGATCAACTTTCCTCTAGAAAATTTCCCATATTTATCATTTTACTCTTTCCTCTTCCAAGATTTGGGGCATAGATTTAGGGAACACCACTTATGGAGAACCCTCTTCCCACATATAAGTTACATCAAAAACCCCTTTATCATGTTGAAATTATGTTTATGAGTTCATCACATCCATTTTTTTCTCATGATCTTTGGTGTAATTGCTAATATCATGTTTTGGTCGCATGTGCCTTACGTTACCTGGATCCCCTCCTTGTTTACCTCCAATGCGATTAGAGGCATATTTTCCTCACACATTCCTCAATATGATGTAGCATTTTTGGTACCCATGGGTCACCATCATTAGGTTGTATCTTATTCTAAACATTTACATATCGATCTTTTTATCTCTCTTTTGTTTTATTACAAACACATCTTTTTCGCTACCCATCTATTGCATCCACATCAACTTGCCTAACCTTAAATATGCCTATCATTCATCATTTATATTTTCAAAATCATTTTCTCAACATCACATATTATCCATGCATATACATTCATCATCATAAAAAAATCCAAAGTAAACATGTAATTACCATCATTAATATAAAACATATTATTATCATAATCATCATTAAACATCATCATCAAATAAAACATACCATCCTATATTTTTACCATCATCATCAAATATAAGTAAACATGAAATCAATAATCATCATCATCACATATCCACATCATGTCATCATAAATCAAATAATCAACATCACACAATATACACATGCTAAACCATGAAAAAAAAATATATATATATATATATATATATATATATATATATATCACCAAAATGAAGTGTATCAATACATCATCGACCTCTAAGGGTCCTCTCTCAAAGTAGAAATATTTGTAAAACCAATAAACTATACATCAGAGATCCTAAACTCTTACCCCAAAGTGTGAAATTCCCTCTATTTGTCTATCAGCCTCATCACCTCCACCCTATCCCTCTCCTCGATGTGGCTGAGCCACACTCACTTTGTGCTCCTAGATGGCCTAGCTCTAGCTGTCACTCTCCTCTATAGATACTCCTAATATCGAAGTGTATTTGGTAGCTTGTGGATCACGATCCCCTCATAATACTTAGTCTCTACTAATAAAGCTCTATATTTATCTATTGAAATCATGCCAAGAGGTACCATCTCTCCTCCTTGTGTGATCTTTGTTAATGCACCACTTGCAACCTTGGCAGCTAGGATCATCACAAGACATCCAAAATGGACCCTATAGCCTCCCTTTGTCTCCGGTACCATTCCTTGTCCAAGGTGATTCAAGTCTCTCTCCGTATGTAACCGTGTCCCTCTACTAGATCACATTTTCCCTCTTAACCGACATTTGATCAATCTATGTACTTAATCATCTCCGCGGACTCTTCTCTATCTCCATCTTCACACCTCCTGGAGCTACCCCTACCTCAACCTCCATCTCCTCCTCCTCATCTCCTATCTCTCTAAAAACCTTAGCTGCCCAAGTTGTGGTCATCCAATCAGAAAATCCCACTCCAACTCTTACATGATCATCATCATCATCATCATCCCATGACGTTGGTGCCTCCTCCAACGGATCTGCCATGTTAGGAACTGAAAGCTCCCTATCAATATCCTCTCTCCTATATGAGATATGATCCATAGGCACTATTTGTATGACTCCAAAATATCACCACACTCTATAAAACTATATGGCCTCTATCATCTCTGGCCATCTTCCCTGCACCCACCTCATCCTCCTCATACCCACTAACTCTGCATCTACCCCAGGCCATGTAGGGAAGTCTCTATATGGCTGCCATATGATCTGATCCACATCTAGATCTACAAACCTATCCACATACCAATCCACACCCCTATCTCCTCTATCCCCATGATCATGATCAAATCTCCATCTCAAAAACCCCACTTTGAGCTCTATATGGTCACTTGTGACCCATAGTATATGTGGTGTCCGGATTACTGTAATATGCTTGTAGGCCTAGTAGTGTAGTAAAAGCCTACAACCATTCCGATCTCCTCCATGCACTGTATATGGCTAGCTCATGATACACTTGCGCTAGCAAAGCAACACCAAACAAAAACACTATTTTATGATCAATAATATCTTCTACAACACCGGTTAGAGCTGATGGAAACCCGGCTCTTCCCGAGTTGGGAAATGCATAACATGAAACTACCATCATAAATAGATTAATCAACTATCTCTATGGTACCCTAGCCTCGTACCTCAACTCATATGAAAAATCCCTTAAAGAGAATCTGATGTGGGGCACATTGGCTCCAAATAGCTATGTCAATACTACAAGCCTCCTATATACTGTGATGGGGACAATCTTCTCCCCCTCTATATGTAATCTAAGGATGTGATACACATCCTCTAGGGTGATGGTCATCTCACCCATCCTGAACCAAAAATTACTATCTACCTATCCCATCTCTCAACCAAATCAATCATCGAACCAACATCCTGTGGGATCCTCTGATAATAACATAATCCTCTTAACCCCACGATTGCCAATTGATCATACTCATCATTGATCACATCTCCTTTGATCTACTCTAGAGAGACAACACTTGATATCTCAAATATAATATCTCCCTGGCCTACAAACACCAATCAAACAAACAAACATCAGATCCTTTAACCATTAAACTTCATCTAGAAACTAATTTAATCATCAACCAGCCAATCTATCCTTGATTGATGTTGACCCATGTTAGGTTAATGCATCTAGGGCCAATCAAAATGCCTTAGGGCTAGGTCAATGGTGACCCATCTGAGTCACCGCCAACCACCCATGACATCATCCATTTTCCTAAACAAATGCAAAAAAGAAATAAAACATTAAATAAATTAAAATACAAGCATGGGTTTTGTTACTCACCATCCTTCGCACCCTCTAGTGTTTCTTGGCTACTCCTCCGACCTCCATCTCTCAATCTTCCTTTTAGCTCTCTGCTCTTAATTGTCACTTTTAGGTGTCAAAATGAGCATTGTCGATCAACCTCATTAGGCATATATAGCTGCCAACACCAAGTCACCATTGACCCCCTTGGGTCACTACCAATCGGCCTTATTTGCCATTGACATTCCTTGACATCCCTTTTTTAGCTTTCCCTCCTCCTTTTTGTGTCCTTTTCTAAGGCCTCATCTATTTTGATCTCAAATTCCACCTTTGTGGCCTCATTTATTCCCCCTTGGGGCATTTTATTTCAACATTTTATTTATCCTTGTCTGCTCCCAAAGTCCACCTTTATGGCCATATTTACTCCCCCTTGAGACATTTTATATCATCACCCTTTTCATATTTTTCATTTTTGGCCATTTCGTGACCTTTGCTAGGGCACCATTATTTACCTCCTCATCCTTTGTGGATGCATACCTTTTGATTGATTCCTCATGGATGAAGGATTTCACTTAATTTTCACATATGGTTATGCATAGTTGATGTTTGCCTATGACCCATTGGTCCTCCTAGATTACATCCATTTGAGAGGTTTCCCATTGGATTCCCTCAATTTCGTAGTGATTTTCTCCAACTCATTAGTCCGTAGAGAATTTCCTCCATCTCCATTGAGACCGTCCTTTATTCCCTACCAACGTGAT